>OZ035954.1:2433911-2928654 GCA_964034955.1 Orchesella flavescens
TTAACCTTTCCCTTTTCAAGCATAAGGTATTCCGTATGCATTTCAAGTAGCGAATCTCTTGCTATGTATTTCAAATACGGAATCTCTTTCTATGCATTTTAAATACGCCATCTCAGCTTAATATTAGAGAAGACCAACAACCATGATATGCGCGCTTATCTTGGATGTTATCTTAGGTGACAAAAGTCATCAGTTTTCTTTTATGAACACAAAATTGCTAGTTCGTTACACTCCTGTGTTACCAGGTTTATTTCCAGTTGATCTTAATTTATGATTGCTCTTAATTGTCATAAAAATTATTAATTTTTGGTAACAATGGTTTCACTTCATTGTCTCCTTTGTGGAGACGTTATCAAATCAGATTGTAAGGCTGTAGATAACCCTCCTGGAGTCGAGGGAAGTAAAGTGAGCAAAGTGCAGGCTGACACCATCACAAATTTTCCATCCTATTTCTTTTGTAAATAAATTGAGACACAAAGGCGAACAATTTCATTCGCGAAAGAAGATTACATTCCATAATATAATGTTCATTGCTGTACTAAGATTCAAATTATGTCTGTGCGCAGCAAGATTTGGTTTTAAAACCATTTCTCCAATTTCCACGTTGGAATATGTTGTATAAGTATCGAATGAAAAACTAGGTATGTGGTAGGATTGCATGAAGCCGTAAGTATTTCTCTAATTTAAAACCACAAATAAAGTTTAAGAATTTTACACGTAGAATTTTACAATTATTTGGAAGCATATTTTTTCAACACTGGAGTTACCCCTTTTTAAAATTTTATTCATAATTTTACACAAATCTGTTATTGACACAGACAGACACATATTTGAAAAAAAGAGTTCTGCCTGGATATTGTAATTTCACAACGTTGAGGTTTTCTGTTTTCTGCATATAGAGAGACAAAGACTTAACTAAATGCTTCCAAAACATTGACGTTGAACGTTGCCTAAATAATGCGTCGAAAGGATAGGATGAGTGTGAGCCACGTTGCCAGATCATCATCCCATTTTCACAAGTTATAATGTGATGTGGATGATTTCATAAATATGCTTATACTTATAGAAATATATATATGTATGAAATATTATTTTATGTCGCCTTCATTGAGAGAGTTCAACTCTACTGTGCTCAATCGCGAACAACTTTTGAGTGAGATGTAAGATGTACTACATATCTTGTACTAGTACTGTTCTCCTGATCTACACCACAGAGAGTACAAGCAAACCAAAAGGGTCGATTCATCGTTTTCATCAAGCATTACACACATTCGCATCACTTTTTAAGAGACGTGTTCTATCCTGTTCTCCTTCTCCATCACCAAAATTTACCTACGCGGATCATTCTAACACACAACAAACCAGTGCATCACACTATCTACGTTGGGCTCTTCCAGCACAGCAACAGCAACATGATGATGATGACTAATGAGATGAGCTAGCTACTTACTCTTACTACAGGACATGCATTTGATTTGCTTAGTCACGTACGCTCTCTCGTCATCTCTTTCCTTCATGTATCCGTTTACGGAAAGAGGACAGAAGAAGAAGGGAGGATAACGTTCAGGGTTGAGGAAAACTGTACCGAAGTCCAACGTTCTTTTATTTTCTATTCTGAACACCCTGTACGTTAAACTATTTGCTGGATGCAGCTAGGTAAGCTTCTTTTTTCGAGATGAAGAAGAGAAGACACAAAATGAGAAGGACAAGACTGAACTTAGCAACAAGGAGTCTGTTAGTATAGCCATACCCACTGGATTTTTTCCATTCTTCATCGGAGCGGCATAGGGAAAAGACTGGCCTTCCCTGCCGCTCCGGCCGTTATACATTTTGAAATTTTTTGAGCAACCGTTGTAAAGAAAAAATAAATATTTATTATAAAATCAGTAACATTAAAGCAAAAGTATAAATTTTTGTGTCTGTGCTTCAGTAAAAACACCAAATAATTCTGTGCTCAAAGTGAAAATTACATGTTAAGTTAGAACAGTTAGTTAGTTAGAAGTACAAAGGCAAGTTAAAACTTTTTAATGTTTGTATTAATTTTTAGGGTTCTCTCTGAAGTGTTTAGGATTACTTTGCGTGACTTTTTGTGTTCATAATATACAGAAAAATCAGGAATTCATATAATAATTATATGATGAATGTTTCGTAACATTCAATCATTCTGTGTGTGGAATGTACTTTGTCCCTCGCACTCAAAAAAACTAATTTCCACTTTTGATTTTTTATTTTATTCCTGTAGGTTACATAAATTCCTCCTTCAGAATTTGCTGTGTGTGGCTATCGTGGAGTGAAATAAGGCAGTGTTGGAATACCAAAAAGAAGTACGTGAAAACACCAAGATGCAGGTAATTGTTTTTTTATGAAATATTAAAACCGTTTTGTTTTTGCGCTTTAGTAGCACATTAGCATATTGCAAATTCTGTACCATATTTTAATAGGGTGGGTTTTAGGTATTCATGAAAATAATTCACCATAGGGTTCGTTTTCAGTTACATACAGAAATACTGGTTAAAAAGTCGTTACGTTTATATTCCTTTCATCTTTCTCTCTTACATTTCTGGATTTGTATTTATGAAGTAATGGTAATGTGGTTGCATTCACTTGCATGTTCTTTTTGTAAGCTGCATAGGAGCTTGTGAATTTTAGGCACAGCTTCATTTCTTGATTTTGGTCTTGCTCTCCTTTTGCGAGTAAGTGTTTTAGTATTGCTTCAACCCATAATCCGCTTTGTATGTAACTTGAACTTGCAAGGAACTGTGTAGTATATATGTAAGAAAATGTGTGTATCATACCCTCTTCCCTATCAATGATTCTCCCAAAGAGTTGTCAATACAACCTTATGTGTGTCTCCATGTAATCTCTTTGGATTCTCCTACTCCAAACCTTGGTGAAATCGTTGAGCAATGCATTGCTTTAACACGTAATACTCTCGTTGCAACCTCTTTTGTACCTTAATTTTCTGTATGAAATATTGCTGGGCATACCCTAACGTAGGCTATACTATATTTTACATATCAGCATATATTTTTTTCTGAAGTGAGTCATCAGCTAATGAGTTTCATTTGCACTCTACCAGCCTTATCCGATTTACTGATTTTCAGTTCTTTGTTTATTCCTAGGAATAGACTGGCTTGTCTCATAGCGACCTTGCTAGGACCATATCAAGGATATATATCTTGAGGAAGATGATTTGGACGGAGGAAATCTCCAATCTTTCAGCATCAGGCACACAAATTAGGTAAGACAACCAACAATTTATTGCTTTCTCTACGTTTTCCTTTCACATATGTACCTCTTTATAAATCAAGTTAAAGACCTGGGTTTCAATTCACGGTGCACAAATAATTAAAAATTTTCCATCATTGCGCAGATTATTTTTCTGTTTATGCAACGGCTTTATTCCAACTTTTCTCTTAAATGAAAACGTACACAAACATCATGATTAATGTATAGTATATCTATTTTCAAAGGCAAAATTCCTACATAGTATGTTCATTTTTTCATTTCTGGAAGATGATTCTTCAGATTTATACCGTTGAATCATATTCATACCAGACAAGACCTTGTTTGTTAACCAATCATTATTAATGATTATCTTTATTGTTAGTGTTACCAATCCAAACTCATGATGTCACAATAGTGTAACAAGCAGTCATAACGTAAACAAGCTTACTCAATCCAAAAAAGAAGTACGAAAGCATAGAGAATGTAATGCGGGTTTGGGTAACGTTGAGTTCACTTGTGATAAATGTTTTTGTCCCTAAACTAAGCTGGGTTTATGCATAACGTGTTGCCTTGCTATTTTTTTTACTTTTCATCACAGTAGTGCAAATGCACTTGAAAAATTTGTTACCACTTCGGTAATTACATGTCATTATTGTAATGATGAAAGTTATTTTTGTAGGAAAACTATATTCTTGCATTCAGTTGCTATTAGTTCTTCATTTTTATATTCTTACATAATCAAAAGCATGTAAATTCATAAAATCGCCAAAACGTCATAACAAAGATAGCCTTTCTGATTATCTAGTAAGTTAATCTCTGCGTAAAATTTACTACAATTTGATCTTTGGCTGGAATCAATGCATAGCTTTCGCTCTGATACATGTAGGATAGGAATATGAAGCATTATGCACGTATTTTAGTTGGAACTGTTCATGTTCATTCTGCTTAAAAGCCACATTTATATACAGCTAGCTCTACCCCTACAATATGTCTGTATAAATATATATTTGCATACACATTACTTTTTTCTTTTCATGAAATCAAGGCTTTTGTAAATGTGTTGCTACCAGCTAAACAGTTTGTTGGTTGAAAATGCTTAAAGAACGATTTGTGCTGTGCATTATCACAACTGCAAATAATAGAATATTGGAGATATCTTCCACATTTTTCAGTAGGATTAACTAGAAAAATCTCATCTTTCTCTCTTACATTTATGAAGTAATAGTACAAGTTGTAGTTGCATTCACTTTCATGTTCGTTTTGTAAGCTGCATAAACGCTTGTGAATTTTAGCTATAGTTTAATTTCTGTATGTTAGTCTTTCTCTCCTTTTGCGAGTACGTGTACTTGTATTTTTTCGACCTATAATCCGCTTTGTAACTTGCACTTGCAAAGAATTGTGTATTATATATGTACCTATGTACGTAAGAATATGTATGGTATGCAGCTAAAAAACAAGTTGACAACGATCATGCTTACATATCTACAAAGGATGGTAGTTTTTCTTTTCATTTTTATGCACACTTTCTTTATGCTGTACTGAAGATGTGCAGGATGCCAGATATTGCATAACAGATTTCCAAAAGCTTCTATATCTAATGAACAGCACAACTCATTCCAAAAGCATCCTTCATCATCATCAAGAGTCTTGATGTCATGAAAGGAACAAAGTAATATGTATACAATATATATTCAGATATATTGTGTCGTGGGGCTAGAGCAACATTGTATGTGAATGTGGCTATCAGGCAAGATGTACAGGAAGAGCTCAATCTAAAATAGTCCCTCATATTCCTACCTTACTACATGTATCAAAACGAAAGCTATGCATTGATTCTAGACAAAGAAATGGATCAAATCGCTGTAAATTTTGCGCAGAGATTAACTTACTATATAGATACGCAAAAAAGCAAATTTGTTACGACGTTTGGTTGTTCTTATGAATTTAACATGCTTTTTATTATGTAAGAATGTATTAATGAAACAAAACTAGCAACTGAATGCAAGAATATAGTTTTGCTACAAAAATAACTTTCATCATTTCAATAATGAAATGTAATCAAAAAATGGGTGCATAGATATGTATATTGGAAGAAATTCTCCTTGTTTTGCTCTAGTGCGATGAAAAGTACAAAAAAATAGTAAGAGGCAACACGTAATGCATGAACCCAGCTAAGCTTAGTAACATAAACATTCATCACAACCCAGCGTACTTTCCAGCACCAAGGTTTATTGAAATGATGGAAGTTATTTTTCTATAGAAGAACTACAATGTTGCATTCAGTTGCTATTTTTGCTTCATTTATATGTTCTTACACTTATAGAATAAAAAGCACGTTGAATTGATACAAACCACAAAAAAGTGGGAAACGTATTTTCTTACTTATCTAAGTAGTATGTTAATCTCTACGTAAAATTTACTACAATTTGATCCATTTCTTTGTCTGGATTTAATGCAGACTCTTCGCTCTGATGCATGTAGTAGAATAGGAAACATTATTAACGTATTTTAGATTGAGCTTGTCATGTTCATCTTGCTTGAAAGCCAGATTCATATATAGACTGGCTCTACCCCTACACAATATATCTGTATAAAAGTGGTCATAAAAATGCAACCAAAACCACCATCGTTTGTAGATATTTATGCACGATCGTTGTCAACTTGATCTTTAGCTGCATAACATGCTGATATATATTATGATTTTTTGAGTGGGTCTACTAAAACTTAAATAATGAAATAGAATAATATTGGTGGTTTCTTACTAATTTTTCCAAACTTTTAAAACATTGTCAATGTGAAATGTACATGCACAAGTTAAAAAACTTTTTTATATTTGAATTCGTTTAATGATTCTTCCTGTAGTATTTAGGATTACTTTGCAGGAGATTTTTGTATCACAATGTTCATGAAAATCCAGAATTTATACAATAATAATGACTTGGCAACTGTTTCGTAACTAATTTCCATTCCATTTTTATTCTTGTAGGTTGTGAAAATTCTTCCTTCAAAATTTACCGTACGTGGTTCTCGTCGTGGAGTGAAATAAGACAGAATGTGATTAGAATCGCAAAAAGAAGTACGTGAAAACACCAAGATGCAGGTAATTGTTATTTTTTCTTTATGAAACCCTAATGTTTTTGCGCTTTAGTAGCCCACTAGCATATTGGAAATTCTGTATCATATTTTAATAGGGTGATTTTTAGATATTAATGAAAATAATTGATCATAGGATTCATTCCCAAGTCACATTACATACATACATACTACTTGGAACTCGTTATACTTATATTCTCTCTTTCTCTTACATTTATGAAGGTGTATTTATGAAGTAACGGTGCAAGTTGTAGTTGCATTCGCATTCATGTTTTTTTGTAAGCTGAATAAAAGCTTGTCTTGTGAATTTTAGACCATAGTTTCATTTCTGTATGTTGGTCTTTCTCTCCTTTTGCGAGTACGTGTACTTGTATTTCTTCGACCTATAATCCGCTTTGTAACGTGCACTTGCAAAGAATTGTGTAGTATATATGTATCTATGTACGTAAGAATATGTATGGTATGCAGCTAAAAAACAAGTTGACAACGATCATGCTTCATATCTGCAAAGGATGGTGGTTTTACTTTTCATTTTTATGCGCACTTTGCTGTACTGAAGATGTGCAGGATGCCAGATATAGCATAACATTTTTCCAAAGGCTTCAATTCAATATCTTATGAACAGCACAACTCATTGTAAAAGTATTTTCAGCCAACAAGCTTTCTAGATGGTAGAAACACATTTACAACAGTCATGATGTCATGAAAGTAACAAAGTAATATGTATATAAATACATATTTATACAGATATTCTCTGCGTCAAATTTACTGCGATATGATACATTTCTCTGTCTGAAATAAATGCATAGCTTTCGCTCTGATGCATGTGGTATGATAATAAAATAGGAAGCATTATAAACGTATTTTAGATTGAGCTGTTCATATTCATCCTGCTTGAAAGCTACATTCATATATAGCTAGCTCTAGCCAGTATAGCTCTACCCTACTACACAATATATCTGTATAAATATATATTTAGATACATATTACTTGTTCCTTTCATTATGACATCAAGGCTTTTGTAAATATGTTGCTACCACCTAAATACAATAGAATATTGGTGATATATGCCTTAATTTTTTAGCAGGAATAATTAAATAAATTATAGGACGTGCACCATCTACAATTATTACAATATTCATGCAATTAAACTGCTTTCTCAATGTCCTTAAAACATTGATTTTTAAGTTGAGCAAATAAAAATCAAACATAAAATTCAACGTATTACATTAATTTTTGTTTCCTTTTTTACAGCCAAGCCAACACATTGGTTTCAAGTACACAATCTTGCTGACTCAATTTCTATCCAAACCTGCTGACTGGAATAATGGTTTTATGCAAGTTGGTCTCCAATGAGGTATAGCATACATTTAGTACATTAAATTCTACTTCAAACTGTAGCGAACTAGATGCGACCTTGATGCTAGCTTTGTGATATTTCTTTTAGCAGTTTTGCATTCATTATCATGAAGCCAAGTAATAGCAGTTAGCTCACACTTTTTCATTTAGTATAAAAATCACGTTTCTTGCTGATGATGATGTGGCGTTCACTCTTAATATTTAAATTCATGATCATGACATTTGTCAGCATTGACTTATAAATACGTGCTTCTATCCAACATAGTCTTGAGCTTAAAGTATTTGTTTGCTAACCTATTCCATTGCAAGTTTACCCATTACAATTTCGATCACAACTCAGATTAAAATAATTGCTAAAAACCCCTTTTAATTACTTATTCACAGTTTGATATTCTTGTGAAAATTAACAACGTAGTAATTCTTTGCATTCAGAATCTCATGTCATCTCATACTTACGTCAATAAATCAAACCACGAAGGCAAAGAAGTGGCGTCACTTGCACTTAGTGGTAGATAAAAAGAGAATGTTTTCCTTAAGTTAAATGGCGTTGTCATTTCTTTTTATTATAGGAGACCAATAACCAGAACTCGTATTGGACATGGCGACCTTGGCCTTCATCAGAAGCTTTTATTACTGGAACCAGGTTTTGGCGAATATATATTGTTCTATTAGGCTATTTTATTTAGTTATTTAAACTAGTTTATACTAAAGTTTATTGAAACTTGCCCATGAATTTCATTGATTTTATCTGTTAAACGAACGATATTTTATCTGTTATATATATGTATGAAGTGGGCAGAAAATCGTTATGAATAATTAACAATTTACACTGACCTTTTCAAGCATATTCCTAAACAAGCAAATAGTACAGCACAGATGCTTTCTATATTTTTTTAAAGAAAAATATTGCTTTTGGTAACAATAATCACGTAATATTTCACATATGAAATTCATGGGATAAGTTATCGAATTTAACAACATTGGGCGAAATATCATCAAACAGCTTACTCATAAATTATATAGTTTTTAAGATGTCATGTTTTAATTATAGTATTAATTTATTTTAGTATAAAACCAATGTTTCCTAGATGTTTAGTTAAATATTAATAGTATTTAGGTTTCAATCAAGCAAACATGTATTTTTATCTTGATTAATGGTACACAATCCCACCCACAGCAAGTTTTTGGTTTTGTTAGTTAGTTGTAAATTATTTGGTTGACTTTCAATCAACTTCTTAACAGGAATACGAATAGATTCAATTTATAGAAATTATATTCTACATTTCACATCCCTTTATCAAATGAAAACCAAAAAAGGTAGATGATTTGAAGGTAGGATACGGGAAAATTACAAACTCGTGTTTATCATCAATACACTGCGATCGTCCGAAGATAAGAGAAGTAACACAAAAAGATTGCAATTGTCTTCAATCCACAGAAAATGCACAAATCGGAATTTCCGATTTGATAAAATTACTCAAAGAATGAGTTTAACAAGGAACGCGTAAAGTAGTACCATTTCTGCTCGTCACATTTTTTTGATTTAACCTTCTTTCTTTGAAAAATCTGCCAATGTACGATGTTATATTCCTTCTTTGAAAGCAAGGAAACACCTGAAACTTTAAAGTTTTTTAATAGCAAAGGTTTTATATGCAAACGTGATTCAAAACGCCTTCTGGTAATATTTATTTTTGTTTGCACCAAGGTACTGATGGTTGCTATTTATATTTGACAAAGTGAAAGTAAGTTGTTTAGAAGAACAAAAGATTTTAGAATGAAGTCTTTAGCTGCATCTTCATGATCGAGGCGCGAGGGTGAGCCAAATGCTCATTCCCTTCGAGATTTTTATTGTTTTAATTTGCAAACACCAAATTCATTTACGTTCTGAGGTATTCATCTGAGCTAATATGTTATCAGATTTTTGATATTGTTGGATTACTTAGTCATACACCCTCCTAAAGTTAAAGCCAAAGGTGAGAAGGTCACAGTTGCACTTCGTGGATGGAGCTCAAAATGTGACGAATCTCGCAAAACGAAAGGAATTCATTAATGTTCACTCGCATAAACAAAATATTTCAAGTTCAAGGTTATTAGTAAAAATTACTTTTCTACCTGAATATTTGGGAAGTGGGCCAACTCAGTGGAATGTGATCGTCATCAGTTGCATCAAACGGCACTATGCTAAGTTTCAAGTACGTTATTTTTTTCTGAATATTATCATTATTTCGAAAAATGTACAAACAAGGAAACATTTACCAGGTGGAAAACCCCATCAATGTAAGATAATGTTTTCAAACTAGGTACTTGTTTTGAATTCTTATATTTATAAGTCACCAATCGACATGACTTAATCTGCTTCATACTTAGGATGATTCTGCATAAATTTTGGTGGTTAGTGGATAGCCAAAAAGCAAAACCACGTAAGAGGTTAGCAAAACTCAGTTAACCCATCTTCGACTTTACTTTTGGTATAACATTATGTACCTTAATTGTTTAATCGTCAATTTTTCAAGCTATAAATTCCATTATTCTTGTAAAATGTTAACTAGATTTCAACTATTTTGTAAACTCTAATTTACGGATGTAGAATGATAAAAACTATAACTTTACACCGTCAGTTGAACGTAGCATAACCACACCACTAGTTTAGTGTAAACCACTAGATTTACCAGAGATTTCAGGCTCGAGTTGCTGAGCCTTAAGTTTGGCATGCATGTATTCCAAATCAAACTCGATCCTGTCGGCAGAATTATCAAAAATATGGAGCACGTAAATGCTTCTATCGAGCTAAAAAAAATAAGCGAAGGGCTAAGCAGGAAGCAGGATTTAACAAGCGAGACCGACCCCTTTTAATGCCAGATTTTAGGATGCATGAAGACGTTTTAGTAGATGGAAAGCGAAATTAATGTAAGATTGACCTTTCAGTTCGAAGTAAACGTTTTAACAGGTGGAAAATTTCACCAATGTAAGAGTTTTTAAAGAGTATTAAAAAATAAAGAAAACTAGATTAGGAATCCTCTTCAGAATCCTCATCATCATCATAACCATCACTTTGTTGATATTATCCTCATCAACGGAAGGCTCTGGCTCTGGTGTTCCTGTTTCTACTATTGTTTCACTCTCCATGTGAGATTTAACGTGAATCTCAATAAGTTTAGCTTTTCGGGTAGTAAAGGAGTAGTTGTGACACTGATATCGACTATGCTTGAAACTTCCGACTCTGAAAGGGAAATAGTTGGGATCAGGATCAGCGGTTGTCAAGCTTAAAATCCGAGATTGAGATACAGACCTTTTTACTTTGCCCAAGTTTCCTTACTCCTGAAACTTGTTCTGAAAGCTTCTGTTCCTCGGGTACAAAAATTATATTCTGGTTCTGACTTGAGGGAGTCGATGCTACTAATGATGAGGAGGAGGTGGTGGTGGTGGTGGTGCTGCTTTTATTTTGCTTGTGATACCTACATAAATGAGTAGTAAGTGTTGGAGGAAGCACGTGAACGTCACACTCAGGACAAGGAATGTCAAGGGATCCCTCAAAATGAACGTCAAGATGAAATTTGTAACACAGTGAATGATTGTTCCGAAATGGGCAATGGGCATCTAACCCAAGATTTCTCTAAAAATTTCTATAGTTCTCCTTTAATGGTAGTATGAATTGCAAATCACACAAGGTACAAGGTGACAGCAATTCATATTATATAAGAAACTTATTAGCTACTAAAACATAAAGGAAGTAAAATGTCAAACACCAGTAAAAATATGAACTTAACTAAAATCATCGAAATAATCAACCACTTCAGAACTTTTTAAAATAACTGATGTTCTCGTTTGTTAAATATCTTTAGCCATTATTGGTATCCTTTTGATTTCTATGATAATAGTGATTTCAACGGGCCTACCATTGATACTTACGAGGAAAGTACGAACCTTGTATGTCACCAAATCGATTTTTTTGGGAGCGTGTAGATATTCATGTCTAAGTAATATGTGGAAAATATTAGCTGAGCAATTAGATTAGTAATTGATGACTCAATTTTATCCGTCTCAGATATTTGAGGATCCTTCTTTAGGCAGTTTCACCAAAACATGGTTTTGGCTCAAGAGGCCTACTGCTTAGCCAAATCTTTGCTGATAAGGATTAGACTCGTCCCGGTTTGAAACAAGGTTAACTTATGAAATAATATGCATTTTAATACTTATCTGATGAACTTAGAAAAGTACCACCAAATAACAGTACCAGAGTACAGAAACTTTCTTTTAACGAGAAAGTGACGTTTACTAAATGCTAAACAAACTTTTTCTTTTTCGGTGTCATTAAATGAGACAAAACTACTTATAAATAATTCATTGCTCTACAGTGTCGTGTGCATTAAATACTATCGTCATGTACTACTTCTATTTCTATACCTTTGTCATGTCACAGTTTTCTAAACGTGAAGTATTATCCGTAACATTTTAATGTAACACAAAAGAATATAGATGAATATGTTGACTTAACCCTGTGCATTTATCATGAACCATTACTGTAAAAAATTATGAAGCCATTTTATTATGCTCTTAACAATTTCTATTTAAGTATACTTATCGTTTAAGAAACAGCGTGTAAAACTAAAAGCTAGATGTTACTTGTTTATCCTGTCTTTTAACGTTTTCATTTCCATTTCGCAGGGTCTCCATTTTCATTTGAAACCTTGATCAGGAATCGCTGGTGACCTTTGGTTGCCTTGGAAGCCTAAAACAGAATAATAAAAATAATTTTAGAATAAAACAAGAGCGAAATGTATTTACATCAAAGAGCGATGCGAAACGCCTGCTCAAAAGTTCATTATAACTCCACCAACAGATAGGGAAAAAGACTCAAGTATATGTGGTGAAAACATCAATTGTATTCGTCAAGCTCACAAAAAAACTTTGTGATAGAGCTACACCACAACCACGCAAAATAAAAATTAAATTACTTACATGTATTCATCATCATCATATTGGGTTGGTGGGTTGGTAGGCTGGCAAAAAAGAAATGATCATGATGAAATGGCAAGTTGTGCATTTCTTGAATAAGCGTGTAAAATCTCTCCTGCTCGTCCTCTGGAATATGATCCAAGGTCTGGTAGCTAGTCCTATTGCTGTTTTTAGGCTGCGTCTTCTGGTTTAATGTCTTTTTCAGATTTCACTTCGACTTTTGGACTTTGTTGACCATCTCCACCTGAGGTTTGGCACATTTTGCGTCAGCATCTTCTTCGTTTTTGTTTATCATCTCTTTTTGACGAATCATGAGATCCAAGACTGAAAGTAAAGGCTCATCCATATGGATATCAACACTCTTCCTCAATGTTTGCAAGCATAACGTTCCATTCGTCGTGACAAGATATTAAATCTGGTGGGTCTTCATCATACTTCCTCTTTTTGAGAGTGTAGTCTCTCGCTTTTATCTTTTCCAACCTTATAATCAGTAAATTGGATAGAGCTGGTAGAGTACAAATGGAATTCATTTACTGATGACTCACTTCAGGAAAAAATATATGCTGTTATATATAATATAGTATAACCTAAGCTATGGTGTACCCAAAAATATGTGACATAGAAAATTTAAGTACAAAAGAGTTTGCAATGAGGCGTGTTTTGTGATATTTATCTGAGCCAATAAGTTATTTGGTCTTTGATATTGTTATGTGGTAGTTGGTTGAGTATTTATTCATACATCACCCTAAAGTTAAAACCAAAGACGAGAATGTCGCAGGTATAGAATGAAAGAGAATCATTTATATGGCAATATTCAGTGTGTACGATTCTGCATCACACAACCCACTCGTATGAGTATATTATACAAGTTGCATATTCCTTGGAGAAATTAAAAAATACCACAATGCACATGTAAGCATTCGTATTTTTTACTTGAATTCTCTGATAACTGCTGCTTGCAAGATACCCTCCCGTTTCTTGGCTTCCAGATCTAATACATCTGAGCGTAACTGTTCCTCCTGATTTGCTGTACTTCATTAACCTTTTCAGTGCCAAATACACCACAGTGGTGTTTTTTACACAAAACTATTGGCTACCAATGACACCACTGTGGTGACTACAATTAAAATTACTATACTCCCAAATGCACCACATTGATGCATCACGTTTCCATGCCGTGAAGTCCCAATTACACCACATAGATGCTCAATCAAAATTTTCCCTTGACTCCCAATGTCACACAGTGACATCAATGTGATGTCATCTCAAATGGCTTTCCGCACATATGTAGATTCAAGTATTTGCACAATGGACTGCTTGACAAATGTTTTTTACCCCCAAATCGAAAGAAAACTGCAGGAAAACGACTACCGTAGTATTTACTTCGTTCTCATAAAATATATTTTCAATCTAAAGCAAAAATAGCATTTCTCGCCAACTTTTATCACTCTAATCAATGTTTATATATGAAAGCTTCTCGGATACTGACGTGTGCGGCTTCTTTTTAGATTAAGCTAATGTAACTGAAGCTGGGAATCCACTTCCAGACAGTTCTACTACACTCATTTCATTAAAAACCTATTTGAATGGTGGAATCTTTGTAACTATCTGTCAACTCTTTTTAGCTTCTACTTCAGTCTCCTAGTTCTGCCTTCACTTGCAAGTTTGATTTAATTATATAATGATGAGGTTTATATTCTGACCCTGACGGCTCCGGACATCGGCTCCTTCTAGGGCGGTTAATGTTAGTGTGCACTGCTTATGCTTGCCTAGGCAGTTAAAAAGATGAATTCTCAACAAAAAATAGTTTTACGTTGCTTTGCATATCAATCTATGTTAGGTTAACATCATAATCAGCTTAAAATTTCAAAATCTCTACGGAAAAAAATTGGGAGCCAAGGGTCGTGGTGGCTGAATTTTTATGGTTGTGATGGGTAATAGCATATGATACATATACTGGGATATAAGTGAGGTTTCATATATATTTTATACGGTATTCAATGGAAAGTTGAAGTCATTAAATTGGCACCGAAAAGGTTAAATCCACCAGACTTTCGAGCGTCTCTTCTAACCATTCCTTATTCCTTAAAGATTTTTGAAAATTAATCAATGTAAGATTACATTTTCAAGCCAAGTACTTGTTTTAGATTACAAGTATTTTGCATAAATAAAAAGTCGCTAATTTTGGTTAGTTTTTCAACATACTTGATCACTTGAACAAGAACTAGAACATCAATGGCAATTTAAGTCCTGTTGTTGTAACGATTTAAATATGTTATAGCCTGTGGAGTAGTAGAAAAAATCGGCTTCCACGAACATCTTATGAAACTCATCCAGCAAACGTCTTTCCATTTTATCATTACGTCCAAAATATTTTTTTACTATTTGGGCACGACGGTATTTTTATTTTGTTCCAAGGAGTCGACGTAGCTACGACTTCAGCTGCTCCTTGAGACCCGCAAGAGTACACATGAGAAACTGAAGACGACCCGTGGCGGTGATGGTGGTTGAGGTCACCGTCGTCGTATGAGCCTCATCCTGTTTTAATTTTGTGAAAGACTCAAGTTCCCCTTCAAGTCGTTTAGTTAGATCAAATAACAGAGCTCACGACTCCGTACTCACTAACACTGATTCTGACGCTGAGTCCGATTCTTCAGTCTCCAGCCGAAGGAGTACTCCTGGCGAATGTGTTCCTTAAACTTTTTCTGGTCGGAATAGATAAACTGACACTTATTACAGAAAATAAACACCCTAGAGGAAAGGTTCCAATCAAAAATTTTTGGAACCAAACAAATAATGTTAAACATCTTAAAGGATTCTAATTAACAAACACATTTTGTATGTTAAAATGCGTACAGTTATATTCTGCGTTTGAACCTTCACTTTCTATCTGGTTTGAATCTATGGCAATGGCGTTCAATAAATTGAAAAATCCAGGGTGCTGTCGATGACAGCATTTAACAAGCGAGACCGACCCCTTTTAACGCCAGATTTTACAATGCAAGAAACCGTTTTAGTAGATGGAAAGCGAAATCAATGTAAGATTGACCTTTCAGTTCGAATTAGTATATACTATCCCACTACAAAAAATTATTTCAATCTGGTCTTACATTCAAGACACAACATTGTATAATACTCAAATCGTCAAAATTACGGTTTATATGGTGCAACATAAACCGTAACGTAACAGACAAGGAGGAATCAGGGCTAGACTACGAGATTCGAATCATAAATCCTCCGTCCGGCTTATCAGAAAGCACTGTTTCTGCCTCGGCCCTCGTTATTCCACCACGAAACCATGTCTGTGATTTGATTTGGATATAATTAGGTATAGTTCCTTCCTGTCCATCCATTTCGGCTTTGATCCATTTGCCTTCCTCTTCAATTTTGAATGCCTTCAATACTTGCCCCTTCCCAAATTATGCTTTGCTACAGCTTCCATAATGAGAGCATTCGATTCACTGGTTTACTATAACTAGAAACTACTTCAGTTCGAATTAAACGTTTTACAAGGTGGAAAACGTCATCAATGTAAGATTACGTTTTCAGTATTCAGTACGTTTGAGTATATCGGGAAGGTCATACATCGGTACCAGTCGGATCTCGCCTGTCCCATGAATTTTGATAGCAGTAATCAACGGCCATGAATGGACTTTTAAACCAATAATAATTTCCGGATATTTAGTGACTGGATCAATATAGTCATGGACAGGCCATACTTCCGGATCAACTTCCGAAGTAATAAGAGTTATATTGGCAGACCACAACGTTTTCCATTCGGGAAATTTGGGAGAATTGGGCAGAAAATCGCAATCTCCAAAGGTTTCTAGCAAATTAAAACGAAACAACAAAATCACATAATTAATTAATTAGCTGCAAAAGAGCTTGCATAACCGTTTTGGATAAAAAACATTATATACTTTCACTAACCACTCTTATACCATTCCTCTCCATCTATCACATCAAGAAATCCTCCGCCTCCAAGCAAAAGCAAAACCAGGAAGCGGTACGTGTGGAGATGGTTCTTTTTTAGTGTATTCCAGTGACGAGTTAAGCCTTACTTCCCAACGATACACAAATCCGTTGTAACCTTCATAGTGAAAAGTTTCATGACTAAAAACCTGGACTGCTTCTTCAATCTTAATATCATGGAGAGTAATAGGATAGTGAAGCTGATTCTCTAGCATCTGTATGTGTACAAAGCATTTTTGATGGCAACAAATTGGAATTCGTTTCAAGATACTCTCAGCTTCATGGAGGGGAACTCCAAGCTCTACCATCTTGGCCTGAATGTCACCCATCGCATTTGGTTTCTAAATATAACATTCCCAAATCTTATCCCTCAATCCCGTCCACTTTACATCCTCCATATTATCAACAATCTCCTCATTCCTAAACAGGGTTGAATGTTGCCTAGATTGACCTAGAAGCACATTTTCTTCAATCGGTCGATATATATTTTTTCCGCCACAGGAGCTCTCCTTGATCAGCAGAAGTGTCTCCAATATTTTGACGGGTTAGGGGAGAATGGAGAACATCTCTATCCTCATCCTCCATGGATTTTCCGACTTCCATCGATCCATTCTGTATTATTAGCTTATATTTCAAAAACTACAAAGTACGTCAGGGTAGCGTAGGCTTTTATTTAATTACGTTTTTCTCTTGAATTGCAAGTCACTCGGGTAAAGGTGAGAGTAATTCATGTTATCTAAGAAACGTAGAAAAACATCAAAATTCTTCTTCAACGTCCTTCAACAGTACGTAGAATGGCATGGTTGGGTGGGGTTTTGAACAATATTTGCAAGATTTTATTATTTTTAAACAGATGTTGGATCAAATAATTTTATTACAAATTACAATTCAACTTTAAAATGTCAAAATTACAAAATGATTGTAAAGTAATTTTATTACAAATTATATTAATTAATTTGAATTACTAACATCTCTGAATCTCCAACTGGGTGGATCAGGATGAGTGGCTTGATAATGTTTTTCTAGTAGCTCAACAGTCTTACAAATTGTTGAACACTGATCACAACTCCGATTTTCCAACGTTTTACTATAAATGTGTGTGTGGTTTATATGATGAAAACATATGAAGTATATATCTTTTTGTTTGATTCTTGTACTTTTGGTCAGCGTTAATTCATTAGCATTCACTTGC
Organism: Orchesella flavescens; assembly: GCA_964034955.1. NCBI lineage: Eukaryota > Metazoa > Arthropoda > Collembola > Entomobryomorpha > Orchesellidae > Orchesella > Orchesella flavescens. The sequence continues at coordinate 2,451,712 of OZ035954.1, forward strand.
CCCCTCGAGCAGTTGCTCTCTTACGATTAACAAAGTTTGGAATTTCCTTGAGTAAGTCAATAGCCACTAACTCAATACGACTTTCTTCCAAAAAACCTAGGTCACAGATATAGAATGTTCAGTGTATCATATATACACATAACCCACTCAAGTGAAAATTTATATTTTATACAACTTGCATATTCTTTGGAGAGATTTAAAAATACCACAATGCACATGTAAGCATTCGTATTTTTTACTTGAATTCTCTGATAACAGCTGCTTGTAAGATAACCCCCCCCCCCCGTTTCTTGGCTTCAAGATATAATAAATCTGAGCGTAACTGTTCCTCCTGATTTGCTGTACTTCATTAAATCCACCAGACTTTCGAGCGTCTCCTCTGACCATTCCTTATTTGCTGGATCCACTAAAAGGCTGGCGCAGTAAGCTAATGTTGGGTTTTTTTCCTTTTCCAGAATTTGCTCTGGAGTGAGGCCTTTTAAATTTTTCTTAAAAAAACAATCACAATGACACAGTGACTGTAAATGTACAATATAATGGGTATTGGCACATGAGGAGTTGTTACCGGGGAGAAATTATATTGTATAAAATTTGCATATTCTTTGAAGAGAGTTAAAAATAACAAAATGCACCTGTACGTATTTGTATTTTTTACGTGAATTCTCTGATAACTGCTGCTTGATAAATTATTGTAAATTATTCGTATAGATTTCGTTTAGACGAACAGTTGTTTGATGTAATGTTTGGAACGCAATGATTGTTAGCACTCCCTTGAGAAAGGCAAAAGTAAATTTCGACAGAGTTATTGACAACTGACACTGACATAAATCTTGAATCAATCTATTAATGAGTAATGTCACATTCTTCACAAGCGTTGGTCGGTTAATGATCAAATTTTACTGCCTTAATTAAAGTTTCAGTGAATTGCACCAGAGGAAAAAATTAATTACGATGATACTTTGTCAGGAGTGGCTGAATGTTAAAAGAATGATGATCTGATGTTAAAAGAATTGTGATCGTTATGAACAGTGGTCAATTTGTAGCCAAAAATGATAGAATTGATAGATAATACAGATTAGTAGTTCTGTTCCCTGTCTTGAATGTCTTGATGTAGCTGAAAGCCCATTGACATACATGACACTTATAAGGCTTTCTCCAGTGTGGGATCTCGTATGGCTTTTCAAATTATAGTTTGTTTGAATTTTTTTACTGCAGAGTCTGATCGTCTCAACTCTGCTAAAGCGGTCGCTGAAAGATTTACCTATCTCAATGCTAACATTGAGCAGTAATCATAGGCGGTAAACTAAATCTTTGAACAATGGACCGTCCAAAAGTGATGGTAAATCGAAAATGACTTAACCATGGGTGGACAGCCCGACTTTAAAAAAAATGATAGTTAGTATTTAAACAATATATTAACTTCGCCGAGAATCACCCATCTCTCGTTTTTGTTGAAAACTAAGCAAAGCACATCAAAATGAACAGCCCATGACGTCATTTTTTCGAAATTTATGTCAATTTTCTTTTGTTCATAACTCCTGGTCACAAGAAAATTAATTCTCAGTTTTTTTTGAGTGGGTTCTTAACTGCTTGACGGATTTTATTCAATCATAAAAAGGATTAAATATTCATGCGACTTGCCGTTAAAGCCTGTTGAAGTTTACATTGATAACGGCCAAAAGTTTCGAAATTTCAAATTTTTAAATTTTTGGCATGTTTGTCAATGGTATTCATATCGTTTTGGAATAGCCAAGTTGTCTAATACTTTTTAGTTTTCGTGTAAATAATTACTTTATGTTACATCATAAATTTGAAAAACTACTATATTTAAGTGAAAACTGCAAATTTAAAAAAACTAAAAACACAATGCTGTTCTCCTTTAAAAACTGTATTTATCTGCATATGAAATTCCCGAATCAAAATTTTGGCAGCGGCCAATTATGCAGAGTTGAGACGATCAGAAACGTTTTATTTGTTTCACGTGCACGTGAAACAAATAAAACGTTTCTCTTTGTGTAAACCCGTTCATTCACACACGGAACAAAGGGAAAGGCTTCGGGCACGGAAGAGTGGTATTAGCCAGTTTATATATAATATTCCATCATCATTTGCAGAGATAGTATGTAACTTACGTTTACTGCTCTAATCCTGCAACCCTTTCGTTCCTGAAAGTGGATGAGAGTAGTAGAGAAAGGCCAATACTGTGATTCTTCATAACTCTCCCAGTACCACCACCGCCACCAACTTCCACCGTCCAATTACAAAGCGGCATATATTTTGTTCTTGGCATTTCCTTCAACCCTACTCTCCCATTTGTGAAAGTAGTAATCATGAGAAGCCCAGAAGATAATGTTTGAAATTTGTACCGAGGTGGACAGCCTTCTCCTTTTATCACTGAAAATTGAAATTAAATTACGATTTTTGTAGTTTCTCTTTTGAATTTGATGGATTTTCTACACGTGACTGATACTAGGAGAATCAGTTTATTCCACAGGGCTACACAGTCCTATGTACTGGATTGAGATGGAAATGAGAGACGAAGCAAAGAAAAAAGTCGATGAGAAATGGATCTCAACAGGAGAAATATATGGGGTGTTAAAGGATGCTTAAGTATAAAGGCTAGGCTATATAAGGTGGTTATATTACAAATCCAAAATGATATCGTCCTCGATATCATTCTCAATTTTTGGAGAGGCATTGATTAACTCTATTCAAAATCAAGATTTTTTTCCAACTTGTGAGCTAGATTAAATCCATTTCTTTGGTGTAAGTAGTACACCATAAGTTATGAACGAATACGAGGTAAACTCCCACTTCATTACCCCAGGGGGGAAAACATCCCCCTTTCACCGTCCCAATTTGTCCATAGCGACTACAGTTCTAGATGAAATTGGATGGAAGTTTTTTTAAAAGATTCCTCATAAAATTTTGGTTCCCAATCAGGGGTTAATTTTTAAAAAATACGCCACCTAGCGGCAGAAAACATCAGTTTAAAATGGTCCGGTGACAGAAATTGAAATATAAAAAATGAGACGTTAAAATAAGTGATTTACGAAAAACAAGTATACAGTAAATTTATAAATTCAAAATCAATCTTACAAGTGATAAATATTGTATAGCAAAGAGCCGTAACGTGACTTCGTACGGCCTGGTGCGGGGTGTTGTTGGTACGGCCTTTTGAAGTCTAGGTTGCATTGAAAACTAAAGTACGAACTTCAATCAAAAGGTTACTTAACCTTATTATGTACCTTTAGGTATATATTGAAATGAGCTGGGGTGTCGTCTGTCTGGGGGCACGATAACTCAAAAACGGTTGGACTTTCTGTTTTTACTAATCGATATCTTAGGTTAAAAGTAAGATCGAGTTCTGGGACAAAGCTCAGGTATATTTTGAATATTAAGGTATGGATGGATAGTGAGATACGTCAAAATGAGCTACTTTAGAGAGTAGTTCATTTATGGGACAACCGAGTTTCTGGGGATAACCCAATGTGACCTTTGACTGTTTTAAAGTAAAATATTATTCTAGAGGAGATCACTCACGGAGGTTTGTGGATCACTCAGAAGGGGGGATTGAAAGCGATCACTCAAGAGGCGTATCAAAATGTTTAAATGCGTATCAATGCCTTATAAAGGTACATCATTACATCTCGAATTGTTGGGTTTATTAACTAGCAATTTATTGCTAGTTTATAGCTTTGTCCAGTCGGTCCGTCGTTCCGTTCGGGGGCACGATAACTTGAGAACGCTTTGACTTTTAATTCTGCTTTCACCAATCGTAAGCTTAGGAAAAATCAGGAATCAATTTCAATTTTGGACCAAATCGGGCCTTCAAAATTAAAAAAGTGATAAAATGTGCATTTTCGAATTATGTAAATTTCGGTGGGCAAATTTGGTATAAACGGTGACACTTTAAAATATCTCTTATCTTCAGGGTCAAATTTCATTGATACCATTTCGTTTTCAAGCATCAAGTATGCCGTACGCATTTTAAATGGGCATCTCTATCTATGCATTTTTTCAAATATGGAATCCATTTCTATACATTGAATTAAGAATACTGCCATTACGTTTACAGAAAACGCATAAGTTCTTTTTCATGTAACGGATACAAAGCTTACGGAGAGTGGCATCTAATAAACTCATTCTTCCAGAACACATTTATTCTAAGGTTGTTTGATTTTAGGTTTTGTAACACAAAACTGACTGAATTAATAACACATGAAACAAATTCAAGTTGAACGCTGCTTACCTACGGCCAAGAAATATTTTTCTAAGTTAACGCCCAAATCGTACAATTAAAATTGACTCAAATGTTCTTCAAAATTAGTTTCGAGACACGAAGCATTTGAATAGTTCTTTGTTTTTTTATACTCGCTCGTCGTCGGTACGGCTTTTTCAAATATCTCCTCGGTCCGGCCTGGAGCGAGGGCTCCTCCGCGCTCCGCCGTAGTTACGGGCCTGATAGCAATGAAAGTTATGAAATAAGAGATGGATTATTAAAAGATATACTTAAACATCGCTATTGATCTGTAATCCATTTACAAACTGTAGCTCCTTCTTTGAAATGTACATTACAAATACATTTTTCCCCTAGGAAAGGGTTTAATCGTGTTTTCGAGTATTATTGTTGGGGGCCACTTATAGTGGACGGGCCTAACTTGTAGAATTAGAAAAACAACAGATTAGAATATCTAGAATATTATTGAAGATGAATATGAATGAATGAATAACAGATCGTTGAAGACGAGCTGATACTGCTACTAATTAATAAAAGAACACTCATTTTTTTCACTCTCATTCGGATATCATCTCCTCTCAAATTATTCTCTTACTTTACTCTGAATATCATACGTTAAATATAATCTAATAATACTATTCCTCAAAACTATCAACCATACCCATGTGACTTTGGACTAATATTTATAAATGTACACCTTCAATTTCAGTTGTCGGGTTTATTTAGATTGTGATTAGATTACCTATGTATATTGTACACAGATGATAAGTATATTAAGGTATCGCCACATAAAAGAATAAGATGTGTGTCTTAGTATACAACTTGCGTTCCTTTGTACAGCAAACTCATTGATTGAAGACGGTGTAAACGTTGAAACACGAATACCCAATCAACCTGAAAAATGATTTAAAGTAAAAATTAATCTTTCAGTTAGAATCAGAACCTTCCTTAGTGCTTGAGTAAAAACCAAAACTTGCTGCATGGTGTGAATAATGTAAAGTATTTAATTTAATTTCTAAGTCACTTTATTAAAATTTACTTTATACGTTATGAAAATACAAAACAGATCAAACACAAAAATACAAAAATTAGCTACAAAATATGTAAGACGAGATGATGAGCGAGAAAGTCATGTAATTGGTTATGAAATTATGTATTATATAGCAAAATATTTGCTTTCTTTTTTCAAAGTGTTTGTGAATTATTATGATGTCGAATTTTATAAATATTATTTTCTAAAGTAAAATTTGTGTACGAGTTGATTTTATTTTTTATTCAACGTGCTTAACATTTTATGCTTTTACATCTTTAGGAACTTTATGTGTGAAAATAAAATAAATAACGATATAAAAATCACTAATTCATGTGGCATGAGATTTTACAGAGGTTCATAGCTTCCCTTCCATGCACCTTCGGCAGATCGGATATAAACTACTCTATCTTTCCATAAAAAAAGTCAGACAAAGCATATGTAACTATGATTTTGAAATGCCTTATCTTCGTAATAATTCATATTGTGCTTTAAACAAATTCTCACTTCAAATGTGTAGATGCTGTTTCTTATCATCCATGGCATTGCATGCTTGCTTTCCAATTTCTACGGTGAACTATTCCACAGATTCTTCCCAAAGACGAGAGAAGTAATACAAATGAAGAGCAGCTTCATATAAAAAAAACATCTCACATCCTTTCAAAGCCTATGATGACTGCGTTACGGCACCGAAATCCCATATACAGCATAAAAACGAGCATATGCGAATGTATATTCATATTACTCAGAAAGGATATGTGAACGCTTGCTTTTCTGGCATCCCAATCATATACTTGATTGTATTTTAAGCGCCATTCTACTTTTGTCGAACGTTAACTTTAAGCCCCAGGATGAGATTTATAATCATCTACGGGTAGTTATGAATATGATAGAATCAGTTTTTGGAGAGCTTTTAAAATTTATTAGAAGCGCATTCCTTCGGAACCGAAACGAAAGAATAAACATACCACTTCTGGCTCTTACTGCGTAGTAGTGAGTTTTAATACATATATTAGTCTATTTACATGAATAATATGAAAAATGCAGAATCCAATTTATTCCAAGAGATATAAAAAATGCTACCTTGCACCTTTCTCGTCATTTGAGATGTTTTTGCTTCGTAACATATTCCTATTTATTTGCCCAACATGGACATTTGTCTTGAATTTCCAAAACGCAAAAGGAATACTTGTACTTACCAAGATTATGAAATGCCATATAAAAAATGTGTTTCAAAGTACACATCACCGTTTGCAGGTTAGTAAGCTAAATGGAATTTTAGTATAAACGAACGGTATGCTAATAAATATGAAAAATATTGTTGCTGCGTAAAGTTTAAACTATGCATAAGTCGTGAAAAGTACGTGATGATAAAAAATAAATGTATGGATTTTATGACCAGGCCGAGTCAGCGATTTGTTTGTTTACCAGACGAGTTACAATGATTTATGAAAAACACTTCCATGTGGAATGTGGATAAAGTAGGCAGAAAAGAATCAAATTACAGTTCAAGGGTGAATGGGCAAGTGGCTGGATTTTTTTTTGCACTTGAAAGTCTTGGGACACTATGGTCACAAGCAATATAGCTTCAATATATAATCCAGTTCAGATGAGTATCGACTATCATATTCAGACTTAACATAACATTCTTTGATTTGTAATGCATATATATATATATCTTCAAGATTTGTGAAATGCTAATTGGGACATTTTTTACTATCAAGATGGTGACAAAAGGCCAATTTTAAAAGGTGTTTCAAAATGAACATCTGTGTTTTAAAGGTAAGTAACTCTAATATAATTTTATGAATGAGCGTGATCTTAATATTCAAAGAACGACAAAAGGCGTGATGATAAAGTTAGCAGTTTTAATTAAGCAGCCGGGTAGTTGACAAAGTGTGGCTATGTGTTGCTGTTTCTAATTGCAGAACGTGCCCAGCTAGATGTAGACTAATCAACCAAGTTTTTTAGCTACTGCTAACTGTACATAAGTATAACAAAGATAAAGCATGAATTCTCCTTATAAAAACAACAATATTTGTACAGTTACAGATACAATATTTCTCATGTATCTGCGGGTGTGATAGTGATGCCAATGAGTAATACGACAAGTGGGATGTCGGAGAGTCAAAGCAGCTCTGATCTTATTATCATCATAACGTTCATTATATACTCCACACTCAAGTACATTACAAACATATTTCCAATCTGCGTCTTTAGGAACGTGAGTACGTGACAATTATTCAAATCATACCTTGCATAAATATATAGGGTAAGCATAAATCTTTATGGACCCTAAAACTCAATACGAATCTAGAACATCTTACATTGCAACTTCCCTATTTAGATCAATAACCTGACGGATACATTCATCCGTCACTGTACGTACTATAAAGCCTTTATAGAAAGCAACTTTTTCTTTTGGAGTAGTGTTGCAAAATGTACAAAAGAAAGATCATCATCATCAACATCTTGAAAGACTAAGTTGGGGTTCATTGCTTCCCATTGCTTTATCATAATGTAAAAATGCTCCGGATGTTAGTTGGGTTTTTATTTCATTTTACAAACTTCTGAGAGCTCCTGTTTGGTTAGTTTCCAGTAGAGCCTCTTTGAGAACGTCATAACTTCCTGCTCTTTTGATGGTGATTTCATACAGCGGTTTTATCCCAGTTGAACATCCATCCGTCTTTAATTTTGCATCCTTAATGGCAAACAATAGAATTGTTAGCAATACTCTGGTTGAAAATTATTTAATTGCTTTGCACGAATGGAAATGGAGTGTAGCTTACTATAATAGATTCATCGTCTTTGCTAAAAATTGATGTTAAGCATGCAAAAAAACTGGGATTGCAAAAAGTAAAGTGAATTAGATCTGAAAGATTCGATCGTACGTATATGGTGTGCCTGCCATTGTTCCATTGTAACAAAGAAATTTGTAGCACGAACTTTAGCAGAATATTTGAATGAATTTTGAGTAATAGAAAGCGTTGTGAATTGTTTTACTTGGGATTCAAAAATGACAAAAATCAATTTCCTCCGCTGGAGTTTTTCGTGGGTCTGTTGGTCAGACTGGACTTTGGGTTTGTATGACATATTTCGTGGTAAAAAAGTTATGAACATGTTATGATGGATTTAACGTCAAATTAAAATGCTAGTTTTATGGCAACCAATTCTCATTTTCCATCCTTAATATTATAGCAAAAAAACCCACCTATACAACGTTTTGTTATGATTGCAAACATTGAGAAATGCCGCTTTTTTTAAGAAGAAAGCTGCAAAACCACGGAATCGAAGCAAACCTAGCTTAAATGTTTCGTTTTTCTCATGTATTCCAAACCAATCAAGTATTTACTGCAATAAAAAATTCTTCCCCTCGTATCGTGCTTGATTTCAACCATGCCCTACGCCTAACAATTAGTGTTCGTAAACCAATACTTTTCAAGAAATACCATGACCTGCGAAGAAAACTGAGAAACTCTTAACTGATTTTACCCAGAATCGCATTTAATATTACTGAATTACAAATTATTCAGCAGCTTTTTATAGTCGTGGGCGACAATTAATCGCTAAGTAAGAACTGCCTCGAATGAAGACAAAGGTTGATATTTTTCAAAGCTATTGAAAGTTTTTCCTGAAAAAAAATCCAATATTTCCCTAAATTCAAGCAAAGTAACCAACTGTTCAAATCAAAAGTAGTGTGACACAACTGTCATATTTTTTTCGTATAATAAAATCAAACAAATTGATAGCCCTTAAAGAGGAATATTTTTGGCTGCTGAGTATCGCTTGCAAACTTTTATCACGTTTCATTTATGTCTTGGTATTTTCTCAAACGAATGCTTTACTGATGCCGTCAAATTTTTTTTCAACATATTCTTATACAACAACTTTTACAACCAGATAATATCACAATCTGTTGGACATACACCTTCTGCATATATAAAACATGAGTTTCCAAATAAAATGTAATTTTCTTGTCCTTGTATTTTTTGTATTTTGAATGCGTTTATTTGAAATTTGCTTCTTTCACATAAAATATCAATTAGTGAAAACAAAATTTTAAAAAGCTAAATCTTTTTTGAGGTATCTTCATGACAGACAGACGTTGGACGATGTCCCAAATCTATCAATATGTAACAATGAAAGAACATATTATTTGAAATTCTCGAATAATAAACTGCTTGTAAGCAGGCCTAGAAACGTAGCTGAACGGCGTAGACACTGGGTAATAGGAATTTTGGGAGATGAATAGGAATTTTGGGAAACGAATAGGAATTCTAGGTGACGAATAGGAATAATGGGAGATGAATAGAAATTTTGAGCGACGAATATGAATATTGGGAGATGAATAGGAATTTTGGGCGACTGGGCAATAAATATGAATATTGGGCGATGAATAGGAATTCTGGACATGACCGTTGTGTCCTATTGGTAGTAATGGAAGCAAGGTGGTAGCAACGGAAGCACGATGGTGATGATGTGCATTTACGCACGCAGAGCATGCAGCATGGACGGACCTTAGGTACGTTCTTGGGACGAGACTAATTCAAATGCCAAAATGACCAGAATTAGGTAAAACCTCGACTGTTATCCGCTCGTTCTAAGAACGTTACGAATGGTCTCGACTGAGTGCGCTTTTGCTTGGATCAATATGTGCCATTCATTATGTTTTAAGAACGTTCTTACATTCAGCTTGGTTTACTGGGTAATCCTTGGCCTGTCGCAATATAAAATTTTGTCTATTGAGCTTACGATTTATAGGACTAATGTAATATATTCCTTACTTACTGTCCCCCCAGAATTGCTTATAAGCACTGATCAGTTTTGATCATGACAGAAACTTTCTTAGACTATCAAAAACTAGATTTCTTACATACGTTTTAAAAACTGAATACGACATATCAATTATTCAATTTGATTTGGAAATTTCCTCCAGGCCCATTTCTGCTGAGAAGTGGTATGTCACCATTTAAATTAGCAGCATTTGAATCTTTGATTTGTGTTAATCCCTGTAATAAATTCTGTAGTAAAATAGTTAATGTGTTCGGATACGGATTTTTAATCAGTTATAAATTATAAGTTACAAACCCGGTTCTATATGCTTTACCCGAGTCTTTTTCAGTCTTCTAATATACTTGAGCCCAAACTGAAGTAAGGTTGTCAACACAGTGAGCAATACGGGGATTATGATCCAGACAAATTTGTTCTTCTCAGTGCTTGGAATTTCCAGATTATTTCTGATGGTTAGATTTTAATTCCATTCATTAGTATGAGATAAATTAAGAAATATTGAGTTCTGCGCAAAACCAGCAGAATTAGACACAAAACAGGTGTATAGCCCTTAGTCTTTAAATCTGTAATTTTTATTTTTTATCATGATAATGTAAAGTGCTCAAAACTACATTAATGTTGTCTGATTCTTGTATTCACTTTTGCTTGATTTGTGTTGGATGTGCATGATTTACAGCTTGAAAACACATTTACTGAATATTCTAGGCCGAAACTTGTTCGGCTAAAGGACGGTAGGAGTATATTTGATGAGAAAATGCAGGGTTTCATTAAGGGTTACAGTGAAGACTTTTTGGATTTCAAATTTTTTAATAGGATTCTCAAAGTATTTAAATTGTGAAATTCTGAAAAAACTTCTAGATTTAATATTTCGTTACGACTCAAGTCCATATTTCAACGATTTTTTAAATTTCATCATTAACAAAAATGCCACGTATTTACTGTAAGATTTTCAATAACTGCCCCTTTGCAAATAATGTTCAGTGAAATCGTATCTATTAAATTAATGTTTTTTATCTGAATAGTATAAAGAGAGGCTGCTAAGGCCGTTCCATTTGGTTTGGGCCACGATAAGACCGGACTTGAAATAAAAAAGTTTACTCCCTATAACTCTGCTCTTTGAGTTTTCAATAAATACATTTATCCAATTTATCATTATGTATTTTAAATATCGCAAAGAGAATGTCGAACCCATCCGGCTTTTTGTGGCCCTTTACCCGTCCGACCTGTATCGGTCAATCCAGTGTGATCCGCCGACGTTACGGGGCTATTCTTAGCTCACCCCATATACAGAGGCTGTTTCATTTAAAAGTAAACACCATTATAACTGCAATATCTCTTTGGTTTCTTAAAGGATTGGACTCTACTTCTCCACATATCTACCCCTAACCTTTGTCTACATTTACCACATGGGCACTAGATTCCAGCTTCACTCTTCATAAAATAATTCAGACTGACGTATGAAGAGTCAAAAGTGCGTTTTTCGATTTTTTTTGAAGCGATGTTTGTTGGTGGGTCTGACATTTTTAGTAGCCACTGAGGTGACTCCCTTTTTGTAGGAAGGTGGTTTTAGTGAATGGGCGTTTCGTTTCCAGTCATTATTTGGCCAATAAAACTCATTTCGACCTTCTTGGAGTAATGACGAATTCTCTTCGAAATCAGATTTGCGCATAGTATTTGTTGCTTGGTAAGGATTTTATGAAACCATCTGCAGCAGCAAAGGGACAGTTCCAACTTTTCTGGTAATATCCTCCAAGTAGAGGTGACAGACCGTTTCACTTTTTCTATCTTTCACTATCTTCCGAATCGTCAATCGATTGTCCTTCGCCAGCACCACTGTCATTTCCTCAAATTTTCTGTCATTTTTACCAACGTTTTTCCTAAAGCGTTTGCTTTTATTTTTTGGGCCTATGTCACCCTATTTAAAGTTTTACACCATATCTGAATAGTCTTTATTTGGCTGAGCCACAGCTCCCTAAATATAAAAGCTTGATTCAAGTTCTCTTCTCTTGTTTTTTGAATATCCATCTTGCTTGCTTCTGTGATCATAACTGCCACGCCAAGCAAGGTGAACTATTGTGCCCTGGCATATCGATAGCTAAGATTCTGGGATATCTTATCATACCCACGTCCGAGCTATTAATAAATTTCCGTTTGAGACAAAGCAGTTAGAATGGTGTTTACCTTTGAATGAAACAGCCTATGTACATATACATTATCACGGGCATGGAAATTCGTTAGGTGCGGCGCACCCGGGATTTCCTGCCCCAAAGAGCCAAAATTCCGGGATGTTTTATCCTTAGAGGGCCCGGTTTTTAATTGTAGGCTGTTGAATTTTTTACTGACGAAATTTTTAAAAAAAAGATTACTTCCTGAGGGCAAAAACTGTTAAGTTTAGTCGCGTTTACTGCTTTTTCCTGCAAAAAACCATCAAGTAAACCGTTAAAATTTGTGATTTTTTTTGCTTATAAAAAAATCCGGTTTCAAATATGGATTCTGGGATTTTTTTAAATCGGGAAAAATTAAGCACCCGGTCTCGAAAAAAGAATTTCCATGCCCGCATTATCATAATAATAAGTGCGAGTGATACTCGATTCGCGACTGTATTCCAATTATTCCATGTGACCACAAAAAACACCAATGAAATGATTATTACGATTCTTTCCAAGTTATCAACGTAATGTCCGTTTTGAGAAGCATGTTTTTGTTGACTACTCTACTTTTACCTTTTATAAAAACTAATTCAAACGATAATTTTATCATCCAGTCACAATCTTCATATATTCAATATTAAAAAAGCAAATCAAATTACATTTTTGCAAATTTGTAAAACAAGTTGTGTTACTAATATAAACTTATGTTTAACGAAACATTTAGTGTTTATTGAAGTCATTTTATGCAGCAAAGATCACACAAACAATTATTGTATGTCATTAAAAAAATATTTCAGCCTTGATAACAGAGACAGTGATATCATAATTTAAAATTCTTGTAATATACTTTTTTTTGATATTTCTTGGAAAAAAAGATTTGGGATAGTCGAGCGATAATGGAATTATGTAGGCCGTCCTAGTGGGTTTCCAATCCATGGATACATCGGTGGGCAGGGACTACACAAAGACATGTACCTGTCAGATCAAAAAATAGGCATTGTGATAACCAGTCATGATTTATGACTAAACACATTTTTTAAATCATTTTGTTTCACACACGTACCTTTCTGTTGGGAATGGTGTTTGTTCAGGAGCGTAACGACAATTGTATATGTTGGGGCAGTTGTTGGGTTTAACAGGATTTTGGAAAGGAACAAAATTGGCAAGCCGGTTAAGTGGTATTGGATTTTTCACCCATTCAAGAGCTCTGGAAATGCCCACAATGTAGACATCATCTTTGGTACCCAAATAATCCAAGAATCTCACGTATCCTGCCCTTCGCTCTTCAATGAACGCGTCATCGGTGCCATTCAACCAAGCGGCATGAGTATATATACCAAAAGGGGCTTTATTGCCTGTGTAGTGATCATTGAAGTTTTTCAAGAGCAGGTCGTATGTTTGCTGAGAGGTTTCGGGCCTGAATATTGGACAAGTAGAATGATAATGTATTTATTTGTCCTTTTAGATAGTTTTTATTCATTGTAAATTGTAGTTTTGCTTACACTGGAGTGCATGTGTCAACCATGGCACAACCCTCATTAGAACCTCCCATCATGTCAATCATTGGAACAGTCCAGAATCCTGGATAAGCACCAACAGGACATGGTTGGATTTGGCAATCTTGCGTGGATTGATAGTCGTTGGTGTAGGGCCAGAGTCCAGGCTTGCGAAAATTAAGAGTAGGTCTTGAGCATTCCCATGTGAAGCCGGCTTGCTTGAGGGTGGCGTACATGTCATCGCCTCCAATTTGAAGAAAAGGAGCTCGAAGACCCTTGATCTGAAATGATAAATTTAGTATAAAATTGGTTGTTCTACTGCAATGGTATCTATTTGGTTAATTAGGATTCCCAAATTCCCAATATCTTATCTGCATACGTCTACAGGTGGCACTCTTGCGAAATAAGCTAATTGTTCACGCTGGTCCACAACTTCTGCTCGCCACATGGATTGATTTAAGTTCGCCCAATAGGCTGTTAAAGGGTTGTGGCTCATGCTGTGAAGTGCAATGTCGTGACCCAGTCTGTAGAGCTCATGTACCAATGTGTAATTGGTGTATTCATGACTAATGAAGAAGGTGGCTGTGATGTTGTGGTTATTAGGATTCTTTCTGTTGTACAACACCTCCCTGTAAAAGTCAATGTTTTGGATGGCCACGGCATCATCGAATGTCAAGTAAACCAACTAAAATGTCACCAACAAAAATTTATTATAAGTAGAGTTGTATTTCTTTTTTTGACCACAAAGTTTCTAAACCATTGCTCCGAATACTGTAAATTACTAGTACCTGAGGGATAGTTGCAACGGTAATGTTAGCAACAGAACCTGCACCTGGAATATCGTTTCCACTACATCTGCACGTTGGAAGGCGACAGGTTTTTTCCATAATTTCATCTGTGCATGCTGGGGCAGGAGTTACAGCTTGACCCAAGGCTACAACTGCAATATAGCCTAGGCACAATAAGGCTAAAATAAATCGGTTAACAAACATGATGGCTTTTCTTTCCAATTTTTGGAAATGTTCACTGCTCCAAATCAAGGCTTGGATTGATACGTATGCTTGAACAGTAACATCATTTTGTCTTTTATATGAATTATTCAACAGAGTTTAAAAAAATTGTCACTCTGAAATACTCAAAGAGATGACGATACTACATTATCAATCAACCCATTTTGCATCGTGGATTATGGAAATGTAACCTGATAAACGAGTCTGATTTGGACATGGAAAGTTTCAAGCTTAAAAAATGTTGACGTAAAACAATAATTATTATCTCAAGTTATCGGTTCCTGCCGTCAATCTTGTTGTATCGCATATAGCTTTCTGCTACATTATTTGTTCTCGATTCATGGAATTGCAGACACTTTTGACAGCCTTTCCCGATTAATACCAAATTCAGCCAATTGTAACTAAATGGAGAATAATATATCACATTCGGTGTATATATCACATTTAAATATTGCACCAATAGTGGGCACATGTCATAATGTTCTTTTGAATTGATCTTGGTGAAAGGATGAAATCAATCATCAAGGTTTGTTTGCGTAAATGGGATTGTTTATTCTGACGACTATTCTCCCAATACCCATCTGCACTTTGATGATGACGCTATTATGCAGATTCTCCGACAACACTTGAGTTGAACCGGTGACAGTTGACGTGTTTATAGTTAATTTTTTGAGTATGTAAATTCCTGCCTTAACAGATATCATTCGTCCATATCATTTCGTTGTAACATTGACGTATGCAGCTAGTGTGCAGTATCATCCCGTATTGTCAAATGTCAAACCCCGTCAAATGCTGTGACGGGGTTTGAACGTAATACGTTGTCTGTGGAAAAGTAAAATGTTGATTTTGTATTTAGGACGTGAGGAACATCATAATGTAATCATGCTAAATTATTGCGGGTTTAAACGGCGGCTGAATTATTGCGGCTAATACCGGGTTTAAACAATTTAACAAATTTGTCATCACTTTCTGTCTCACAAGTTTCCGTCAGTGAAAAATCATTTATTGTCCAATTTGATTTTTTACAACACAACATAACTGTCCCTTTTTATTATTAGTTTACAAACTTTTTTTGGACTTTTATAAATAGCTGTTAAAAATGATACGCCGGTCTAACCAGTACAGAATTGAATTACTTATGATTTATCGAGCCTTCAATTTAAGCTTATCCGACATTCAGACATTAACTACAACCCAAGTAACATTGCATCATAGATTCTACGTATTTTTTACGTTTCATGTGTTGAAATTGTGTTATCATTGATTCTTAGTTGAAATCATGTGTTGAAAAAAAAAACATTTCAACGTTAGTTTTCAGTCACGATCTCAACACAATTATGTACACAAGAATTGCATAGAATCAACATTTTATCATCGTATAGAATGTAGTTTGCTGTCACAAAATAAACAACGTTGATTCTGCATTGAAAAACTGTAATTGTATTCCAGCTGTTTTTGAAAACGACACAATATTAATTGATGAATCCACAGGGTTCTACCCGAACTCAAGGGATTTCCTATTGGTTGATAATGAACAATGATACTTTCTTAAACTAGAAAATATGCTAAAATAAGTACCACTACGCAATCGTTTTACGTGGACTAAATACAAGTTAGTTTTAATAGGCAGGTAAGTCAAAATGTAGCACAATTATTTTACATATAGCATATTTTAGTCTAACTAACAAGATCACAAAAAGTCAATATCAAGACAAATTGATAATGAATCAAAAAGGGGAGAGATGAGCTCTCCTTTCTACTAAAATGGAAAACCGACAAGTGGAGCGAGTGAAGCTTAGCTAGTAGAAAAATACGCTTCCAGATCATTTCAATACAAGGAAAATATAGGCATGCATTATTAATATTACAAGCAAAAATTTACACTCTGAGTCTGATCGTCTCAACTCTGCTAAAGTGGCCGCTGCCAAAATTTTGATTCGGGAATTTCATATGCAGATAAGTACAGTTTTTAAAGGAGAAAACCATTGCGTTTTTAGTTTTTTGAAATTTGCAGTTTTTACTTAAATATAGCAGTTTTTCAAATTTATGATGTAACATAAAATAATTATTTACATGAAAACTAAAAAGTATTGGACAACTTGGCTGTTCCAAAACGTCATGAATACCATTGATAAACATGCCAAAAATTTGAAAATTTGAAATTTCGAAACTTTTGGCCGTTATCAATGTAAACTTCGAGAAGCTTTAAAGGCAAGACGCATGAAAATTTACTCCTTTTTATGATTGAATAAAATTCTTCAAGCAGCTAAGAACCCACTCAAAAAAAACTGAGAATTAATTTTCATGCGTCCAGAAGTTATGAACAAAAGAAAATTGAAATAAATTTCGAAAAAAATGACGTCATGGGCTGTTCATTTTTATGTGCTTTGCTTAGTTTTCAACAAAAACGAGAGATGGGTGATTCTCGGCGGAGTTAATATATTATTTAAATACTAACTATAATTTTTTTTAAAGTTGGACTGTCCACCCATGGTTAAGTCATTTTCGACTTACCATCACGTTTGGACGGTCCATTGTTCCAAGATTTAGTTTACCGCCTATGATTACTGCTCAATGTTAGCATTGAGATAGGTAAATCTTTCAGCGACCACTTTAGCAGAGTTGAGACGATCAGACTCCTCTGTGACTTCCACTATTAAGGCTAATCTAGTGATCTGCTTTTGGAGGTCTACTAGCAGAAATTTCGACACTTCCATCAGCTTTGGTGCTAAGTGATCTGATTCAGAATCTGCTTCTTTTTCCGCCTTGGCCCACTTTCTGCTTCTGCTTTGCGTTTGCAATTCTGCTTTGCGTAATTGCATTTAGAGATCTGATTCTGAATCAGTGTTTGGTCTGCTTTTGGTCTGATTTAGCCTCTGCCCGAGAGTTGAAAAATTTTCAACTTTCGGCCTTCCGATTTTTTCTGCTTCACTTCAAACGTCCCCCTCAAAATTTAGATCTGTGTAAATGCATTGGGATACAAAATCATTGAGTAAAGCAACAGTCCCCCTGAAAATCAGGTGGGAAGTTTGAATTGAGGAAGGGAACGGAGCAGAAACTTAATCAGATGTGTAAATGCTTCGGTTGCTGAATCTGATTTATCTCAGATTGCAGAAGCGGAGTCGTATATTAAATCAGATGTCTAAATGTTAGTGAGATTGTTGGAGGATCAGAAAATGGAGCAGAAAGACGGTTGGATCACTAGATTAGCCTTTAATATTGATTCTACTGAAAAACAACAAGCCCACTGCTGCTTGCATATGCTTATGAACTCATATGACATCCGTCACGTACTGTATAAGTATTAGCCTAGTTAAAATGTACGTTCCGGGCTTCGTAGCACACAGTTTGTTGGCGTCTTAACTTAGCTAAGTTCCATTTTTGTGTGCTACTGCCAGTAGCGTACTGGTATGTTCTCAGCACTCAATTCGGCTGGTTTGTGTTCTGGGCAAAAACCTTAATTTTCAATGAATTTTATCACGGCCTGTTCCAAGTGGTGTTAAAGAAATGACTTCCGCTCACAGTTATAGAACTCAATAGGAAAGGAAGCAGTTTCAATTGAGCCTTCGGTTTGGTTCAAGGTGAACCTCCTTCTATGAGATATTTTTAACCCTGCTTTGTTTCAAAAAGTTGAAGTTTTTTCACGACACAAAGTCTCAATTAATTTCTCAGTTAGCAGTTAATGTGGAAGAAATCCTTTTCATTCTGATGACCTAGGTTTTTGTGGCATAGCAGATATTTTTACAAATAAATTGTTGTACCGTTAGATAAAATGGTACATAAATTTATGATGATCGATGTGCATAATAATTGTGATTAACATCGATGATTACTGCTGCGGGAAGTATTATTGGCAAATAAATATAACTCTATAATTTCTTATGTTGACTTGCATGTTCAATGTATGTAGAAAACGAATTTTATTTGCATCATAATCTACGATTATTCTGCGTTTAACGCAGAATAATCGACGCATACGCATACGCAACGTTGTCATTGTTAGTCGTTTCAACGTAGATTCAACCGCATAAGCAATGTTAATCATATTAATTCAGTCACGTTGAATCAACGTAAAATCAATACGTTGAAATAATGCGATCTAGACGAACATAATTTGCCGATTTTATACATTGAGTCCACAACGTTGAAAACACGTTGAAACAATGGTGCAATGTTACTTGGGAAAGTATAAAAGGAAATAAGACATCACGACACGTGTTAAAACTTTCATCTCTTAATGCCCCATGAATTGCTCCCACTTTTTATTAGAACAAATTCTTTGTCGTCAAATCTCTAGATATTATAACGATATCACAAAATGTTACTTGCTTTGGAATATTCCTATTATGACCATTAATTCTCTACTTGTACTTTTAGTGATCGTTAACCAGAATGTAGCATACAATAAACATTTCGATCCGATGTATCTATAACCACCACTCAGTATGCATAAGTTTTAATGACATATTATGTAAATAGTTTGGTTTGACAAGCTAAAAAAATCATCAGTGGGAAACAAACATGAAATTAGATAACAAAAACTGCGAAATTCGTTGGAACCCATAAAAGCACAATTTAGACTTTAAGGGAATTCCAGAATTTTCGTTTTTCATTCCTGACATGACACATGATAGATTGATTAAAAGATAAAATGATCACATCACTCTGAATGTCAACAGTCAACAAAAGTAAATGCTCAGACAACCGATATTTGCCTATCTAACATGATTATAATGACATGAAACATTCACTAACGATAAGTGAATATTCTGTTGCAGAATGTACTGGCCAATTATGCCCTTCAATAATAATTTTCAACCTTAAATGCTAATGATCGTGACGTGATGTATGATGATTTGGATCTTAAATTAGCCAACGGGCTTTTAATTGCAGTGTTTTTATATTTTAAATCAACCATGCAATAATAAGCTTATTTTATATGCATAAATTACAATAACTTCTTCGCCTGTTTCTCAGGTAGGTACTTTCATTTTCCTCACATTTCTTCAAAAATATTTGTCATCGACCTGATTATGATAATATTTACCTGACAATATTTAAAGATAACTAGAGGCATCCATTTGTCGACACACTTTTAAATCACATTCCCCACTTCATTTAAATACTTTTTCCCCACTCGACCTTTTACCCACTCCGTGCATATTTCCCCCCCACTTTTAACATACTTTATCCACTTTTTATAACTTTATGCATAAGCACAAAATGTGTATAAAACATTGGGCTGCTTGCCCTGTGAGTTGAAGTAAACCAAAATTCGAAGGCTATTTCTTTCATTCTAGCATAAAGTTCAATATATTTTCACTCACTTTATTGAAACGCCAAATCCAACAACATGTTACTGTGGCCTTTTGTCTATCTGTTTGAATTCCTGACTCGCGGTTCCGTATATCATCGCTTGTAACATTTTATAGGGAATTTATAGGTATATCGCCGATATGTATGTACAAAATATACAAACATATCGGTGATATACCTATAAATTCCCTATAAAATGTTACAAGCGATGATATACGGAACCGCGAGTCAGGAATTCAAACAGGATCAGTGAAGGGCACAGTAATTAATTGCAATTTGGATTTTTTGAGACTTGAGAGGTATCAGCTTCCTTAGTACCTCTCTCCCGCATGACTTTCCTGCTAAAGCTAACAAAGTTCACTTTTCAAACTCCTAAAATATAATCCCCCCAGTTCAATTACTAAAAGTAGAAAGCGTACAGTATTTTTAAAATTGTCACAATACATAATATACAGTATTTAGTTTAAAAAAAACTGAAAAGCAATTCAACGAATGGGATTATCTTTTTGGCTAAGCTAATCCAAGTTAAGCGGATTAAATGTTGATTATCTCATCGAATTCAGCGACAGGCCCCGCTTTGACTTAATTTTGGATAAACGTTACTATGGGTTACTTTACAGTTAGATTGGAGAGATAATACCAGATTTAAACCAAGTTCATTGGTAGATTAAAAATCAGATTCAAATTTGCTTGTCTTATTCGCTCTAAATTCGATTAGTATAAAATTTGAATTGATCTTGGCTTAAGCCATGCTTGATGCAGGATGATTCCTTTGTCGTGATGATGTTGGCTACTTGCATTGACCATATAATATTTATATTGTAAATTCATTGTCACACACGTACTCGTGTGCGTATAGAATTCCATTCATTGAGTACAACTAAATACCAATCCTAAATGTGAATGATGCATGAATTTAAAGTTAACATTTGAGAAACAAGAGAACAATAAGATCAGAGAGACTTGATTCCCGGGGAAGAAGGACTTGATTAGATACAATCGCTCTTAACTGTGGTTCATCTTCCCGATTATTGAATCACAGTATCATATTAAATATTATATTGCCCCCTACAACAACATTAACATAAGGATAAGAAGACCCTTCACTGGTGGAGACGGCGAGTAAATAAAGCTGATAAATATAATTCTTCGTATAAACCTTAAAGGACCTTTGTTAATAATTAATACACATCTTTCCTTATATTATTTGGTATAAATACCTCATTGTATTCCCCCAGTCCTCAGACTGGTTTTGATAGAGCTGAGGTGAAGAGCTTTAATAAATTCATTCTTTTATAGTACTTAGTAAGATCATGGAGCTGGAGAACTTCCCGACACTATTTTCACTATACATTTGCAAGCATATTCTATTAGCAAGGATTAGCAATAAAGAAAGGCTTATACAAAGTTCGACCCGAAGCAAAGAAAGCCTTATAATTCATATGTTAATGACGAAGTTTGTACATATTAATTTAGTTAATATTGGCTGATGTATTATAGTAACAATGATGATACATTAAAAATTCTCAAAAACTTAATAAAATTAATGTAAAATGGAGAAGTGCAAGACAAGTGAAAGCAATAAATAAAAAGTGCGGAAAATGTCAATAAAAGGTGGGATATTTTTTCAAATTAGTGAAGAAAGTCGAGTGGGATAATAGTATTTTCGAAAGTGGGATAAATGATTTATTCGGTGGGTCCCTTATAATATTGCCATAACTAGATAACTGTCTGGGTATATCTTCAACTACGTCTACGACTACGAAACTTTTCATCACTCTCCGAACAGAACACTTTGTCTGAATCATGTATATTTGAGGTGGGGCAAGTAGGAATCGAGTGGTACGAGGGTGAAGTGGGGTACCCACGAATTTTATGCAGTGAAAGGACCTTAGGTTAATGCTGGTTCTCCCACTATTCCCACGAGTGGGACAATTATTTTTTCCCCATGTCGGAAACATGCATAAAACGAGAGGGGTATTCTGTTTGCATATATTTAAAAAAGAATGACATCGTTTATGAGTGAATCCTAAGTGGGATTGTCCCACAACAGAGTTGGTGGGAGCGAGCTATGGCTTGAACAGTGATAAGGATTTCATTCTTATTACTTTAAATTATTAAGGTGATTGAAGCTCGTGGAAGAAGTCCTGCTCCAAAATGAAAGCAGTCAGCATGCTATTAGTACTAATTCTTGTTGTACTAGTTGGAGATATAGCTAAAGGTACAAATTCGCAAATTTCTTTGTTGTATTCCCTGCACTACATAATATTATGATGTATTTATATCATGTTTATCATTTTCTTATTCCTTGACAGTGGCCGGTCTGCATTGCGCCCACTGTGGTTTTAAGAAAACCACATTTCATGGTGAACCGGATTCGGATACACACACCGTCAACCACTCTAGGCTACTTCCTGACTCCCTCAACCTTGCAATGCATCATTCATGTGCCCCAGGAGGAAATCCGGACCCCTTCGTCTTAATAGACTGCGCGAAACATTACCAGCCCATGTTTGAATTGAGTGAAGACATGTCCCCAGACTCACCCGTGAACCAACTAGAATTGGATGAATATCTGCAAACTGCAAATACCAACCTTACAAACACGGAATTCTCATGCTTCGCATTGTTTTCTCATGAGACCCAAATGATTGATGGGAAGTTAGCACATTTGGAGCTTACTTTTCGCTCATGTATGGAGAAATCGGTACCCCTTGCCACCCTTATTGATGTATTTAAAGGGGAAGCAGAAGGGGATAATATGACTGGATTTATGTGTTATACGGATAATTGTAACCGGTTTAATGACGAAGCTGCTGCCAACTCATCGGCTGCTAGGGTTTACTTCAATCTCATGTATCTTTGCAGCATTGCAATTGGTATTTTTAGTTCAAGTTTGATGTAAATTCCTAATGTTCAATCATTTAAGAAAACTATTGAATAAATTAACATATGTCTTGTTTGTTACGCAGTTTCACGTGTATTATTACTTTGCATTTTGCATGAATATTACTCAGAGAAAGGGTCAGCGGCAGAGGTGCAAGGGAATAACGCATACATTTTATTTCGGCGGTCAGTTTAAAGGGATGTTTTTCTATTAAAATTTGCTATAATTTATGCTAAGCGTATTTCCAGGGTAGGAACATGTAAAAACATATTATGGAAAAACAACATGGAGAAAACATGTATTTACATGGAGAAAAGAAAATTCTTTTCTCCATGGATAAATGTTTTTACATGGAAAAATGGATAAATGCTGCTGGACTAATCAAAAACTCAGAAATAACACTCTGGTGAGATACGACTTCACTTATTTTGTCGAGCGTTGTGTTCTTTCATATTTTCTATAGTTGAGAATATACATAATACTGCGTCAATACTCGCTGAAACTTATAGTTATCGTTAGTATAATTTAATCACCCTATCTTTGAAAATAAATTCGATTGGAAACTGCTAAAAGTTATGATGGAGTATCTTAAAAATCACTGAAAAGGAGTTCAGTCTTGCTACTCCGAGTATAAATGTGCATTTTAAAAGTATTATATCCATTATAGAGTGTCTAAAACATGCGAACGGAGTTTTTCCATGTATACAAGTATTTCCATGTTTTTTCCATGTTTTTATTATTTTTTTCATGGAAATATGGAGAAAAGCTTTTCTCCATGTTTTTATCCAACCCTGCGTATTTCCAATAGTTGATCTTGATTTCTTTAATTGTCATGAAAATTATAATTTTTTGATAACCATGAAATCACTTCATTGTCTCCTTTGTGGAGACGTTCTCAAAACAGATTATGAGGCTTAAAATAACGCTCCTGAAGTGGAGGGAAGTAAAGTGAGCAAAGTGCAAGCTGGCACTGTCACTGTTGATGATGTTTGTGGCAAGTCTACTGTATTTCAGTGTTTTTATGAACTGTTTCATGTCAGTCTCCCTAACCAATCGCTGTGGAGGGTGTAGGAGGAACTCGATAAGTTTCCGTTTTGTGTAAAGTGTTGTACCCAACTTTTTATTGTGTGGAAGCTCCTGAGGGAACTGAATGAGTTGGGGTCGTACCTAAGAGGAAAGAGGAAGATGGAGATGTCAAGCTTAGGACTGGCAGAGTTTACTAGGAAGAAAAGCGCTATTACAGGATTAGGATGCAGATTTTGCAAGATAAAATTGCAAGGTCAATTAAGTCACAGTTCTGTTGTAATTCATAATTATTGATTGTACTGTTCTTTCCTTTCACCGTTCCCAGATAAAGTGAAGAATATACTTCCAAGCAGTGGTGCAAGCAGCAGTAAAATTAGTGATAGTAAGTCCTCCAATTCTTTTGGAGAAGGAGGTCAGGGTGGCGTCAATAGAAGATCGACCAGGACTTGTAAAACTCCTACATTCAACATTTTTAAAATATCTAATACATATGCAGCTGCACATGGTGATGATGCGTCATGTCAAGTTGAAGGCAAAATGCATTAAATCTGATATAAACATGCAAATAACCACTTTGGTATGGAAGCAGCAGCAGGTGTAAATAACATTCCATGTTCCCATTCTATATTTCGGGTGATGTGCTACACTAAACTGAACTGCGGTTTTTACAATGGAGTATGGAAAGGTTGAGCTAAGAAAAATCAAAACCTGGTACCTCTATATTCATCATCACACGTGTAGTCGGCAAATCATGTATCATTAATCATGTATTATTGTGTTAGTAAGTCAACAGTCAAAAGTTTTTTAACCAACTAAAAGTAACCGTCACTCTTTAAATGGTTTAGTTGAAGGGTAACAAACCTACTGCATGGCTAATTGCTATATCTTAGTGTTGTATCTCCTGCCTGGCTTATGTTTAGCGAAAATAATTGTTATTGTTCGGACAGACTGATGTAATATTAACTGCAACTGACCGTGTAAACAGAATAAAGAGAGAGAGACAATAAGTAAGATAACGTTTAGGATTTTTAGCTCAGATTCGTAAACTTCAATGTGCATTTACTCTTCTAGTCCATTTTACAGGAAAGGAATTGATGTTATTAGTTAGTTTGTAATAACAATTGTTATTTATCCAGAGAAAAGGTAGGCAAGAGTTTTATCTCTAAATGAAATATGGAAGCCGTTCAGATTGAGCATTTAGCTGCTGCTGCGTCAGCTGTGAGTGCTAGTAACGGAAATGAGGTTAAGGTTGTCTCAACAATGAATGGTCAACTAGATATTGAGATCCCTACAGGGGAACGACATGGAGCAATTCACAGCATCCAGCTACAGTCTCTAGGGGGCAGTTCACATATAGTTAAAGGGCTCGTAGGGACAACAGCCGGAGGTAGGAGGGCCTGGGGATGAGGGCGAAACAACGTTAAAGGGCGAAAGAATATTTCTAGTTTCCTACTCCGCAATAACAACAATGGGTGACAAGCATGGAGACATGGAACAAGTGATGGTTCTCCAGTCAGCAGAGGATATCGATATGGAGGAAGTTCAACAACGGGAAGTGGTTGATCGGTTGATGAGACTGCTGCTGTGCAGTTAAATATTCCTTCCCCAAAGCCGGTGCTGCTGACCACGCTGTGAAACAGGAAGTTAACTCTAGTTCAGCTCACTTCGAAGCGCAGCCTCCTCCTCCCATAGTTACTACTCCAAATGGTTCAGTAGATAAGAGGCCGAAGAGGAGGGCTGCTCTCAAAGCGATAGCCACAAGGAGAGACCTTGCTATTGGAGCTCCCCCATCGAGTATTGGTAGTTCACCTACTAAATAGCAGAATACACTAAAGTCGCCAGTCATGTTACCTAGTGGAGCACAGACTAAGGGCTCGACCGGGAGTTCTTTTCTCCTTCCTGAGGATATAGTTTCCGAGAGTGAGGGTGTTCATGAACTCCCATGAACTGTAATGTAAATTATTTGGTATGAAGGAGCGATGACTTTAGCTTATTCTAAATATGTTCAGATTAGGAATTATGTTCATTTTTTACCTATGCTAAGTAAGATTATCCATTTGACCAGAAGGTCTTCTTATGTATATTTATGATAATATCCAAAGGTGCGTACGTGCACACGAGTGCATTGCTCTCCTGCCCTTCAGGCAAGAGAAGCTTCTGTTTTCTCAATGAATACCTGTACCGTGATTTACTCATCTCAAGCCGTAATTCTGGCTTGAGATTTTCTGTATATTCATTCGCTTTTACCACTCCGTCGGAGTAGAAGCAATCACCTTTCCTTTCCATTTTCAAGTTTGACCTTTATAACTCTCAGAATAAATTTCCACTTCTTCTTAAATTCAGAAATATAACCTTAGCCTACCTACAATCATTATTTCCTAATCCAGCGTTGCTGGAAACATAGTTCATTTCCATCATCACCCTTTTTCCTTTGTACTTTGCCATACTACAAAATTAAATCACTTTCTTAACATCCCATCAAACACTGCTAAAATTACTCGACAAAATTTCATCCAACCATTCCACTCCTTGTGGAATCATTTTGGTCCTAAACGAACTCGGATACCTTCCGTTAAATCGTCGATAAGTAGTTTTTGAGTGTTTTATCCAGTTTTTGTAGTATCATCTCGTCATGCCGCTGACTGTTTTCGAGAAAGCTGAAGCTGAACAAGCTGTCATCAAGGCAGAATTGGATATATTGGAGGGCCAGCTGGCCACCCATAGCACAACACCATTACTGAAGACTGAAGCTGACCGGTACCTGCGGATGGCCGACAATTCTCAGAAGGAGATTAAGGAGAACTTCAGAAACCTACAGACCGCCGCCCCCAAGGGCACTGACATGAACCCGTATTCTGAGGAATACACCAAGATGACAATTCGTGCTATCCGCCTCCATGCTGGATTCCATGGCATCAAGGCCTCGTTTCCAGTCACCACTTCCACATCATCATCCTCTGGATCTACCAGTGCAACAGCAGCTGTTAAGGTCAGAGGCATCAAGTTACCCGCATTAGAATTGCCAAAATTCTCAGGAGACCTACAGGAGTGGATTTCCTTCCGTGACATGTTCATCACAGCTATCCATAGCTCATCCCTCTCCAATGTCGAGAAGCTGACCCAGCTGAAGAGCCTCCTCACTGGTGAAGCTGCACGTCAAATTAGTTCACTGGTGCTCAGTGATTCTAATTATGATATTGCGTGGAAAAGTCTTGAGGAACGCTACGAAAACAATCGTGAGCTGTTGTTCTCTCTTCTCCGACGTCTTATCAACCAACCGCCAATTCAGATTCCAACCGCCATCGCCGTAAGATCGTTAATTGATAATACAAAAGAATGTATCAGGTCTCTTAATGTATTAGCAATGCCAACTCATGAATGGGGTGCAATCATCCTCTACCTCCTATTCACCAAGCTGGACTCATCCTCAAGAGAACTGTGGGAGCAGACTTTACCAGATACAAGCATCCCAGCTCTATCCAGAATGTATGAATTTCTCGAACAACGAGCTCGAGCTTTAGCTGCCGGGAGTCCTCAACCATATCAGCATCCACAACGGAGGCCACCTCAGCGAAATCAGGAATTGAGGATCCATAATCATCACACCAGTCCCGGATATCAGTCAAGATGCAAAGTAGGATGTGAGCAGTTCCACCCCATCTACAAGTGTCCCACATTCCAGCAGAATTCTCCCCTACAGCGCCTGGAGGTGCTCAAAAGAAACAACTTGTGTTTCAATTGTTTCATGGACAAGCACGGAGCCCAAAATTGTCCAAACCAGCACAGTTGCAAGGCCTGCAACCAACGCCACCACACTATGATTCATGGTGCCTTTAACACAGATGACGGATCCCGAGGTGTACCACCTCCTCCACCACCTATCATCAATGGTCACACAAAAACAACCCAGCCTGTCCGAGCTGCCTTACTTGCCACTGCTGCCGTAAAAGTTTCATCTGCCACCGGTGAAGACTTCCACCTCAGAGCGTTTTTGGACAACGGATCATCCGTGAGCTTCATAACAGAATCAGCAGCACGTAAGCTAAAATTAAAATTGAAACCAAATTCAACACCAGTAACAGGTCTGTCAGAATCTCCTGTGGGAGTTGCAACTCATTCAACATCCATTATTATCAAACCTCATTTTGACTGTATCACCACCTACAACGTTAATGTACTTGTGATGAGCCGAATTACCAGTGACCTGCCCAATGTCAGATGCAACCCAAATGATTTACCACATATTCGAGATCTTCAACTTGCTGACCCACGCTTTGGGGATCCCGCTCCAGTCGACCTTCTCCTTGGAAGTGATATTTTTTGGAATGTCATTGGGAATGAGAAGATTTGTGGAAATCAGGGACAGCCGCTTGCCATTAAATCATCTCTTGGTTGGCTAATAGCAGGTTCACACATTACATCAGCTCCTGTTAACGCATTTATCACAAATGCACAGCTCAACGCCAATCTTGAAAAATTCTGGGACCAAGAAGAAGCCCAGCCGAAACCAGTACGTAGCGAAGAAGAAGAGGAGTGTGAAAAACATTTTCGCACCACCCACCGCCGTGACAATGAAGGCCGCTTCATCGTATCCATGCCTTGGAAAGCCACAATTTCCCAGCTCGGAGATTCAAGACGCCATGCAGTTCAACGCCTTCTATCCTTGGAGAATCGACTTGTTCACCACAAGGGAATACGCGATGCAGAAAGGATTAGAAAGCTGAATGAGCATTGGGAATCCTATAAAGAATTTATGCGTGAGTATGAACGTCTTGGCCATATGACACACATTCCTAATGAACAAATTAATTTCAGCCAGCCCTCATATTACATCCCTCACCATTTCGTGCTCAAGGAGTCCAGCACATCCACAAAGTTACGTGTAGTATTTGATGCCTCAGCTCCCACCTCCAGTGGAATCTCTCTGAACTCCTGTATGATGGTGGGACCACAGATTCAAGACAATATTGTCAACATCAACCTGCGTTTCCGTATCCACCCCATTGCATTCATCGCAGACTTAGAGAAAATGTACCGACAAATTATGGTACAAGTAAACGACCGTTGGTATCTGCTTATCCTGTGGAGGGAGGACCCCTCCCAACCTATCAAGGTATACCAGCTCAACACTGTCACTTATGGAACAGCTGCAGCCCCGCATCTTGCTGTTCGCTGCCTCCAGCAGCTTGCAGAAGACCATAAGGAAGAGTTTCCAATTGCTGCACAGAAAACTATTGAAGATTTCTACGTTGATGACCTTCAATCAGGAGAACGTAACATTTCAACAGCAAAGGTAGCAGTTCATCAGTTAATCAACATGACAGCAAAGGCTGGCTTGCCGCTTAAGAAGTGGACTAGTAACTCCGAAGAGCTTCTCATGTCCATTCCAGAAGACATGCGTGAGACAAAATCACTCATTCCACTCAATCATGAGTCGTCCATATCCGTGAAGACCCTTGGAATTGCATGGAATCCAGTTGAAGATCGATATCACTTCAAACTTGACCTCCCTGAGTATGGTAACAATCAATTTACTAAACGTGCCATTTTATCTGAAATATCTAAGATCTATGATCCGTGTGGATGGCTTGCTCCCGTCATTATTTCATGCAAGATATTTATGCAAGAGTTATGGAAACTCAACGTTGGATGGGACACTATTTTACCACCTCTCACTATAAGTAAATGGCTGACTCTACGATCATCCCTACACCATGTGGAACAAATACACATTCCAAGATGTGTTATCCCGGAGGAACCAACCAGCATTATCTTGTGTGGATTTTCTGATGCTTCCTTGAAGGCATACTCAGCCGTTGTGTATGTATGCTGTACCTACGTCAACCGACCTCACTCATCCTATATCGTTGCAGCGAAGACCAGAGTTGCATCATTGCATGCTGTAACTCTACCCAGACTCGAGTTAAATGGCGCCGTGCTCCTATCAGAACTTCTACAAAATACAGCATCTGCTCTCAAGATCCCATTAGATGAGATACGGGCGTATACTGATTCTACCATTGCCCTATGCTGGATAATTGGAGAACCAACAAGGTGGAAGCAGTACGTTCGAAACCGAGTAACTACAATACGAAAGAACGTCCCTCATGCGAATTGGTTCCACATCCCTGGAGAGCAGAACCCTGCTGACTGTGCTTCTCGAGGAATCACAGCCGAGGAGCTGTTGCATCATCATCTTTGGTGGAACGCAACCCCAGAAATTTGGAATAATCATCATCATCATCATCCCACTCCTGTGGAAGAGGATGAAATAGCCATGCGGGTCGAAGAGAAGCCTACCTCATGTCACTTCATCACCCCTGTCGTCCCAGAAATATTTAACCGTTTTTCCAGCTTCCAGCGTTTCCAACGTGTCGTTTCTTGGCTGTTCCGTTTTGTTGAAAACTGCAGAAAGAAACGTGCAAAGGAAATTATAGTTACTTCTCCACTCTCAGCAGCAGAGCTAGAAAAGGCTCACAACTCAATCATCCGTGTCATCCAATTCCATTATTTTTCTGCTGAAATTCAAGCTCTACAGCAAGGCCAGGAACTTCCTGTTAAGTGTCCCATCCTGAGTTTGCATCCGTTTCTGTGTAAAGATGGACTATTGCGTGTCGGTGGACGAATTCGAAACGCCAGTATCCCATTTAATCGCAAATTTCCCCTTCTTCTTCCAAGAGCTCATCACATCACCACTTCCATTATCAGTGATATTCATCGGCGTTACCTTCATGCCGGCCCCACCTCAACCATTGGATTGCTTAGTCTACGCTACTGGATTGTTCGTGTTCGAGATGCAGTGCGCCTTGTCATTAAACGGTGTGTAACATGCACACGTCAGTCAGCAACATTATTAAAACAATTGATGGGCGATCTTCCTCATCATCGAGTCACTCCATCACGTCCGTTTTCCAAGGTTGGCATTGATTATGCCGGCCCCTTTTCGACACGTTCACCAGGTCGCAGCAAAATAGTTTTTAAATGCTGGCTTGCTATTTTTGTATGCTTTTCAACCCGGGCCATCCACATCGAAGTTGTGAGTGATCTCACCACTAATGCATTCATCGCAGCCCTTCGCCGCTTCATCAGCCGTCGTGGATCTCCTTCAGATATTTTCTCAGATTGTGGAACAAACTTCAAAGGAGCGGACAAGGTCCTTCGCCAGTTTGTTGACATCGCCAGTGACTCGTCAGTATCGGATGAGCTCTCTACCCAGCGAGTTACTTGGCACTTCAATCCTGCTGGTGCTCCTCATTTCGGTGGCTTGTGGGAAGCAGGAGTCCGTTCCATAAAGTATCACCTCAACCGTGTCATTCATCAGTCTCTCCTCACCTATGAGGAAATGCTCACACTCGTATATCAGGTGGAAGCTATACTCAACTCTCGACCCTTGACGCCAGCCTCAACAGACCCATCAGATTTGGAGGTTCTCACACCTGCTCATTTTCTCATCGGAGGAGCATTGACTGAACTTCCCCAACCCAGCCTTAATGATGTCAACGAGGGACTTCTTGATCGATGGCAGCGTATCCAGCAACGGCAGCAGCAGTTTTGGAAGCGATGGTCATCTGAGTTTCTCACCCGCCTCCAGCAACGACCAAAGTGGGCCAGAGTCCAGAACGAGCTTGAGGTTGGCAACATGGTGCTTGTGAAGGATGAAAGGCTTCCCCCTCTGAAGTGGAAACTTGGACGTGTTGTTGCAGTTCACCCTGGAAAAGATGGTCATGTTCGTGTCGCTACATTAAAAACAACTGATGGAGAAATCAAACGTCCAATAGTAAAGCTAAGTCTCCTACCAGTATCTAAATAATCAGTTTATTTTGGCTCATTATCCAGCTAATTCCCATTCCATTGTTCATATTACCTTAAAGAATTTTTTTTTCATTTCATTCCAGATTTGGACACTCCTTTACCTTACCTATAAGTATGAATGTGTGTGTGATTGATTTGCACTCGTCAGGCGGGACCCAAATCCCTGAACTGCTTCGGCTGTACTGACGAACCGAGTGAATGTGCACCCATGAGGCGGACCTTTCGGTCCTTAAACGCTTTTTAGCAGTACTCATGGTCCTACCTTTCCTAATGTCCATTTCTCTGTCCTTTTCATTTCAAGTGTAGTATTTCGATTTATGGTTTATTTTTAATGAAGATTCAAAGACTGTTCCATCTTACCGTTGTTTTATTGTTCAATATTAGATTCATTGTTTAATGCTGTTGTACAGCATGGGCCGGGAGAATGTTCATGAACTCCCATGAACTGTAATGTAAATTATTTGGTATGAAGGAGCGATGACTTTAGCTTATTCTAAATATGTTCAGATTAGGAATTATGTTCATTTTTTACCTATGCTAAGTAAGATTATCCATTTGACCAGAAGGTCTTCTTATGTATATTTATGATAATATCCAAAGGTGCGTACGTGCACACGAGTGCATTGCTCTCCTGCCCTTCAGGCAAGAGAAGCTTCTGTTTTCTCAATGAATACCTGTACCGTGATTTACTCATCTCAAGCCGTAATTCTGGCTTGAGATTTTCTGTATATTCATTCGCTTTTACCACTCCGTCGGAGTAGAAGCAATCACCTTTCCTTTCCATTTTCAAGTTTGACCTTTATAACTCTCAGAATAAATTTCCACTTCTTCTTAAATTCAGAAATATAACCTTAGCCTACCTACAATCATTATTTCCTAATCCAGCGTTGCTGGAAACATAGTTCATTTCCATCATCACCCTTTTTCCTTTGTACTTTGCCATACTACAAAATTAAATCACTTTCTTAACATCCCATCAAACACTGCTAAAATTACTCGACAAAATTTCATCCAACCATTCCACTCCTTGTGGAATCAGAGGGTGATGATGACGTTGCTAGTACGCCAATTCGTAAATGTATTGTTTGCCTCAGAAGGAGACGGTTTACCGAAGATATATATGATGGTAATAAGCAGTTGCTTCAACATATGGACGTTCTCATTGCTCATCTCAACATTTCCGTAAGAGAAAGTATTTTTTACAGGGTTCCATTTGGTGAAAGGAAATAAGATTTGTGTGAATATGGAATAATAATAGGGGATGATATGATTTCCTTTTCATTTTGAATTTTACAGGCTAAAGGGAAACAAAGCGATGGGGATGTGGGCATTTGTCCTACCTGTCTGGACGCATTGCAAAGGTGGCATGTTTTTAACTGTGCCATTACAAAGCGACACGAAGCTGCCAGAGCGACTGGTTCTGTATTTGATGACAGCCTGCTCAACTGCGAGCCTTTTGAAACGAGGGTGTATATAAATTTCTAGAAAGATAGCCAAAGGTAGTTAACAATAACATGACAAATAAAATGTTTTACGATTGTTTCCTCCCATTTTGAAATGCTTTTTATTGCCCCAAATTATAGTGAAGGAAGTGTACTTGTCTGCCACTCATTCTCAACTAGTTCGCCGTCATATTACAGAAAAAGACTGGGACTTTCTCTGTGATAAACTCTTTCCCTTCAATTCCGTCAAGTCAGAGAGGGCACGGGAGCTGGAGAAATATATCACTTGTCGGGAAAAACTCTCCCATATCTACTGTAACAAATGCCAACGACTTGTCAAAAATGGGAAGAAGGGATTCGTGAAGCACATGAAAACTCAACATCCTCATGATTCCATTCTTTTCCCTTGTGACATTTGTGGCATCCACTTTCCTGATAAAGACGTTAATGGGTCGTCGACGGAGGAGTATTTTCCTCACTGGATTTCTCACTTTTATTTCAATAAGTAAGTTAAACATATTCACCCAGATTATGATTAAATTGAAGGTGTCTTACTAAATTACGATTCATTTTTTTTTTAAATTTTGGTATATTTTTAAGATGTGCCGAGTGTGGGACAAGGTTTCCAACGAAAAGAGCTCTCGGTCAACACAGACGCTTTACAAATGTGAAGTATGTCAGAAGGAGTACTACACATACTCCGCGCTCAAGGGCCATAAAGTGGTGCACCAAACTGCAAGAGACTTCATTTGTGGTATTTGCGGAAAAGCGTTTAAGAAGAAGAAGTCACTTGAGGTAACTCTATATTTTTGTTTTACAATTTTACCATTTTCAAATTTAGCACTCGCATTCGTGTATAACTTTTCTATTTATTTTTTTACCCATTTTAGGAGCACGGTACACTTCATACAGGAGTGAAACCTCATCGCTGTCCAATTTGCGGTCGGGAAATCCGTGTCAAGTCCAACCTCTACAAGCACATGAAAATCCACAAAAAGAATGCTGAGCTTGGAATTACAAGTGGTCGGGGGCGAAGGAATGTTAACAGCAATAAAAATACAACCGTGCAAGTAACAAATATTGCTTCCGCCTGCAGCTCCAGTTTCCAATCCAAAACCCCACAGCAACTCCAGAATCAAATCCAGCAAAACAAGTCAGAAAAGATGGAGATCAATGTTAAACAAATAAAGGTGGAGGTGGAAGAGCCTATGATTGAAATAAAGTAGGAACCAGGGAACTAGTCCTCCATTGTGCAACACCATTTTCATTCTTAAGGTGCTTCCTCTTTTGTTAATGCCAGCCATCTACACCCCAACAATAACTCTCGTCAACCAACATAATATATTATAATTGACTTAGCATAATAAAATGCAATTTATAAAAAATATATAGTACTTATAACTCTTCTTCGTCGTCCAGAGAGAAAAAAATGGCTTCTACAAAATTCTGTAAAAAATACAAAAATAATGATTGAACTAAAAAAATAAATATTTGGTTTCTTTTTATTTTCGGGCAGTCGTTATTATAGTCAACTGTTGTGATGTGATTCCTTCATTTTTTTCATGTAAAACATGTCATTTTATATTGGACTCAAAGCAAGTGAATTACCAGAAATATTAGCACAAGGTAAAGTATTATATCATGTACCAATCTTTTGTGGGTTTACAAGTGTTCATTTATTAATTATGAAGGTGCTGATAATTCTGATACGTTTATGTTTGCATATAAATTTCATTTTAAGAATGAATTCACCATTTTCTCATGAATATTCGTGTACATAGGCATTCATCCCAAAAGTCAAGTTGTAGGTAAAGTGTGGTAATTGGTCATGATGGCAATGCATGCGTTTGTCTAGTTTGGCATTTCATTGTCTCATTTCTGAGAGGAGTGTGGTGGTTTGGTTTTGGTAGGAGCTCATAATATATTAGTGAGTAAAAGGGAAGAGGCGAAGGATAAAAAAAGTCTCAAAAATTGGCTATATGAAGCTGATGACCATAATAGAAAATAAAAGTGGTGTTCCTGTGTGAAGTGTCTGATAGATAATAAATACATTAGTTTTCCGTATTTGGGTACTAGGAATAGTGGATAGATTATAAACGACTGGGCGTAGAAAATATTTTATTAGATCATTCGATGTAGAATCGTTAGTTACGTATCCTGTAAACTTTTCAAAACGTTAAACTATGTAGAACTATAATTCCATGAATTCCGGAAGAACTACCACCACTACCAGTGACTCGACAACCCAACCTATGAATGTAACTTTGGACGTCGTCGTGCCAACAAGTTGTTATGCTGATATCTGCGTTTAATGGATGTTGGACGCACGCTCGAGTCGATGTACTTGCTGAACTCTGCTGTGATCGTCAGTTGATGGATAGTTGATTGTTAGTTGTCTGATTATTCGAGAAAGTTCGTAAAATTATTGTCTTTGTATATTTGTATTGAAAGTGCATTTTAAACGCTTTTAGTATCTATCTATTTTTGCTCCGTATTCTAAATTGTCAATTGTTTGCTTATTTGTTGAAGTAAATAAACTATTCTAAATTGTCATCGTGAGCCTATTATTGTACTGATAAGCGTCTTGATAAGTGTAGAATAGCGACAAGCGGATTAAGTAGGAAAATAGACCAGAAAAGTGCATTTGAACTTGTGTGTAGGCCGTAGCGAGGTTAGGTCATACAAGTAGAAAGTGAATAGTTCAATTATCCGGATCTACTAGGAAGGAAGTCGGTCCGTATAAGTGGCTATGAAGTACGTGCTCCTCACTTGTTTTTTTCTTTGATCTCCAATCCTATCCACTCTTGGTGCTATATTTTGTATGAAAATCTGAGTCATAAAGTTCG
Source organism: Orchesella flavescens (assembly GCA_964034955.1). NCBI lineage: Eukaryota > Metazoa > Arthropoda > Collembola > Entomobryomorpha > Orchesellidae > Orchesella > Orchesella flavescens. The sequence continues at coordinate 2,487,758 of OZ035954.1, forward strand.
TCACTTTAAAGTCACTACGTTGCATTGCATTATAATATTTGCCTGTTTTGATGGTTGATGATCGTAATGTTGTGGTCTTCGATGTTGGTGATATGATGTTAATGCTGATTTTCATTCTGTGAGGGTGAAGACTGGCTAGATTGGATGCGATTTTGATAAAAATGCAGACATAAATAGGCAGAAAGATGGGAGAGAAAGAGAGATGTGGAGATGCAGGAGCAAATGATGACGAGCTTGTGTCTTGGATGAAGTTGAGTTAGTAAATATACTTCATCAAATGCACAGATTTTTGTTGATGCAAACATTGTAAAGACTCAAACGCAGATAATAATAATAACATGTGCAGTGTACTCAGAGGTGTAAGTTTCTGGTTCGGCCGAACCAGTGGTTCGGATTTTCCGAACCGAACCAACGAACCGAACCGAACCACTGGTTCGGTGCGGTTCGGTTCGGTAGATATAGTCTAAGCCAGTTGGTTCGGTTCGGTTCGGTTCGGTAGAGTAAAACATATACAGCTGGTTCGATTCGGTTCGGTTCGGTAGACTTTATTAAATATGGATGGTTCGGTTCGGTTCGGTTCGGTAGATCATAACTTACAAGAAAACCTTTTTTATTTGTATTTCTGTGCAGTATTTTATGCTGAGTGAGGCCGAGTATGAGTAAAACACGGTGCACAGACAAACAACGAACAAAACAACGAACGAAATGATTTTCTCTCTGGCATTTGATTAAATATAATGAAAATAATGATGATGAATACATATTTTATCCCTACTAATCTGTAATTCACTCACAAAATGATTGCAAACGGAATGTAAGATAGATTTAGTACATTGCGCTTACTTTATTTGTAAAGTTTTTATCTCATGGCAATGTAAAATGTATAAATATATTTATAAACACATTCATAAACCCATTAAGAAATAAATAGGTTCTAATTTAAAGGATTTTTTTGTACAAAGTAGTAACGTAGTAAGTAGTAGTACCAGAAAGTAAATCACTAAAAATTTAGGTAGCTTAGTTTGACTGATCAACAACCTAGGTTCTTGTTGATCAGACCAGTGGCATTAAACTACCTAAATTGATAAATGATAAGATGATAACCATTAAAAACTTATTCTCCTTTTTATTTCCTTCTTTCGTAGCGATAGTTTTGTACTATAAACGGGATTTAAAGTTTAAATTCATTGTCTATTTTGTACAAAAAATGTTAGACTGATGTAAAGTCCCATTCACTTTAGTGTGAGCCAAGGGTCGCGCTGAGAACTTGGCTCCGATTTGGCTGAAAATTTGCAGGAACATAGATTTTAATGCGTTGATTACGAATCCGAAATCAGTAAATCGACTTTAAAATCGGGAAGGGAAAAAACGGCGGATTGCCATGGCAACCAACGGTTTTTTCCCTCTGGGGGGCGCCACAATTTTAAAGTCGATTTACTGATTTCGGATTCGTAATCTACGCATTAAAATCTATATTCCTGCAAATTTTCAGCCAAGTTCTCAGCGCGACCCTTGGCTCACACTAAAGTGAATGGGACTTTATACAATATTGATTTAAATCATTTCCATTTGCGTATCATCGTATAACTTTCTATCAATTAGCTGTTAATTAGTTTGAATTAGTTATTATTTCCGTATATCCATCTTGCTCATTTTAAAATTAAAATTACATATAATATACGCAAACAAGTTGTTAAATATTTACTGAATTTATTTTTATTGGTTTTTATATATTTAACTAACAATCAACTTCATAGTGTAGACTGTAGACAGAATCATATAAATGCATGCATTCTTTTTGTGGCTAATGGATCCCGCATTTAAGTATAAATTAAAATATTAATTAACATTTGCAGCTATGATTAGGAAAATATCTACCGTTGTAATAAAATACTGTTTTGTATGCAATTAGTCTGCACTGGTTCGGTTCGGTTCGGTAGAACCTAAGAAATATTCATGGTTCGGTGCGGTTCGGTTCGGTTGAGCCTAAAAAATATTAATGGTTCGGTGCGGTTCGGTTCGGTCGAGCCTAAAAATATTCATGGTTCGGTGCGGTTCGGTTCGGTCGAGCCTGAAAAAAATAGCTGGTTCGGTTCGGTTCGGTTCGGCTGACTTTTTGGAACCTCAATGGTTCGGTTCGGTTCGGTTCGGTGACACCAACTTACACCTCTGAGTGTACTCAACCTAGGTTTCACTATAGCCAAGCTATTTCTTTTTCATCAAAGCACGCTATCCAATTATTAACCATGTTATGTCCACATTGTTTTCAAGTCCTTCTTTATTCTTCCAGGAAAACAGTTCATTTGAGGGATAATTAAATATTCACAGAATCAGACAGATGCTTGATTTGATTAATATGACATTGTTGGGTTGAAATGAGCTCAAACCACGATTTTGAAAAGGTCAGTTTGGCTCTGATTTCGTAATGCATTTTGTGTAAAAGAAATATCAAATTCAAATTTTTTCTTGGATACCGTCTGGAAAAACTACTTTTAAACTCTATAGGTGGACCAAACCGAAAGCGATATTCTGGTTAGAAACGGTAGCAGGCCCTTTCCCCCAAGGTACGTTCCCCTCCAATGCCCGTTTCCCCCCAAGGGGGGTTCCCCTCTAGCTATATTTCCCTCTAGATAAATTCCACTCTAGGTACATTCTGCAGAGATGAATATCACAAATATATTGAATGAAATAAGACTGAATGCGTAGACAAAAGCAAGCAAAAAGAAAATATTGATAATACATAAATGTTCAAATTTTTAGTAATATTTCAAAGCAATCATCCCGTTAATCTGATGAGATCGGCGGGTATGGAATTATTTTTTCGAGGCCGGGTAGGCAATTTTTTCTCGTTTCTAGAAAATCCCGCAATCCATATTTGAACCCAGATTTCCCGGATTTTTTTGAAGCAGCAAAAAAACATAATTATTTAACGGTTTTCTTATTAGTTTTACAGCATAAATCAGTGAACACGACTTAGTTTAACATTTTTTGCCGTTAGGAAATATAGTTTGTCTACAATTTTTTCAGTACAAAACTCAAAATTCTGAAATTAAAAACCGAGCCTTCGGACGTGCACCTAAACAATTTTCATGCACGGACATCGGTTTCCCACTTGAACTTTCTTTATTTTTAACGTGAAAATTTTATTATGGAGAATTAATAGGTTTAAAGTTACTTGAGAACCAACTCTCAAAAAGGAATAAGATCAAGGAAACACCCAACAAATGTCCTGTTAATATAAATGTTCCCGCTAAAGCTGCAACTTTAGTAGGCTTTTCCGTGTTGTCCTGCAAGTGTAATAGTTTGTTTTTACTTGCCAAAAGTACGTGACTGAACAAACTTCTATTTTTCTCAACTCCCGCCCGTTTAAAATTACTCGAGGCTCTAATCTGCTTTACCTGCTCTAATAATCTGTACCAATCGATGGAATTCTCATACAACCCCGACTCGACAAATGAACCCAAAAATTTAGAGAAGGTGAATGACGCAAAGTTTGGAGGTCCAAGCGTCCAAAACTCCTTTAAGTTGAAGAAAGGGGTTTGCTTTGGTTTAACAAGGCTGATTCCTTTGTTGCCATGTAAAACCACATTTTCCTTCCTTCCACATTGTCCTTCACAGAGAACAGCGAACTTTTTGGACAACAGATTTTCTTTTTGAAGTTTTTCTGACTCCATCCAATCCATATAATTTGAATAATGTTTGCTTGGATAGTGCCACGTCTGAGTAATTTTTCCAGTTGAAATGTTTTCAAGTGATTGTTTACTAAATCCCCGCCGCATGAAGTAGCCCTTAAGTAGAATTTTGTAGTAGAATGTTGTTATTGAATGCGGCATCTTTGATTCATCCTCTGAGAAAAACCCAAATGTAATTTCATCGTGGAAAGAAATTGGCAAGACCAAATGAAAATCTGTCCGATTTAGCAATTCTCCCATGGTTTTAGGAAAGTTTTGAGGTGGATGGGCTGAAGTCATAAATGAATATAATGAGGAATTATACATCTCCCTTAAAAGTAATGATGAAAAAACCCATATGATAATAATTAGGCTTCCTCCTGTCCCTTTATTGTCTTTGTTCCCTTCGTCTTGACTGACTAATACTGAAAACAGGCTAAACACTGTTCCAAAAATATTTTGCTGGTCGATTAAAACGAACCAAATTGAGCTAACAAATATAGCGGTCAGAATAAATAGCCAAACTTGTAATGTGAATGGAGTTAAAAATGCTGTAAAATTTGCATCAAACATTTGAACTTTTGGGAAAACCATTTGAAGTAAATAATCAATTTGTTCCATTCCATATGGAAATATTTTGGCGTTGTAGTGAAACTTAAATCCGTTCAATTTTACAGAACTTCTTCTTAAGAGCATCCCGTTGATGTAAAATTTAGTGCATTGAATGAAATTGGTGCAGTTTACGTAATCAAAATAGCTGTCATACGTATCACAAGCTTCGTATTTAAATTGAGGTCCTACCCTGGATCGAGAAACGGAAATACATTTTGATATGTCTTGATTTAAATTCATATTCCATTTAGAATGAAGCCGTTTCCAAAGTCCTATTATCGTCTCAAATGACTGCAATGAATCCTTTGGAATTTGTTTAAAACCTACAGGAAATTCTGTCCCAATTGTGTCCCAGTTTCTTATGAATCGTTTGTCACAGTTAAAACATCCAATGCTAACAAAATTCATTTTGGGGCTAACAAAAATTAAAAGTGTTGCACTTAAGTTTTCAGAAATAAATATTTTTTTCAAAATATCATTATTAAAATTGTTGTCCAAGGCGGATAAAATTGTTGCTGGAATTCTGATTGATTCTTTTGGATAAGCATCAAGTTTACTTTGAAGCGCAAAATTTATGGATGATGATGATGGAAATATTGAGTCAGACACGAGGAGAATTTCTGTTGCAGAAAACTTTTGGTGTGCTGTCACACGAAAAGCTCCTTGAAAAATTTTCCCCAATGCTTTACCCTGCATTGTTTCTTTTCGTGGAATACTACTTACATTATTTAGTTCTCTTAAAAAATACTTGACAAAAAAATTCAAAGTGATGCACTGTAAAATAATACAATGTGCAAACATGTCAATTGTGATTTGAGTTGTAGATTCCCAAATAAATTCCACAGTTGATTTGTGAAAATGTTCTCCTAAAATATATTTTGTTTGTAACCATGCCCCTTGTGTTGTGAATTCCTCCATGCTTCAGATTGTGTATTGATTTCACGTTGCTATACGATACTGCTGTCAACAATTTTTACAAAATATAACAAAAATATTACAATTATAAGCTAAACATCTATTCAAGAGTTTTGTTAGGTCTTCATTGTGAATGAATAATTCGGCATGGCTCTCAATAATTTGCATTGTTGATTTTGGGTTTGTGTATTTAATAATAAATATGGTATGTTGAAAACAAAAGTCTTCACCATGAAACAAACAAATTTACATTCCTCTGGATTGAAGTGATTTGTAATTATTTACTTACGTATTATTTGTCTTGGTTTTACGTAATATAATATGAAAACAGAAATCTATATAGCCACGATTAATAACAAAAAAATGCAGAAGCTGCATTGTAAAAATCTGTAACGTTCTGTAAATCTGTAAATGGTTTATTGGTAATGATGCCATTATCGGAAGAACCATTGTATACTGGAATGAGCAGACACTTGAATAAAATATCAGGAATCAAGTTTGCATTCTCTATTGGCAACATAAATGTTCATTGTTCTTTTGATAAAATAAAGATGGTGTCATTTTCTGTTTTCTGGGTGTTGTGTTATACTAACCCTTAATACTAATTTAATTATAATAAAACATTTACGTCGTATAAAATTATTCATAAATACGTATCAGTACAAAAGTATAAATATTTCAAACCTGCGTGAAAGAGTGTGTCAATATTTATCAAAAAACTTTGTTTTATTGAGTACGATTGCTTTAGATTATCTGATGAGGTTTAACCTAAAAGCACTACAAAATAAGATACACAATACAAGCCTTCTTCTTTTAGTTGAAGTATGGAGAAATTTAAGCATTACAGCAAATATTTACAGGTTCCTTGTGTTGCATGTTGTTAATAAGGGAACATCCATAATATACGCAATATAGTTTGTGCATTTCCCCCGTTAAAATGGTACAGTCACACAATTAAAGCAGTATGAACTCACAGCGAGAGAAATACAAAATGGCGCGTGTGTCAAGGATCAATACAAGTTATAAAGACCAAGACACACCACGTAATGATAAGTTTGTCAGAAACTCAATGCAAAAAATTTGGCACAATCGATTTTTTATGGATCCAGAATGTTTTCTCTGTTAAGCATTTTCTAAAGCAATTAAAATAGAAAATTGGTAATCCAAAATCGGGTTTGTTTTTCGCTGACTTAATGCTAACTTCGCAGTTGAAGCTCAGTTTGTATGGACTTTGGGCAAGGTAGAGTAAGCTATAGTAATTTTGGACATTTCTTCGTATACTTCACCAGCTAAATAATTAAATATCTTATCAATTTCTGAAGTAAATTTTTTTTTACAAAATCCGAATGGTTCTGGAAAATGGTAACCAATGAATATCAAAAGAAGCACTTAATGCCTTAAAAAATATGCTACTACTAAGCAGGCTAAACACACAGCCGCAGGCCTCCTGCTTACTACGTTTCAGCTAAATCGATGACATTTTGAACTTTCGCGCCAATAACTTTCGAACAGTTTGACAAATTTGTCTGAAAATTATTCCCAGAAGTTCTCTTGATTGGTACTAAATTGGTGATAAATTTGAGCTAAATCGGTCAATGTATGTGGCCAGGAGAATTCGCACTGACAGACAGACAGACGGACAGAAAAGCTTAGTAAAACCATTATTTCGCTGAATCCAATTCAGCTGCGTAATAAAGACGGAAGTTATTTTACCTTCATATTGATGTGTCACAGTTATATAATAGTACCTTGCTACACAAAAAATATTTTACCCCGACTTTTATCCTGGTTTCCATCAACCTACACGGTCGCTCTCGAAGTTTGGTTGGAATTTTTATACGTATGAATAGTTTGCAAGTGCTGTCAACGATTTGGATTTGAGAGAGTCATTGTCTTGCTTACTGATGTTGATTCCTTCATTATCTATTTTGTTATTTGAGCCGAGAAAAAAAAAAATTTGTAAGAATTAGCAAAAAAATATTCTACATATGTAAGTAAATACATGAGAAACTTCAATTTCAGCTAAGCGTCAGCTAATGAAATGAAAAAATTTCTTATTAAAGAAATGCGATCTTGGAATCTCCGTTATTTAGTGAACGGCACTTTTTTTTAAATTTGTTAAGACAATTCTTTTCATGAAAATCTAATTGTAATCTGATGTAATTGAAAATGTAATATTACAACCTGAATTTGCCATGCGACGCATGAACTCCCATGAAAAATAAATACCCACTAATAAATACATAAATTTTCTTCGCACTCATGACTAATTTTTTACTTTGAACGAGAGAAAGACCTTTAGTCACAAGGCAATCAGTAGAGTAGATCCAACAAAGATGCTCATGTTAATAAGAAAGTGTTTTGTCGCCAAATCCCTATACATCATAAAAAGTATGGGCGAATGTCATCTTTTACTAAATTACTGCCAAATTCAAATCTCCAAATGTAAATAGTGATACCGAAAGTATATAAAATTTATAGGGATATACCTTTGTATTCATTTTTGCTTCTGCTTCAGGACGGAAAAGTTGTTATCTTACTACGAAGACAATAGTTAACAACAGACTCCTCATAAACAAAAACTCAACAAATCAAACCAGGTGAGGGAATTTTATGAAGGATATCTTGCTTTTGAACAATTTCTTGTGCGTTGGTTATTATTATGTAAGATCTGATTTCTAATAGCTAGAATGGTTGTATGAAGGTTGTAAAATTGGGTTTTTAGGGGATGGAGGTTGGTTGAACAAGAAAAAATTGTGATGATGATGATTTTTAACTGGTTAATGCGACCTGATTTTGTGATTGATTTAGTTGGAGTTACGGACGAACTTGGACGTTTACGATTTAGTTTTGGACTTGGACTGTGACTAGCTGAACTTTCAGTAGAGAGTATCGCCACCATGTTATTATTTATTTGTTATTTGTTATCTGTCATTAGAGTCTCTATCATGGATCCCTTCCAAGCACCACCATTGGCTAACAAGAATGTAAAAATGAACTGGGTAGGGCTCAAGATCAAACTGGGTGAACTGCATCCCTGCGTAGGAGGTCAAATTGTGAGCCCATCTGAGTTTTACTTGAATCCCTTGAAATCCTGGAATGCTCTGGAGATGTTCCAGAAAGAGCTAAAGTAGTTATCAAATACTTAAATTAATTAACCCATAATGTTCATCATTCTATTAAGTTTGCTGATTATTTTTTTTCATTCACATGTATTCAGTAGCTACTTTGAAGAAAGGGTTGTTCAAGATGGGCAATGCTCTTTTCCAGATGCTGAAACCCTTGAGCCAGGATTCTATGTTGCGGTTTTAACGAAGTATGCTGGAATCCCAGAATGGCATCGCGGTCTAATTCTGAACAAGTTGGAGAACCAGAAGTATCAGGTCTGCTATGTTTTATTGGGTTAATAAAATTTCTAATGCTTACTACGGATAAACTATTAACTTATTAACAACCGAAAATTTTATAATTTTAGATTATGCTAATTGATTACGGGGACATTTATGACGATTCCACTATTGAAGATATCCGTTACATTCCTGAGAAGTTCGTCAAGTTCCCTGCGCAAGCTATTAGGTGTAAACTGGACTTTGAGAATCAGTTGAACAAATTACATTCTTGGGAAAACTTTTGGGAAGTTGCAGAAAAACAAAAGTTCTTAGCCATTTTGAAAGATGCGGATTTACTTGTGGAGTTTACAGGCACTGAAATCGACACGGTAAGCATAATGCAATGTCTTTGTAAATGCATGTAAGTTAAATGTCTTGGGTGTCTATCCAATGTACTTGTGAGATTACTAGAAAATTTTATTTTTCCACAGGATCTTGCAAATCCTACTATTTGGCTGGTCAAAATGAATAAATACGATAGTAATGAAGGTGTCAAAACTGAAAGAGTGGACCAGCAATTTGTTCGTGAACTTGGCGAAAACTGGATGCAATGTTGTGAAGAGGAAATCAAGGTCGAGAACCTAAACAAACATTCCTAGCGAGAGCACAGCCATAATTACACTGCTACTGACTTTGACTTCTGATATGGACTTTTCCCAAGACATAGATCATGATTCAAACAAAAAATTACTTTGGCCGTCATTCAACTTTCAACATTCTGCAAAATTCTTGCATGCATGATTAATTTTCTCATATTTAATTATGGTGCTGTTCAGAAATCCAATGAAAAATCAATATGAAATTTCACACATAGAAACCTACATGCCTTTTTATTGTAAAAGTTTGTACATATGCAGTAATCAAATTGAAATGCATAGATAAATTAATTTATTGTCAAATCAAAACACATTGAATAATTTCTTACACTTAATTACATAAACCAAATATTCCATATTTTGATTGACGCGTGCACTCAATAAATTTCAGACTGTCATGTCGCCAAGTTGTCCCTGATATAAATTATTAATTCAATTCCAATTAAAGCAAAAAAATGCACGGCGTCAGTCTTTTTCATTCCCTTTGAATGATATTGCATGATTGCATCTGCTCATTCATTTCCAGATAAAAAAATGTTTCGCATCCAAAAACTTTATGTGTTGACTGTGAAACTATGTCACAAGGTAAGTGATGTGATGAAGAGTGCAAATGAAAGAATTTACAAAGTATCAAAAACAAATTAATTGGTTTCATGTCAATCTCCAGAAGAAACACGAGGTTGCATGACGTTTTTTATCTACGCAACTTATTATTATTCAAAGAATTTACATCAATTTTCAATTGATTTTGGTTTTGTGGGACGTCAATGACGTTCAAATTGCATTTAGGTTACCTGCCAACATTTCTGTTTGGTCATTCCGATACATCGTCTCAGATTGGAAGTACCATCCATATTTATTACTTAAAAACCCAACGTTTAATTTCTCTTAAACCTCTTAAATTGTGAAAATGAAGCAAGTTATTTTTCTAGTTATTTGCGTTGCTGCCTTGGCTGGTGTTTGCATTGGTCAGGGTATGTACCCCGAATGTCCTCCAGAAGGTGTTGCTCAAATTCCTCATCCCAACTGCACTATATTCATCGTCTGCATAAATGGCCTTGGAACTGAACTACCGTGTTCAATGGGACTTTATTACAATCCTTCAACAACCCTTTGTGATTTTCCTGAAAATGTACCAGAGTGCATTGAAGGAACAAGGGCTCCATTACCACCAACCACAACTGTCACCACGACACAAGTTACAGAGGAAACAACAGAGGAGTCATCCGAAGAAGAAGTTACCAGTTTGCCATTAGAGGAGATTATATATGACGACGCCCAATAATCCCTCCTGCTACTTTATTTCCAAGGGGTAATTCAGCCAACTGACCAAATTTGTGATCCAAAACATTCGGGTTTATATTGTTTCACGCCATTAATAAAATCACTTGCAAAATATTTATCAAATTGTCCTTATCAAAACCTAAGTCTTTTTGGAAAAGAATTCGCTGAGTCTTGAAAAATTTCCTACCTTTTTTTAGATTTGTAAGCCTGAAGCCCAACTGCATGAAATCATATGTACGTGATACCTCTCCCAGAATTCAAGCTCACTTAAATTTACGTAGAATTCATTTGGTTTTGTATGAAAGTACAGAAAATATATATTCTTCTCTGATTAGGCTAAGCCTTTCTTCTCGTTGGACATAATTCGAAGAAGCATGCTAGATAAAAATAAATATTGACAAAAACAGGTGCACATATCTTCCTTCCTCAATCATTTATCTTTTTAAGCCCATTTTGGGCATAAAAAATATTCCATTATTTCCTTGTCGTTGGATATTTTCACCAGTATTGAGAGGACAGGTTTCCTAAGTCCACCCTAAATACAGAAGGATTCCAGATTATACAAGAAAAAAAATTGTCCTTTGAGCAATCAGCCGAATTCTTTAAGCCCCAATGCATTCCTTCTTGATGTGAGCCTTTCTACCCAAGAATGGAAGGGTGAATGATGTCTTCTTTAGCATGTAGAGTGGCTGCTATGCTTGCGTTATGTTGGTAGATGATGCGTGAGGTACTTTTGGGCATGCATATTATATGAATATACTCGCGAGGAAACTTCTTGTGAAAAAAGGCTTTCCGCTGCTACCCTTACGAAAGAATACCCTCGATAATTTTTGTATATTATAAGATAAATGGGTTTACTAAAAACATACATATATTCGATTTGGTTTCATTTGTGTATGCATCTAAAAATACTTCCAACGAGCGTACAAAGCTGCTGCTGCAAGTCTTCAACTCATTTTACAAGCTCACTTCTCACTCCGACTTCCTCCTTCTCACAACTATTTATTTGTTCGGGTTCGTACAACACTCAAAACAATCAAATCATATAGAATCTCAAACATTTTTCCATCATGAAACGGAATTGCATTTTGATCCTCCTTCTTGTAATTTCTCCCTCATTTGCACAAGGAAGGGTAAGTTATCAAATTATAATAAATGTTATTTCTTTATCATTCATGCAAACCAAAGTAACTTTAAAATTGATTTATTTTGTGTTTTAAATTCCAGGTGAAATCTTGCAAAAGAGACTCCAATTGCCAGGGAATACGCTGCTCCAGCATTTTAGTGAAGCGATGCTGTGCTGCTGCTTCTGACCGCCCGTATTGCGTCTGCTGCCCATCATGGTTTACAAACCGAGGCAGCTGTGCTTTGGCTTGTGCCAAACCGTATCAAATAAATTGAAGTGATTATTTTGATTCCCTATTTTATTCTCTATCAATTTAGAATTATTTTTTGTTGCCCAGAAATTATACGTGAAAACATGTCTTTTGCATTTTTTTAATCTCAAGGGGAAATAAAAGTTTTCATGTTCTTTTTAGAAATAAATTTTTTATGTGCCATCAAAAAGTTTCGCTGACTTCGTGCACTGTATTATTCACACTCAAATTCTTCAGTTAAATCATAACATGCATAATTGATAAGAAAAACAGTGTGCGCAAAATGCTCACGTAATCAAACGATTATATCATGAATTTAGCCTTGAGTTACTTTTAATAATAAAATCATATAATATCATCAGCATTCACAACCTCGAGTCACATGAATTTAGTTTACTTTTATCATTGACAGGTGACAATCAATTTCATCACGCATCAACGAGAATTGATTGCGAATCCATGATAAATCTTTCTGATGCATAAAGGAATATACATGTTTGTAATTTTCTTGTTCATATTGGTGTACAAAGCAGAGATATTGTAAAATATTTTCAGTTGGCACCTAATTTTCTACAACTGCAACTGATTGCGAGTTGATCAAATTCATAGCAAAAATGAAGTTCTTACTAATTCACTCCATTTTATTATTCTTCTTTATTTTTAATTTAACCCTTGCGCAAGAAACCATTAGAGAATGTGGCGAAACCATCAATTCAAACAATGGTGCAATTGAATACAAATTGAACCAACAATATGACGCTGGTGAGCTGTGTGTCTTTATCATCCGCACCCAAAACATTACAGGGATAACTATAACCCTTTTTGATCACGGGATTAGTGCGCAAGATCCTGACGCTATAACCATTCTTGGTTTTAATGAAACGGGGCTCGTTGTTTCTACTCATGTTGGACCTCCAGAATGGTTTCCTACACGCTCCATTGATGCAACCCATGCTGTAGTTATTTTCAAGACGAATACAAATTTGGGCACGGGATTCAGACTAACTTATCTGGCGGATAGATTCCCTCAAGAAACATTACCGGCGGCTGATATTATCTTCAATAATCTGACGTCAATGCCAAATGAGCTAACTTTACCAATGGAATCAAACTATATTCGGAAGCAGCACACAAATATTATTGCAGTGACGGATGGATCCAAACTGATAACTGAGCCAGATGCTTTCTTAAAACTTACGATGTCGGAAAGCTTGTATGGATGTGGTGACTTCATGATGATTTATACATTTGATGAAGGCAATGAGGCTAGTTTTATTGGAAGGTAAGATAAAAATATTATATGTAGTTATTGGAAACTTGAAACTTATTTGTTTTAAAAAATATTAACTTTTTTACATTTCTAGATTTTGTGGAGGAAACAGCAATGGAGACGTATTTCAAACGAAAGGAATGTTTATCATTTTATTCTATAAGCTCACTACCGGTGTAAATATGGGGTATTTAAGTTGGGAGAAGGTGGTGGTAAATGGAACGAAATAAATTATTTAATATAATAGGTTTTGTATTGATTTATTACGGTGTAACCTCATGCAAAAAAATCAACCCGACAACAAGCGTAAATAACCGGCACCTGGTGCAAATTTTTTTTAAATCTTGAATGATGCATCTTTGAAAATTAAAAAATTTCGACAATCGTAGATCAAGATTGGATCGCAACAAAAAAATTCAATTGCAAAAGTTACTGCCTTTTTTTACTGCTAAAATCGTAACATAAAATAAAAATCGAATTGTCTTTGCTGGAATAAATTGATATATACTTGAAAACAGTCATGTAGCTATCACTATGTATGGTATTGATAAATTATTGTTATTAATTAGTTGAATTATACTGCTATTATTGGCTCCAGGTTTTAATTTTGAACGATTCCTGTTTGTATGTTGAATTACGAAGGGATAATTTAGACGCTATTGCCAAAACTCAAACAACACTCATTTATGACAATATTTCACTTGAAAAAACCAATGGAAATATCTTTCATAAAATAATATTTTATAACTATTTCAAGAACATTAGCAACTCCTTCCCCTCCCATACAAGCTCGATTGTTGCCCATTGACAAGATCAATTATACTACGGGATAAAGTTAGCAAGGTCATTAGTGAAAATTGAATGTCTTGATACGGAACCGGAAACGGATTGCGTTGAGCAACCTGCAGGAATGGAAGAAGGAACCTGCGTGGTCTGTCCACGTGAAAGTGACATTTTTTTCGTTTGCATACTTTTGGCATAACACGCCTTACTATATCTTCACATTGCCCCCTTTTTATTGGTGGCAATGCAACAAAGGAAAAAGGGGGGTTCACAAGATACCAACATATTTATAAATAGTAATTTGCTTATCAATTAGTTAGAGGGGATATATTTTATTAAGCAATGAAATTGCTTCTTAAGGATGAAAATTTGTTAATCTGGGGGGCTTGTAGGACGTAGAGTGTCATATGTAGAGTGTAGAGTGAAAGGTCATAATCATGATGAAGATTTGACTTAAGTCCCACGAACTCTCCCACTGGAGAAATTCCTATTAGGAATGGATTGTTCCTTGAAAATGAATGAATGGTACTGACAGGCTTGTATTTATAATTTCTGCATGATTTAACTGTGCACCTTCTCCCCATTATAGGTTTCTACTTTTACCGGAAGTAATTACGAGAATACGTCCGTTTTCAACGAACAAAAATAGTAGTTTTGTAGTAGTGATGAAAATCTCACAATGACAACATCTGCCACTGCGGGTACTAAACTGATACTTATAACGCGAAAATGAAGTCGTTATGGTCCATAGGTACACCAATAGATAGGCCAAACTCAATGCTTCACATTAGTTTTTTTTGTGTCCATATAAAAAATTCTACGAACATTGTTTCCTGAACTACTATAGTTATGTTATGAAAACCACATAAAAATATTCTTTGGACAGAAGAGCTATGTTTTTGAAACTACACCAAAATTATAGTAGTTAGGGAAATAATGATGATTTTGTACGGATACAAAATAAAGTCTGCATACCCTATCTAGTGTTAGGTTTATATCTATGCTTATTACGTAGCTGAAGCGAGAGCATTCAGCGAAGTAATGGTTTTACTAAGTTCGTCTGTCTGTCTGTCTGTGCGCACTCTCCTGGTCACATACATTGACCGATTTCGACGAAATTTCGTACACAGGTAGTACTACTCAAGAGGACCTCTAGGAAAACTTTTCAGCCAAATCGGTCAAACGGTTCGAAAGTTATAGGTGGATGAGTTCAGAAACTCATCGATTTGGCTGAAATGTATACGTATACGTAAGAATTGCATGGCATCCGTGTGCATGAGCTTGTGCATATATCCGGAATCATGTGCTTGTGCATAAATGCAGAATCCGGAATGGTATTATGCGTTTACTACATTGGGAGAGGATCGCGGAGGTGGGTTTAGGGAGAGAGGTGGACATGGGGGAGGGGGTTTGGAGGAGATCACTCAACACCCTCTTCAGCTACGTCTGTGGTCTGCTTACTAGCAGTTTATTGTTTTTAACAAGCATTTATGTTTCTCTAGATAAACCTTAAGGGGAAAACTTTAATAGTTAACGTCGGTTCGACGTTTATACCACTAAAAAAGCTTCAACTACGTACACACTTATTTTAACGAATTTACAAATAATTTCATACAGTAGATCTCCACTTGATTGATTAGAGGATGGCTGTCACTTGATTATAAAAATAATTTGACAATGAAGATAAACATTAAATTAAGGCGATTAAAATTAAGGCTGACATGAAGTGTTATGAAGTAAAGATATTGATTGAAATAATAATTATAATTCTGAATACTTTCTGTTTTGTAGCGAGCATTGTTGCATTTCATTAAATAAACTGCATGTAAGCAGGACTACAAAAGTAGCTGAACGGCATAGAAATACTAGGGTACGAATAGTAATACCGGACAATCAGCAGGAATACTGGGCTATAATTATATAATTATCCTCGCCACTAGGCTTGTATTCTAGTACCTTTATGCCGATGTAGAGCTTTTACTAACAAGCAATACTATCGAACTGTCACACGCGAAACTGGACAAAATTTATATGAAACTATGTAAAAACATGTGAGTAACAAGACTGGACACATTCCAGCTGCTTAGACAGTGATCCAAGGTCACCACAGGCAATCGAATTGCCAATATCCGCCATTTACTCAATGCAATTTCGGGGGCACCCTGTGAACTAAAGCTTGCACGTCTAGATTACATAGCGTAGCTGGTTTTCTTCTTTACCAGTTTTCGTGTTTGAAATTTTCTCGTTCATGCATGCACCTAGCATGCAGAGAAATTCTATCAAATTTTCGAAAAAACTTGCAGGGAAATTTTCTTCCCATGTATTACTACACTTCATTGAAAATCCCCTAGAAAATTTCAAAAACTAAAACTTGAAAAAAAGAAAATCAGATCCTGCTATGTATTTTAGAAGCGCATGCGTACAAGCAACAAATAGCAAGCGTTAGTTGGCACCGTGTCCCTGAAAATACACTGAGTAAATGGCGATGGGGGGCACTTTGATTGCCTGTGGCGACCTCGGATCGCTGTCTAAGCAGCTGGAATGTGTCCAGTCTTGTTATTCACATGTTTTTACATAGTGTCAGATAAATTTTGTTGCGTTTTGCGTGTGACAGTTCGATAGTATTGCTTGTAAATGGATGTGAATTAACTATTTCTTGTAGTAGCAATTCAATGGTATTCAGTAACCATAAACGTATTTTACAATTTGACACTTAATGTCATCAGCTTGATTGTCCATCTTATTGGAACGAATCCTATCATAATAATTTAAGCACCTTAGCCAATTTAATCGCATTGTATTATGCGAAGCAATTAAAATAAACAACTGAAAGTGTAAGACTGGTTTTAATTAATGACATCTATTTATCAGACAAGTGGACTTCGATGGACACACATGTCCATTTGGTTTCTCTGCCACGCTTTTGAACGCAAAATGAAAACCCTAACCTGACTGACTACAGATAATAGTCAAAGCTACTTAAAAATTGTTTAAAAAGTATAAATTTAAAGATTTGGACCATCGGCTATAACAAAATGGAAGTGGGAATGTGGAATGAAGTGCAAAATAGTTTAACCCAACATTTTCGAGATTCAACAACAGAATTCATTTGGGAAAACGGAAATCTCCTAGCTTCCCAGGCACTAAGAAATTGTATTTTGTTTCAATGTGTTCTTCTAAGTTTTGACATTTTTCAAGTGGAAAGGAAACTCCAAAACTCGCCAGGCATTTCTGATAAGTATATTTTGCGGGAACAAGCTTACATATCCATTTATAAGACAAATGCTGTCACAACCATCATACAAAAATTTTCGGTTGGACGTATTCTCCTGTATTCGGATTCAAATTTCCCCTCACAAAATTGGGGAGCAAGTGTACTGCAAACTATTGTGGTAAAAAACTTTGAAGTGCCAATTAAATTACCAGACGTTGTAATTTGCGCACTTCAAGTTCCAAATCAAGTAACTTATTTCTTTACTAGCTCACTTTTATTTTTCGTTAGCTTCAATTCAAATTCTGTGACTGTAGGCTGCTTTGCATGTGATGGTTCCTCGAAGCATAAATACCAGAATTATATGAGTAAAAAAACGAAAATTGAGACATACCCAATCAAATTTGTCAAGCTGCCTAAAGCAGTCGTTTTATCATTTAAAACCTTGGAAATTTTTTGGGAGCATCTACATTTAAACATTTACTTGGAACGAGAAACAGTTGGAGAAAATTGTCCTTCAATTACTTTGAATACTAAAATCTCTAGTGGATATGGGGCGAAATGTTCCATTATGAAAGAATATTTTCGGTACATAAACTGTACAAATTTTAAAGCTTGTAGCAGTCTACATGAAAAAAGGCCTGTCTTGGGCATTTATTACGCATCTTACTTCCATCGCTTGACACTATTTTTTCCTTATGTTTTAGAAAAAAAAGATTACAATTTTCAAGTCCTCTTTCCAAAAATTTATTTTACAGATCTAAATCTCGCAGCATTTTTAACTCCATTTAGCTTTAATGTTTGGATTTGCTTAGTTGCCGTGATTATAATCCTGTCAATTGTGTTCCTTCATTTGGAAAGCTATTCGTTTGCAAATATAATATTTTTTCACTATTCAGTTGTACTAGAGCAGGATTATATGCAAATGATTGGCATCAGAAATGTTTTGAAGGCAATAATATTTCTATGGATTTTTACGGCAATAACATTACGCCAATTCTACAACTCATCGCTTTATTCCTTTCTGTCGGCTGAAAAACAGACAGAAGATTTTCCGGAAAATATTGAACAGTTAGTGAACCAGGCAGAGTTTCCCTTGTTAGCTTCGGAAACATTCCATGTTCGCGTTTTTTTAGTATTTGAATTTTACGGCCCAAAAATACCATACATTTACGCGACCCATCTTCATAGAATACTGCATAAATCCTTTTTCATGAATGGAGTTTTGGAAATGCTAACATCAGTACTACATGGGGATGAAATTCCAATTAAATATTACGACAACAAAAACTCCACGGAAGTGGCCAAAGTTTCACCCTATCTATACGAAAAAGGTAAACGTTCTTTTAGCAAGTTTGCAATCATGTGTGAAGGAGGATGTGATGAAAAAGGGAACGTAGTTTTTCTTTATCAACAAAAGCTTCAGCGCGTTACCCCTTCACAAAAAGCTTTCTTCAGTGACACGAAACTCTGGAATCAACACAGGAATCACTTTGCAACTACTAAATTTCCAAAGTACCTTGGGATGCTAGTACAATCTGGAATTTATGGGTTTTTAGCAGACCAGTACAAAAAAATTGATAATCTTCGGTATCTTCATTCCTTCAATGGTATCAAAAAGTTAGGATTGAGCAATGCAACCATGTTTAGCCAAATATTTCTTGCTAGCCCACTTAATGAATACGAAAATGAAGAAAGGCCAATGAAGATTTCAGCTCTAGCAGGAACCTTGCTGATATCAAGTGTCGTACTTCTTCTCGCTACTATCACTTTAGTGTATGAAAATTGGGCCGTAGACATTCATAAATGGCTTAGCAATCTGATGGGTTTATTGAGGAAACAATTTGTTGCAACCTAGAAAACTATTAAGAGATGGCTATAGGTTTTTGCGTTCCATAAAATACAAAAATAAAAAGATTTTATCAACGTGGGCTGAAAGAAAGGGTGCTTAGACAATTCTTATATTAAACCAACTAACTAAATCAAGGTATTTGTCGCCACCTAACCATAAACGCACAAATGTCTCACTTTAATTCATTATAAACTCTATTTTTCAAAAGAAAATTAGAAAATTTAACACTTAAGTTATATTTCGTCGTAAATTTAACTTAAATCCTAATTGCTTATTTGTGAGCACTGTGAATTGATGAATTTCCATTCGAAATATCATTGAATCACCATGTGTGTTGTAAAAATATGTATTTAAATAAATGACAAAATCGAAAAAAAATATGATTATCCCCTTCGTGACCTCTAAAACTTTCCATATTCAATTCAACTAATGAAAAATTCTTTGACTAAAAAGATTGGTTTCCTGAAGTCAAAATATTCTGGAAATGTGTAATATTTGCAATATTTTCAGGCTATATACCTCTTTCGAGATATTAACCTTGAGACTAATAAATGCTCGCAATCTTATCTTGACTCAAACACGTATTCATAAAAGCAGATGAAACTAGCCATAAATTTTCATGCATACTATAACCCTACGTTTATCTCTTTTCTAAGCAATATTATTTTCTTCTACAAACATGCAAGTCAAAGTGCGCCCGTCCAGTGGATAGTGGAAATTTCCACCCCGGATGAAACGGAAATTTCCACCAAAATTGGGGCGGATAAAATGGACGGAATGAACGAAACGGACAAAATTCAATAAATAAGCTATTTTAGCTTATAAACCAATTGAAATATTATAGAAAGTATTCTATCATCAAAAGCATGAAGTTTTGTCACTAAAACTATATTGTTTAGGGTCTATATTTTACTTTCTATATCAAGCAATCAACCCTCTCTAATGGGATACGTACTATGATGTACGTACACACATCTTCACAGTCTTCACTCATGAACCATAATGATATTATGGTACACGTTATTTAATTTCTTTTAAGAGATAGTTAAATTGAAAATTGAATGTAGTATAGCTTTTCAATTCAATAACAACTCGTTCTAATTTAATGTGTGATTAGTTATCAACTCTTCAGTGTGGAATACCCGTCTCACGGTTTACATTAAAAGCTTATGAGGGATTCAAATTTGGCTCCACTGGCACGTGATACTGTCCATTTCGTCCGTTTTAACCACTTTTTTCCGTTTCGTCCATTTCGTACTGTCCACCCAAAAAGGGGTGGAAAATGGACAAAGGGCGCACTTTGATGCAAGTGTTTTCAGGCTATTGTGAAAAAATGGCGAAACTGGTCTATAGGCATTGTGAAATTTAAATTCTAAATAATTCTTAATCGTTACTGTAAAAATTAAACATATGCATGAATGAAAAGTTCTTCTACGACTTCAAATGTATACCTCATTTTTTATGAAAACAAACGTGTTCCTGAAAAGAAATCGATGAAGAAAATTTACTTCAATATAGCGGAAAGGAAGGGACAGTGAAATATAAATCGTGGGTATAAATAAATAAATTTTGGTGGGTACTCCGACCATGAAGGGTAACGCTGCCATTATATTCTACACCTTGGTATAATGTGTGGTGTCAGTAGTTGTAGTTTTCAATGGAATTATTCGTTGTCTCTGTTTGGAAAACTTGTCGGAAGGTTTTTGGAGCTTTGACGGTAACCATAATATTATGCTGCATACTGATCAAGAATCATTTTCCGGTTATGGTTAGAAGGCCAACAGGTTTTAAGTAATTATTCACAAACGTTGTTACATTAATTACACAAGGTAAGCCACTAGTACATAAAGCTAGACTAGCATATTCATTCATGGCTGACTATTTCTAAGGAAAATAAAAATAATGACTAATGACTGTGTCACCACATAGCAATCCTCATCCTTGTAAAGGTCCAGGACGAAGTAGAAAATTAAGCAGATTACTGAAATGGCAAGTAATATCGTTAATATTCCCAATTCCTTCATTCTATTGGAGCGGTTTCTTCAATCGCCAATCTGAGGAGAGGACTAGAAGTCTCCACCAAGTTAAAAAAAAAGAGTAAAATGAACACTCCATATCCGATACGCCAAATTGTTGTAGCAGAGAAAGATTTTAAGCCAGGTGTTGATGTAAAATGCAGTAGGGAATTTTGTAAATTAAATGGGATGGAAATGGGGGGAATGTGAATTTTTGAATAAGAAATTGCACCGTTATGGCTCCTTTAGTAAGAGACATGTTGTTACTTTCTTTGTCCAGTCGAAACTGCGCAGTTGAAAGAAAAATTTGATAAAACTACTGAAATCGAAATCAGATTATTTACTTTAATTGCATTAGTATTACATAGAAATACTCATTTTGTTTGTATGTCTGTAAAAGTTCAACAATCTTTTTGTCATGCTCTCAATTTATCCTAATTTAAATACGATCTGTCATTCACCTGTAACCTCATTTTCTAATTATTATCCATGTACTTATTATTGAATTTATGTTGATGATGTTAATCCTAATACTTATGCGTGAGCTTCCTCCTTCTGAGGTCGTTTCACTTTTAATCCTGAATATTTTTAGAGTTCATTCTTCTCCAAGTTCATTTCTACGGTCCTAATCTACGATTAATATGACTTTGTGTAAAAAACCTTCGACTATAAAAACCTGACACCAATAAAATGTCAGTGTCCATTCTGCTCACACTGCTGATTGAAACCATCGAGAATACTCTTGTAGCTCTCATTCATTCTGCACTTTTGTCCCTGCATATTATTATCATTCCCTTGCAGCTCAGAGCACCAAGCAATAACCTATTTTACATTTTTTATACACAGACAGACTAGACCAAGAAATAGCATACTCACTTGTCCAGCTTCAGTTAGATTTTCATACACTCATAATTATTTTTTAAAGAAACTTAACCTCTTCACAATCACATTTGCTAATCTTTTGCAAGAAATTGGATCATGGATTCTTACATTTACATTACATAACTTCGATTTTACTTTGAATTATTCATATGATGTTTTTACCAAGGTCCCTAGGAAACAAGCTTCTACAAGGTTACCCAAATGCTTAAAATCATTCAATAACCTGGTTGGGATTTCTAATTACAATAATAGATGTTTTACTGACTACGATCATGTCCGTCTGTCCTCAGAAATTTGAAATAGCTCTTTAGTTTGCAAAAAAAACTTCAGAACGCTTCGACTTATACAAAAGTCGTTCATGTTTGTTTCCTAACTATTTCTCATGATTTGGTATCAGTTTATGTTGTCATTGTCACTACCCATAAATTCAAAGATACGTACTATAGGGGCAAGTTTTTGAAATTCATGTTTACAAACACAAAATTATCCCAACCAGGTTATTGACGATTTCTATCTACTTGGAACCCCTTGGTTTTTACCAATCAGGCACTTTTAAATTGCAAACCCATAGGCTTTTTTCATAAAGTTATTATGCTTCAAATTTGGAAAATCCATACAAAAATTGGGATTTACACGTTCTACTATACACTCTGTATTATCAGGAATCTGGGGTCTTTGGTTTTGTAAAGTTCCATATACTAATTTTTATAGTAGATTAGTTATTATATGCTTCTTATGCTTTTGTTACGAAAACAAAATTTTGTGATTGCATGCTCAATTCAATCAACTAAAAAATAATATAGAAAAGATTATGAAAAGGTAATTACAGACGCGGAAACGTATTTTCATGTATGTAGGATGTCGACATTAAGCTTGCGTCAACTATTTCTTGCCGTAACCATCATTTTAAGTGAAACGGGAACAGAATGAAGAATTTGTGGATTCTTTTCCTCCTTTACGAATGCAATTACTGTTGAAATCTCTTACGTTTTGTCTGAGTCAATACCAAATGCGTATCAAAAAATTTCATATAACTGTAAAAAGTTTCCAGAATAAAATTTCAAGCAACTCAATTTGGTAAAATTTTGGTGTAAAATGCAGTAGGGAATTTTTGTAAATTAAATGAGAAGGGAATGGGGGAATATGAATTTTTGAATAAGAAATTGCACGGTTATGGCTCCTTTAGTAAGAGACATGTTGTTGCTTTCTTTTCCCTGTCAAAGATGGGCATTTGAAAGAAAAATTCGACTAAACAACTGAAATTGAAATCAGATAATTTACTTCAATTTGCATTAGTATGATATGGACATAAGCATTTGCATATCTTTGTCAAGAAAATTGAATTTTGGATTCTTACTTTATATAACTTATATTTTACCTTTTAATTATATCATACGAATCAGGTTCTTTTAACATGCAAACCCATATGCTTTTGTACGGAGTTATTATCCCTGCTGTTTGTTTCAAAGTTTTAAAATCTATATTTTAAAATTAAAGTTTTAAAATCTATATTTCTCTCGGTAAAAACTGCGCATTTGAAACAAGAAAAAGGAGTCAAGACGGACTACTGAAATTAAAATCCGATATGATATGATATGTCCTTGTAAGACAAATACATACCTCACGTTTGCATTACTTTGGTTTAGACCAGTCGACAAAATAAGATTGTAGATTGTGACTTTTTAATGGTAGAATTTTGTCATTTAAAAAGTCATGAGTTATTTTCATGCAACTCAGGTACTTTTACGTACTAAATCCATGTAATAATAAATGCACCAGAATTTTCCCCATTTTACAATCCCAGTTAAATACCGGGACACAGACGTTGTAGTAAATCATTAAGCATAACATGCGCACGTGTGTCTCTAATGTGACCTACAATGTAAAGGGGTTCTCTTCTTTTTTATCGTTCCTATGCCTTAACTACACCTCAAAATTTTCCAATGCTACATGCTCAATTTAATAAACTAAACAGTAAACTGCTAGTAAGCACGCCCAGAGACGTAGCTGAAGAAGGTGTTGAGTGATCACCTAAAAACTCCCTCCCCCCCATGTCCACCAAATCTCCCCCACCACCTGTCTCTATAATCCCCCTTCTGCGATCGTCTCCCAGCGTAGTAAAATCATTATTAGTAGAATACCATTCCGGATTTATGCACAAGCACACAAAGCTTTGCGTTGCGCATGCTTCGTTATGCATACTATGTTTCAACCAAATCGATGAGTTTCTGAACTCTATAACTTTCGAACCGTTTGACCGATTTGTATGAAAAGTATTCCCAGAGGTCCTCTTGAGTAGTACTACCAGTGTGCCAAATTTCATCTAAATCGGTAAACGTATGTGACCAGGAGAGTGCGCACAGACAGACAGACAGACGGACGGACAGACAGTTTGAGTAAAACCATTACTTCGCTGAATGCTCCAAATTTCTCCCATGCTAACCCCCATGTTAAATTCCTCCCATGCTAACCCCCATGCTAAATTTTCCCCATGCTAACCCCCATGTTAAATTTCTCCCATGCTAAATTTTCCCCATGCTAACCCCCATGTTAAATTTTCCCCATGCTAACCCCCATGTTAAATTTCTCCCATGCTAACCCCCATGTTAAATTTCTCCCATGCTAACCCCCATGCTAAATTTCTCCCATGCTAACCCCCATGTTAAATTCCTGCCATGCTAACCCCCATGTTAAATTTCTCCCATGCTAACCCCCATGTTAAATTCCTGCCATGCTAACCCCCATGTTAAATTTCTCCCATGCTAACCCCCATGCTAAATTTTCCCCATGCTAACCCCCATGTTAAATTTCTCCCATGCTAACCCCCATGCTAAATTTTCCCCATGCTAACCCCCATGTTAAATTCCTCCCATGCTAACCCCCATGCTAAATTTCTCCCATGCTAACCCCCATGTTAAATTCCTGCCATGCTAACCCCCATGTTAAATTTCTGCCATGCTAACCCCCATGTTAAATTCCTCCCATGCTAACCATCATGTTAAATTCCTGCCATGCTAACCCCCATGTTAAATTTCTCCCATGCTAACCCCCATGTTAAATTCCTCCCATGCTAACCCCCATGTTAAATTCCTGCCATGCTAACCCCCATGTTAAATTCCTGCCATGCTAACCCCCATGTTAAATTCCTGCCATGCTAACCCCCATGTTAAATTCCTGCCATGCTAACCCCCCTGCTAAATTTCTCCCATGCTAACCCCCATGCTAAATTTCTCCCATGCTAACCCCCATGTTAAATTTTCCCCATGCTAACCCCCATGTTAAATTCCTCATATGCTAACCATCATGTTAAATTCCTCCCATGCTAACCCCCATGCTAAATTTTCCCCATGCTAACCCCCATGTTAAATTTCTCCAATGCTAACCCCCATGTTAAATTTCTCCCATGCTAACCCCCATGTTAAATTCCTCCCATGCTAACCCCCATGTTAAATTCCTCCCATGCTAACCCCCATGTTAAATTCCTGCCATGCTAACCCCCATGTTAAATTCCTGCCATGCTAACCCCCCTGCTAAATTTCTCCCATGCTAACCCCCATGCTAAATTTCTCCCATGCTAACCCCCATGTTAAATTTCTCCCATGCTAACCCCCATGTTAAATTTCTCCCATGCTAACCCCCATGTTAAATTTCTCCCATGCTAACCCCCATGCTAAATTTCTCCCATGCTAACCCCCATGTTAAATTCCTGCCATGCTACCCCCATGTTAAATTTCTCCCATGCTAACCCCCATGCTAAATTTCTCCCATGCTAACCCCCATGTTAAATTTCTCCCATGCTAACCCCCATGTTAAATTCCTCCCATGCTAACCCCCATGTTAAATTTCTCCCATGCTAAATTTCTGCCATGCTAAATTTCTCCCATGCTAACCCCCATGTTAAATAACTCCAATGCTAACCCCCATGTTAAATTTCTCCCATGCTAACCCCCATGTTAAATTTCTCCCATGCTAACCCCCATGTTAAATTCCTCCCATGCTAACCCCCATGTTAAATTTCTCCCATGCTAACCCCCATGTTAAATTCCTCCCATGCTAACCCCCATGTTAAATTCCTGCCATGCTAACCCCCATGTTAAATTCCTGCCATGCTAACCCCCATGTTAAATTTCTCCCATGCTAACCCCCATGCTAAATTTCTCCCATGCTAACCCCCATGTTAAATTTCTCCCATGCTAACCCCCATGTTAAATTCCTCCCATGCTAACCCCCATGTTAAATTCCTCCCATGCTAACCCCCATGTTAAATTCCTCCCATGCTAACCCCCATGTTAAATTCCTCCCATGCTAACCCCCATGTTAAATTCCTCCCATGCTAACCCCCATGTTAAATTCCTCCCATGCTAACCCCCATGTTAAATTCCTCCCATGCTAACCCCCATGTTAAATTCCTCCCATGCTAACCCCCATGTTAAATTCCTCCCATGCTAACCCCCATGTTAAATTCCTCCCATGCTAACCCCCATGTTAAATTCCTCCCATGCTAACCCCCATGTTAAATTTCTCCCATGCTAACCCCCATGTTAAATTCCTGCCATGCTAACCCCCCTGCTAAATTTCTCCCATGCTAACCCCCATGCTAAATTTCTCCCATGCTAACCCCCATGTTAAATTTTCCCCATGCTAACCCCCATGTTAAATTCCTCATATGCTAACCATCATGTTAAATTCCTCCCATGCTAACCCCCATGCTAAATTTTCCCCATGCTAACCCCCATGTTAAATTTCTCCCATGCTAACCCCCATGTTAAATTTCTCCCATGCTAACCCCCATGTTAAATTTCTCCCATGCTAACCCCCATGTTAAATTCCTCCCATGCTAACCCCCATGTTAAATTTCTCCCATGCTAACCCCCATGCTAAATTTTCCCCATGCTAACCCCCATGTTAAATTCCTCCCATGCTAACCCCCATGTTAAATTCCTGCCATGCTAACCCCCATGCTAAATTTCTCCCATGCTAACCCCCATGTTAAATTTCTCCCATGCTAACCCCCATGCTAAATTTTCCCCATGCTAACCCCCATGTTAAATTTCTCCAATGCTAACCCCCATGTTAAATTTCTCCCATGCTAACCCCCATGTTAAATTCCTGCCATGCTAACCCCCATGTTAAATTTCTCCCATGCTAACCCCCATGCTAAATTTTCCCCATGCTAACCCCCATGTTAAATTTCTCCCATGCTAACCCCCATGCTAAATTTTCCCCATGCTAACCCCCATGTTAAATTCCTCCCATGCTAACCCCCATGCTAAATTTCTCCCATGCTAACCCCCATGTTAAATTCCTGCCATGCTAACCCCCATGTTAAATTTCTCATATGCTAAATTTCTGCCATGCTAACCCCCATGTTAAATTCCTCCCATGCTAACCATCATGTTAAATTCCTGCCATGCTAACCCCCATGTTAAATTTCTCCCATGCTAACCCCCATGTTAAATTCCTCCCATGCTAACCCCCATGTTAAATTCCTCCCATGCTAACCCCCATGTTAAATTCCTCCCATGCTAACCCCCATGCTAAACTCCTGCCATGCTAACCCCCCTGCTAAATTTCTCCCATGCTAACCCCCATGCTAAATTTCTCGCATGCTAACCCCCATGTTAAATTTTCCCCATGCTAACCCCCATGTTAAATTTCTCCCATGCTAACCCCCATGCTAAATTTTTCCCATGCTAACCCCCATGTTAAATTCCTCCCATGCTAACCCCCATGTTAAATTCCTGCCATGCTAACCCCCATGCTAAATTTCTCCCATGCTAACCCCCATGTTAAATTTCTCCCATGCTAACCCCCATGCTAAATTTTCCCCATGCTAACCCCCATGTTAAATTTCTCCAATGCTAACCCCCATGTTAAATTTCTCCCATGCTAACCCCCATGTTAAATTCCTGCCATGCTAACCCCCATGTTAAATTTCTCCCATGCTAACCCCCATGCTAAATTTTCCCCATGCTAACCCCCATGTTAAATTTCTCCAATGCTAACCCCCATGTTAAATTTCTCCCATGCTATAACCCCCATGTTAAATTCCTGCCATGCTAACCCCCATGTTAAATTTCTCCCATGCTAACCCCCATGTTAAATTTCTCCAATGCTAACCCCCATGTTAAATTTCTCCCATGCTAACCCCCATGTTAAATTCCTGCCATGCTAACCCCCATGTTAAATTTCTCCCATGCTAACCCCCATGCTAAATTTTCCCCATGCTAACCCCCATGTTAAATTTCTCCCATGCTAACCCCCATGCTAAATTTTCCCCATGCTAACCCCCATGTTAAATTCCTCCCATGCTAACCCCCATGCTAAATTTCTCCCATGCTAACCCCCATGTTAAATTCCTGCCATGCTAACCCCCATGTTAAATTTCTCATATGCTAAATTTCTGCCATGCTAACCCCCATGTTAAATTCCTCCCATGCTAACCATCATGTTAAATTTCTCATATGCTAAATTTCTGCCATGCTAACCCCCATGTTAAATTCCTCCCATGCTAACCATCATGTTAAATTCCTGCCATGCTAACCCCCATGTTAAATTCCTCCCATGCTAACCCCCATGTTAAATTCCTCCCATGCTAACCCCCATGTTAAATTCCTCCCATGCTAACCCCCATGTTAAACTCCTGCCATGCTAACCCCCCTGCTAAATTTCTCCCATGCTAACCCCCATGCTAAATTTCTCGCATGCTAACCCCCATGTTAAATTTTCCCCATGCTAACCCCCATGTTAAATTCCTCCCATGCTAACCCCCATGCTAAATTTCTCCCATGCTAACCCCCATGTTAAATTTCTCCCATGCTAACCCCCATGTTAAATTCCTCCCATGCTAACCCCCATGTTAAATTCCTCCCATGCTAACCCCCATGTTAAATTCCTCCCATGCTAACCCCCATGTTAAATTCCTCCCATGCTAACCCCCATGTTAAATTCCTCCCATGCTAACCCCCATGTTAAATTCCTGCCATGCTAACCCCCATGTTAAATTTCTCCCATGCTAACCCCCATGCTAAATTTTCCCCATGCTAACCCCCATGTTAAATTTCTCCCATGCTAACCCCCATGCTAAATTTTCCCCATGCTAACCCCCATGTTAAATTCCTCCCATGCTAACCCCCATGCTAAATTTCTCCCATGCTAACCCCCATGTTAAATTCCTGCCATGCTAACCCCCATGTTAAATTTCTCATATGCTAAATTTCTGCCATGCTAACCCCCATGTTAAATTCCTGCCATGCTAACCATCATGTTAAATTCCTGCCATGCTAACCCCCATGTTAAATTTCTCCCATGCTAACCCCCATGTTAAATTCCTCCCATGCTAACCCCCATGTTAAATTCCTCCCATGCTAACCCCCATGTTAAATTTCTCCCATGCTAACCCCCATGTTAAATTCCTCCCATGCTAACCCCCATGTTAAATTTCTCCCATGCTAACCCCCATGCTAAATTTTCCCCATGCTAACCCCCATGTTAAATTCCTCCCATGCTAACCCCCATGTTAAATTCCTGCCATGCTAACCCCCATGCTAAATTTCTCCCATGCTAACCCCCATGTTAAATTTCTCCCATGCTAACCCCCATGCTAAATTTTCCCCATGCTAACCCCCATGTTAAATTTCTCCAATGCTAACCCCCATGTTAAATTTCTCCCATGCTAACCCCCATGTTAAATTCCTGCCATGCTAACCCCCATGTTAAATTTCTCCCATGCTAACCCCCATGCTAAATTTTCCCCATGCTAACCCCCATGTTAAATTTCTCCCATGCTAACCCCCATGCTAAATTTTCCCCATGCTAACCCCCATGTTAAATTCCTCCCATGCTAACCCCCATGCTAAATTTCTCCCATGCTAACCCCCATGTTAAATTCCTGCCATGCTAACCCCCATGTTAAATTTCTCATATGCTAAATTTCTGCCATGCTAACCCCCATGTTAAATTCCTCCCATGCTAACCATCATGTTAAATTCCTGCCATGCTAACCCCCATGTTAAATTTCTCCCATGCTAACCCCCATGTTAAATTCCTCCCATGCTAACCCCCATGTTAAATTCCTCCCATGCTAACCCCCATGTTAAATTCCTCCCATGCTAACCCCCATGTTAAACTCCTGCCATGCTAACCCCCCTGCTAAATTTCTCCCATGCTAACCCCCATGCTAAATTTCTCGCATGCTAACCCCCATGTTAAATTTTCCCCATGCTAACCCCCATGTTAAATTCCTCCCATGCTAACCCCCATGCTAAATTTCTCCCATGCTAACCCCCATGTTAAATTTCTCCCATGCTAACCCCCATGTTAAATTCCTCCCATGCTAACCCCCATGTTAAATTCCTCCCATGCTAACCCCCATGTTAAATTCCTCCCATGCTAACCCCCATGTTAAATTCCTGCCATGCTAACCCCCATGTTAAATTCCTCCCATGCTAACCCCCATGTTAAATTCCTGCCATGCTAACCCCCATGTTAAATTCCTGCCATGCTAACCCCCATGTTAAATTCCTCCCATGCTAACCCCCATGTTAAATTTCTCCAATGCTAACCCCCATGTTAAATTTCTCCCATGCTAACCCCCATGTTAAATTCCTCCCATGCTAACCCCCATGTTAAATTTCTCATATGCTAAATTTCTGCCATGCTAACCCCCATGTTAAATTCCTCCCATGCTAACCATCATGTTAAATTCCTGCCATGCTAACCCCCATGTTAAATTTCTCCCATGCTAACCCCCATGTTAAATTCCTCCCATGCTAACCCCCATGTTAAATTCCTCCCATGCTAACCCCCATGTTAAATTCCTCCCATGCTAACCCCCATGTTAAACTCCTGCCATGCTAACCCCCCTGCTAAATTTCTCCCATGCTAACCCCCATGCTAAATTTCTCGCATGCTAACCCCCATGTTAAATTTTCCCCATGCTAACCCCCATGTTAAATTCCTCCCATGCTAACCCCCATGCTAAATTTCTCCCATGCTAACCCCCATGTTAAATTTCTCCCATGCTAACCCCCATGTTAAATTCCTCCCATGCTAACCCCCATGTTAAATTCCTCCCATGCTAACCCCCATGTTAAATTCCTCCCATGCTAACCCCCATGTTAAATTCCTGCCATGCTAACCCCCATGTTAAATTCCTCCCATGCTAACCCCCATGTTAAATTCCTGCCATGCTAACCCCCATGTTAAATTCCTCCCATGCTAACCCCCATGTTAAATTCCTCCCATGCTAACCCCCATGTTAAATTTCTCCCATGCTAACCCCCATGTTAAATTCCTGCCATGCTAACCCCCATGTTAAATTTCTCCCATGCTAACCCCCATGCTAAATTTTCCCCATGCTAACCCCCATGTTAAATTCCTCCCATGCTAACCCCCATGCTAAATTTCTCCCATGCTAACCCCCATGTTAAATTCCTGCCATGCTAACCCCCATGTTAAATTTCTCATATGCTAAATTTCTGCCATGCTAACCCCCATGTTAAATTCCTCCCATGCTAACCATCATGTTAAATTCCTGCCATGCTAACCCCCATGTTAAATTTCTCCCATGCTAACCCCCATGTTAAATTCCTCCCATGCTAACCCCCATGTTAAATTCCTCCCATGCTAACCCCCATGTTAAATTCCTCCCATGCTAACCCCCATGTTAAACTCCTGCCATGCTAACCCCCCTGCTAAATTTCTCCCATGCTAACCCCCATGCTAAATTTCTCGCATGCTAACCCCCATGTTAAATTTTCCCCATGCTAACCCCCATGTTAAATTCCTCCCATGCTAACCCCCATGCTAAATTTCTCCCATGCTAACCCCCATGTTAAATTTCTCCCATGCTAACCCCCATGTTAAATTCCTCCCATGCTAACCCCCATGTTAAATTCCTCCCATGCTAACCCCCATGTTAAATTCCTCCCATGCTAACCCCCATGTTAAATTCCTGCCATGCTAACCCCCATGTTAAATTCCTCCCATGCTAACCCCCATGTTAAATTCCTCCCATGCTAACCCCCATGTTAAATTCCTGTTATGCTAACCCCCATGTTAAATTCCTGCCATGCTAACCCCCCTGCTAAATTTCTCCCATGCTAACCCCCATGCTAAATTTCTCCCATGCTAACCCCCATGTTAAATTTCTCCCATGCTAACCCCCATGTTAAATTTCTCCCATGCTAACCCCCATGTTAAATTTCTCCCATGCTAACCCCCATGTTAAATTTCTCCCATGCTAACCCCCATGCTAAATTTCTCCCATGCTAACCCCCATGTTAAATTCCTGCCATGCTACCCCCATGTTAAATTTCTCCCATGCTAACCCCCATGCTAAATTTCTCCCATGCTAACCCCCATGTTAAATTTCTCCCATGCTAAATTTCTGCCATGCTAAATTTCTCCCATGCTAACCCCCATGTTAAATATCTCCAATGCTAACCCCCATGTTAAATTTCTCCCATGCTAACCCCCATGTTAAATTCCTCCCATGCTAACCCCCATGTTAAATTTCTCCCATGCTAACCCCCATGTTAAATTCCTCCCATGCTAACCCCCATGTTAAATTTCTCCCATGCTAACCCCCATGTTAAATTCCTCCCATGCTAACCCCCATGTTAAATTTCTCCCATGCTAACCCCCATGTTAAATTCCTCCCATGCTAACCCCCATGTTAAATTTCTCCCATGCTAACCCCCATGTTAAATTTCTCCCATGCTAACCCCCATGTTAAATTTCTCCCATGCTAACCCCCATGTTAAATTCCTCCCATGCTAACCCCCATGTTAAATTTCTCCCATGCTAACCCCCATGCTAAATTTTCCCCATGCTAACCCCCATGTTAAATTCCTCCCATGCTAACCCCCATGTTAAATTCCTGCCATGCTAACCCCCATGCTAAGTTTCTCCCATGCTAACCCCCATGTTAAATTTCTCCCATGCTAACCCCCATGCTAAATTTTCCCCATGCTAACCCCCATGTTAAATTTCTCCAATGCTAACCCCCATGTTAAATTTCTCCCATGCTAACCCCCATGTTAAATTCCTGCCATGCTAACCCCCATGTTAAATTTCTCCCATGCTAACCCCCATGCTAAATTTTCCCCATGCTAACCCCCATGTTAAATTTCTCCCATGCTAACCCCCATGCTAAATTTTCCCCATGCTTACCCCCATGTTAAATTCCTCCCATGCTAACCCCCATGCTAAATTTCTCCCATGCTAACCCCCATGTTAAATTCCTGCCATGCTAACCCCCATGTTAAATTTCTCCCATGCCAACCCCCATGTTAAATTCCTCCCATGCTAACCCCCATGTTAAATTTCTCCCATGCTAACCCCCATGTTAAATTTCTCATATGCTAAATTTCTGCCATGCTAACCCCCATGTTAAATTCCTCCCATGCTAACCATCATGTTAAATTCCTGCCATGCTAACCCCCATGTTAAATTTCTCCCATGCTAACCCCCATGTTAAATTCCTCCCATGCTAACCCCCATGTTAAATTCCTCCCATGCTAACCCCCATGCTAAATTCCTGCCATGCTAACCCCCATGTTAAACTCCTGCCATGCTAACCCCCCTGCTAAATTTCTCCCATGCTAACCCCCATGCTAAATTTCTCCCATGCTAACCCCCATGTTAAATTTTCCCCATGCTAACCCCCATGTTAAATTCCTCCCATGCTAACCCCCATGCTAAATTTCTCCCATGCTAACCCCCATGTTAAATTCCTCCCATGCTAACCCCCATGTTAAATTCCTGCCATGCTAACCCCCATGTTAAATTCCTCCCATGCTAACCCCCATGTTAAATTCCTCCCATGCTAACCCCCATGTTAAATTCCTGCCATGCTAACCCCCATGTTAAATTCCTGCCATGCTAACCCCCCTGCTAAATTTCTCCCATGCTAACCCCCATGCTAAATTTCTCCCATGCTAACCCCCATGTTAAATTTCTCCCATGCTAACCCCCATGTTAAATTTCTCCCATGCTAACCCCCATGTTAAATTCCTGCCATGCTAACCCCCATGTTAAATTCCTCCCATGCTAACCCCCATGCTAAATTTCTCCCATGCTAACCCCCATGTTAAATTTCTCCCATGCTAACCCCCATGTTAAATTCCTGCCATGCTAACCCCCATGTTAAATTCCTCCCATGCTAACCCCCATGTTAAATTCCTCCCATGCTAACCCCCATGTTAAATTCCTGCCATGCTAACCCCCATGTTAAATTCCTCCCATGCTAACCCCCATGTTAAATTCCTCCCATGCTAACCCCCATGTTAAATTCCTCCCATGCTAACCCCCATGTTAAATTCCTGCCCTGCTAACCCCCATGTTAAATTCCTGCCCTGCTAACCCCCATGTTAAATTCCTCCCATGCTAACCCCCATGTTAAATTCCTCCCATGCTAACCCCCATGTTAAATTCCTCCCATGCTAACCCCCATGTTAAATTCCTGCCATGCTAACCCCCCTGCTAAATTTCTCCCATGCTAACCCCCATGCTAAATTTCTCCCATGCTAACCCCCATGTTAAATTTTCCCCATGCTAACCCCCATGTTAAATTCCTCATATGCTAACCATCATGTTAAATTCCTCCCATGCTAACCCCCATGCTAAATTTTCCCCATGCTAACCCCCATGTTAAATTTCTCCAATGCTAACCCCCATGTTAAATTTCTCCAATGCTAACCCCCATGTTAAATTTCTCAGATGCTAACCCCCGTGTTAAATTCCTCCCATGCTAACCCCCATGTTAAATTCCTGCCATGCTAACCCCCATGTTAAATTCCTGCCATGCTAACCCCCATGCTAAACTTCTCCCATGCTAACCCCCATGTTAAATTCCTGCCATGCTAACCCCCATGCTAAACTTCTCCCATGCTAACCCCCATGCTAAATTTTCCCCATGCTAACCCCCATGTTAAATTCCTCCCATGCTAACCCCCATGTTAAATTTTCCCCATGCTAACCCCCATGTTAAATTCCTCATATGCTAACCATCATGTTAAATTCCTCCCATGCTAAATTTTCCCCATGCTAACCCCCATGTTAAATTTCTCCCATGCTAACCCCCATGTTAAATTTCTCCCATGCTAAATTTTCCCCATGCTAACCCCCATGTTAAATTTCTCCCATGCTAAATTTTCCCCATGCTAACCCCCATGTTAAATTTCTCCCATGCTAAATTTCTGCCATGCTAACCCCCATGTTAAATTCCTCCCATGCTAACCATCATGTTAAATTCCTGCCATGCTAACCCCCATGTTAAATTTCTCCCATGCTAACCCCCATGTTAAATTCCTCCCATGCTAACCCCCATGTTAAATTCCTCCCATGCTAACCCCCATGTTAAATTCCTGCCATGCTAACCCCCATGTTAAATTCCTGCCATGCTAACCCCCCTGCTAAATTTCTCCCATGCTAACCCCCATGATAAATTTCTCCCATGCTAACCCCCATGTTAAATTTTCCCCATGCTAACCCCCATGTTAAATTTCTCCCATGCTAACCATCATATTAAATTCCTGCCATGCTAACCCCCATGTTAAATTCCTCCCATGCTAACCCCCATGTTAAATTTCTCCCATGCTAACCCCCATGTTAAATTTCTCCAATGCTAACCCCCATGTTAAATTTCTCCCATGCTAACCCCCATGTTAAATTCCTCCCATGCTAACCCCCATGTTAAATTCCTGCCATGCTAACCCCCATGTTAAATTCCTGCCATGCTAACCCCCATGTTAAATTCCTGCCATGCTAACCCCCCTGCTAAATTTCTCCCATGCTAACCCCCATGCTAAATTTCTCCCATGCTAACCCCCATGTTAAATTTTCCCCATGCTAACCCCCATGTTAAATTTCTCCAATGCTAACCCCCATGTTAAATTTCTCCCATGCTAACCCCCATGTTAAATTCCTCCCATGCTAACCCCCATGTTAAATTCCTCCCATGCTAACCCCCATGTTAAATTCCTGCCATGCTAACCCCCATGTTAAATTCCTCCCATGCTAACCCCCATGTTAAATTTCTCCCATGCTAACCCCCATGTTAAATTTCTCCAATGCTAACCCCCATGTTAAATTTCTCCCATGCTAACCCCCATGTTAAATTCCTCCCATGCTAACCCCCATGTTAAATTCCTCCCATGCTAACCCCCATGTTAAATTCCTGCCATGCTAACCCCCATGTTAAATGCCTGCCATGCTAACCCCCATGTTAAATTCCTGCCATGCTAACCCCCATGTTAAATTCCTCCCATGCTAACCCCCATGTTAAATTCCTGCCATGCTAACCCCCATGTTAAATTCCTCCCATGCTAACCCCCATGTTAAATTCCTCCCATGCTAACCCCCATGTTAAATTCCTCCCATGCTAACCCCCATGTTAAATTCCTGCCATGCTAACCCCCATGTTAAATTCCTGCCATGCTAACCCCCCTGCTAAATTTCTCCCATGCTAACCCCCATGATAAATTTCTCCCATGCTAACCCCCATGTTAAATTTTCCCCATGCTAACCCCCATGTTAAATTTCTCCCATGCTAACCATCATATTAAATTCCTGCCATGCTAACCCCCATGTTAAATTCCTCCCATGCTAACCCCCATGTTAAATTTCTCCCATGCTAACCCCCATGTTAAATTTCTCCAATGCTAACCCCCATGTTAAATTTCTCCCATGCTAACCCCCATGTTAAATTCCTCCCATGCTAACCCCCATGTTAAATTCCTGCCATGCTAACCCCCATGTTAAATTCCTGCCATGCTAACCCCCATGTTAAATTCCTGCCATGCTAACCCCCCTGCTAAATTTCTCCCATGCTAACCCCCATGCTAAATTTCTCCCATGCTAACCCCCATGTTAAATTTTCCCCATGCTAACCCCCATGTTAAATTTCTCCAATGCTAACCCCCATGTTAAATTTCTCCCATGCTAACCCCCATGTTAAATTCCTCCCATGCTAACCCCCATGTTAAATTCCTCCCATGCTAACCCCCATGTTAAATTCCTGCCATGCTAACCCCCATGTTAAATTCCTCCCATGCTAACCCCCATGTTAAATTTCTCCCATGCTCACCCCCATGTTAAATTTCTCCAATGCTAACCCCCATGTTAAATTTCTCCCATGCTAACCCCCATGTTAAATTCCTCCCATGCTAACCCCCATGTTAAATTCCTCCCATGCTAACCCCCATGTTAAATTCCTCCCATGCTAACCCCCATGCTAAATTTCTCCCATGCTAACCCCCATGTTAAATTTTCCCCATGCTAACCCCCATGTTAAATTTCTCCCATGCTAACCATCATATTAAATTCCTGCCATGCTAACCCCCATGTTAAATTCCTCCCATGCTAACCCCCATGTTAAATTTCTCCCATGCTAACCCCCATGTTAAATTTCTCCAATGCTAACCCCCATGTTAAATTTCTCCCATGCTAACCCCCATGTTAAATTCCTCCCATGCTAACCCCCATGTTAAATTCCTCCCATGCTAACCCCCATGTTAAATTCCTGCCATGCTAACCCCCATGTTAAATTCCTGCCATGCTAACCCCCCTGCTAAATTTCTCCCATGCTAACCCCCATGCTAAATTTCTCCCATGCTAACCCCCATGTTAAATTTTCCCCATGCTAACCCCCATGTTAAATTTCTCCAATGCTAACCCCCATGTTAAATTTCTCCCATGCTAACCCCCATGTTAAATTCCTCCCATGCTAACCCCCATGTTAAATTCCTCCCATGCTAACCCCCATGTTAAATTCCTGCCATGCTAACCCCCATGTTAAATTCCTCCCATGCTAACCCCCATGTTAAATTTCTCCCATGCTAACCCCCATGTTAAATTTCTCCAATGCTAACCCCCATGTTAAATTTCTCCCATGCTAACCCCCATGTTAAATTCCTCCCATGCTAACCCCCATGTTAAATTCCTCCCATGCTAACCCCCATGTTAAATTCCTGCCATGCTAACCCCCATGTTAAATTCCTGCCATGCTAACCCCCCTGCTAAATTTCTCCCATGCTAACCCCCATGCTAAATTTCTCCCATGCTAACCCCCATGTTAAATTTTCCCCATGCTAACCCCCATGTTAAATTCCTCATATGCTAACCATCATGTTAAATTCCTCCCATGCTAACCCCCATGTTAAATTCCTGCCATGCTAACCCCCATGTTAAATTCCTGCCATGCTAACCCCCCTGCTAAATTTCTCCCATGCTAACCCCCATGCTAAATTTCTCCCATGCTAACCCCCATGTTAAATTTTCCCCATGCTAACCCCCATGTTAAATTCCTCATATGCTAACCATCATGTTAAATTCCTCCCATGCTAAATTTTCCCCATGCTAACCCCCATGTTAAATTTCTCCCATGCTAACCCCCATGTTAAATTTCTCCCATGCTAACCCCCATGTTAAATTCCTCCCATGCTAACCCCCATGTTAAATTTCTCCCATGTTAAATTTTCCCCATGCAAACCCCCATGTTAAATTCCTCATATGCTAACCATCATGTTAAATTTCTCCAATGCTAACCCCCATGTTAAATTTTCCCCATGCTAACCCCCATGTTAAATTCCTCATATGCTAACCCCCATGTTAAATTTCTCCCATGCTAACCATCATATTAAATTCCTGCCATGCTAACCCCCATGTTAAATTCCTCCCATGCTAACCCCCATGTTAAATTTCTCCCATGCTAACCCCCATGTTAAATTTCTCCAATGCTAACCCCCATGTTAAATTTCTCCCATGCTAACCCCCATGTTAAATTCCTCCCATGCTAACCCCCATGTTAAATTCCTCCCATGCTAACCCCCATGTTAAATTCCTGCCATGCTAACCCCCATGTTAAATTCCTGCCATGCTAACCCCCCTGCTAAATTTCTCCCATGCTAACCCCCATGCTAAATTTCTCCCATGCTAACCCCCATGTTAAATTTTCCCCATGCTAACCCCCATGTTAAATTTCTCCAATGCTAACCATCATGTTAAATTCCTCCCATGCTAAATTTTCCCCATGCTAACCCCCATGTTAAATTTCTCCCATGCTAACCCCCATGTTAAATTTCTCCCATGCTAACCCCCATGTTAAATTCCTCCCATGCTAACCCCCATGTTAAAATTCTCCCATGTTAAATTTTCCCCATGCAAACCCCCATGTTAAATTCCTCATATGCTAACCATCATGTTAAATTTCTCCAATGCTAACCCCCATGTTAAATTTTCCCCATGCTAACCCCCATGTTAAATTCCTCATATGCTAACCCCCATGTTAAATTTCTCCCATGCTAACCCCCATGCTAAATTTTCCCCATGCTAACCCCCATGTTAAATTTCTCCAATGCTAACCCCCATGTTAAATTCCTGCCATGCTAACCCCCATGTTAAATTCCTGCCATGCTAACCCCCATGTTAAATTTCTCCCATGCTAACCCCCATGTTAAATTCCTCCCATGCTAACCCCCATGTTAAATTCCTCCCATGCTAACCCCCATGTTAAATTCCTGCCATGCTAACCCCCATGTTAAATTCCTGCCATGCTAACCCCCCTGCTAAATTTCTCCCATGCTAACCCCCATGCTAAATTTCTCCCATGCTAACCCCCATGTTAAATTTTCCCCATGCTAACCCCCATGTTAAATTTCTCCCATGCTAACCATCATATTAAATTCCTGCCATGCTAACCCCCATGTTAAATTCCTCCCATGCTAACCCCCATGTTAAATTTCTCCCATGCTAACCCCCATGTTAAATTTCTCCAATGCTAACCCCCATGTTAAATTTCTCCCATGCTAACCCCCATGTTAAATTCCTCCCATGCTAACCCCCATGTTAAATTCCTCCCATGCTAACCCCCATGTTAAATTCCTGCCATGCTAACCCCCATGTTAAATTCCTGCCATGCTAACCCCCCTGCTAAATTTCTCCCATGCTAACCCCCATGCTAAATTTCTCCCATGCTAACCCCCATGTTAAATTCCTGCCATGCTAACCCCCATGTTAAATTCCTCCCATGCTAACCCCCATGTTAAATTTCTCCCATGCTAACCCCCATGTTAAATTTCTCCAATGCTAACCCCCATGTTAAATTTCTCCCATGCTAACCCCCATGTTAAATTCCTCCCATGCTAACCCCCATGTTAAATTCCTCCCATGCTAACCCCCATGTTAAATTCCTCCCATGCTAACCCCCATGCTAAATTTCTCCCATGCTAACCCCCATGTTAAATTTTCCCCATGCTAACCCCCATGTTAAATTTCTCCCATGCTAACCATCATATTAAATTCCTGCCATGCTAACCCCCATGTTAAATTCCTCCCATGCTAACCCCCATGTTAAATTTCTCCCATGCTAACCCCCATGTTAAATTTCTCCAATGCTAACCCCCATGTTAAATTTCTCCCATGCTAACCCCCATGTTAAATTCCTCCCATGCTAACCCCCATGTTAAATTCCTCCCATGCTAACCCCCATGTTAAATTCCTGCCATGCTAACCCCCATGTTAAATTCCTGCCATGCTAACCCCCCTGCTAAATTTCTCCCATGCTAACCCCCATGCTAAATTTCTCCCATGCTAACCCCCATGTTAAATTTTCCCCATGCTAACCCCCATGTTAAATTTCTCCAATGCTAACCCCCATGTTAAATTTCTCCCATGCTAACCCCCATGTTAAATTCCTCCCATGCTAACCCCCATGTTAAATTCCTCCCATGCTAACCCCCATGTTAAATTCCTGCCATGCTAACCCCCATGTTAAATTCCTCCCATGCTAACCCCCATGTTAAATTTCTCCCATGCTAACCCCCATGTTAAATTTCTCCAATGCTAACCCCCATGTTAAATTTCTCCCATGCTAACCCCCATGTTAAATTCCTCCCATGCTAACCCCCATGTTAAATTCCTCCCATGCTAACCCCCATGTTAAATTCCTGCCATGCTAACCCCCATGTTAAATTCCTGCCATGCTAACCCCCCTGCTAAATTTCTCCCATGCTAACCCCCATGCTAAATTTCTCCCATGCTAACCCCCATGTTAAATTTTCCCCATGCTAACCCCCATGTTAAATTCCTCATATGCTAACCATCATGTTAAATTCCTCCCATGCTAAATTTTCCCCATGCTAACCCCCATGTTAAATTTCTCCCATGCTAACCCCCATGTTAAATTTCTCCCATGCTAACCCCCATGTTAAATTCCTCCCATGCTAACCCCCATGTTAAATTTCTCCCATGTTAAATTTTCCCCATGCAAACCCCCATGTTAAATTCCTCATATGCTAACCATCATGTTAAATTTCTCCAATGCTAACCCCCATGTTAAATTTTCCCCATGCTAACCCCCATGTTAAATTCCTCATATGCTAACCCCCATGTTAAATTTCTCCCATGCTAACCATCATATTAAATTCCTGCCATGCTAACCCCCATGTTAAATTCCTCCCATGCTAACCCCCATGTTAAATTTCTCCCATGCTAACCCCCATGTTAAATTTCTCCAATGCTAACCCCCATGTTAAATTTCTCCCATGCTAACCCCCATGTTAAATTCCTCCCATGCTAACCCCCATGTTAAATTCCTCCCATGCTAACCCCCATGTTAAATTCCTGCCATAATAACCCCCATGTTAAATTCCTGCCATGCTAACCCCCCTGCTAAATTTCTCCCATGCTAACCCCCATGCTAAATTTCTCCCATGCTAACCCCCATGTTAAATTTTCCCCATGCTAACCCCCATGTTAAATTTCTCCAATGCTAACCATCATGTTAAATTCCTCCCATGCTAAATTTTCCCCATGCTAACCCCCATGTTAAATTTCTCCCATGCTAACCCCCATGTTAAATTTCTCCCATGCTAACCCCCATGTTAAATTCCTCCCATGCTAACCCCCATGTTAAAATTCTCCCATGTTAAATTTTCCCCATGCAAACCCCCATGTTAAATTCCTCATATGCTAACCATCATGTTAAATTTCTCCAATGCTAACCCCCATGTTAAATTTTCCCCATGCTAACCCCCATGTTAAATTCCTCATATGCTAACCCCCATGTTAAATTTCTCCCATGCTAACCCCCATGCTAAATTTTCCCCATGCTAACCCCCATGTTAAATTTCTCCAATGCTAACCCCCATGTTAAATTCCTGCCATGCTAACCCCCATGTTAAATTCCTGCCATGCTAACCCCCATGTTAAATTTCTCCCATGCTAACCCCCATGTTAAATTCCTCCCATGCTAACCCCCATGTTAAATTCCTCCCATGCTAACCCCCATGTTAAATTCCTGCCATGCTAACCCCCATGTTAAATTCCTGCCATGCTAACCCCCCTGCTAAATTTCTCCCATGCTAACCCCCATGCTAAATTTCTCCCATGCTAACCCCCATGTTAAATTTTCCCCATGCTAACCCCCATGTTAAATTTCTCCCATGCTAACCATCATATTAAATTCCTGCCATGCTAACCCCCATGTTAAATTCCTCCCATGCTAACCCCCATGTTAAATTTCTCCCATGCTAACCCCCATGTTAAATTTCTCCAATGCTAACCCCCATGTTAAATTTCTCCCATGCTAACCCCCATGTTAAATTCCTCCCATGCTAACCCCCATGTTAAATTCCTCCCATGCTAACCCCCATGTTAAATTCCTGCCATGCTAACCCCCATGTTAAATTCCTGCCATGCTAACCCCCCTGCTAAATTTCTCCCATGCTAACCCCCATGCTAAATTTCTCCCATGCTAACCCCCATGTTAAATTTTCCCCATGCTAACCCCCATGTTAAATTTCTCCAATGCTAACCCCCATGTTAAATTCCTCCCATGCTAACCCCCATGTTAAATTCCTCCCATGCTAACCCCCATGTTAAATTCCTGCCATGCTAACCCCCATGTTAAATTCCTGCCATGCTAACCCCCATGTTAAATTTCTCCAATGCTAACCCCCATGTTAAATTTCTCCAATGCTAACCCCCATGTTAAATTTCTCCCATGCTAACCCCCATGTTAAATTCCTCCCATGCTAACCCCCATGTTAAATTCCTCCCATGCTAACCCCCATGTTAAATTCCTGCCATGCTAACCCCCATGTTAAATTCCTGCCATGCTAACCCCCCTGCTAAATTTCTCCCATGCTAACCATCATATTAAATTCCTGCCATGCTAACCCCCATGTTAAATTCCTCCCATGCTAACCCCCATGTTAAATTTCTCCCATGCTAACCCCCATGTTAAATTTCTCCAATGCTAACCCCCATGTTAAATTTCTCCCATGCTAACCCCCATGTTAAATTCCTCCCATGCTAACCCCCATGTTAAATTCCTCCCATGCTAACCCCCATGTTAAATTCCTGCCATGCTAACCCCCATGTTAAATTCCTGCCATGCTAACCCCCCTGCTAAATTTCTCCCATGCTAACCCCCATGCTAAATTTCTCCCATGCTAACCCCCATGTTAAATTTTCCCCATGCTAACCCCCATGTTAAATTCCTCATATGCTAACCATCATGTTAAATTCCTCCCATGCTAAATTTTCCCCATGCTAACCCCCATGTTAAATTTCTCCCATGCTAACCCCCATGTTAAATTTCTCCCATGCTAACCCCCATGTTAAATTCCTCCCATGCTAACCCCCATGTTAAAATTCTCCCATGTTAAATTTTCCCCATGCAAACCCCCATGTTAAATTCCTCATATGCTAACCATCATGTTAAATTTCTCCAATGCTAACCCCCATGTTAAATTTTCCCCATGCTAACCCCCATGTTAAATTCCTCATATGCTAACCCCCATGTTAAATTTCTCCCATGCTAACCCCCATGCTAAATTTTCCCCATGCTAACCCCCATGTTAAATTTCTCCAATGCTAACCCCCATGTTAAATTTTCCCCATGCAAACCCCCATGTTAAATTCCTCATATGCTAACCATCATGTTAAATTTCTCCC
The DNA here is from genome assembly GCA_964034955.1 of Orchesella flavescens. Lineage (NCBI taxonomy): Eukaryota > Metazoa > Arthropoda > Collembola > Entomobryomorpha > Orchesellidae > Orchesella > Orchesella flavescens. The sequence goes on from OZ035954.1 coordinate 2,531,577, forward strand.
ATGCTAACCCCCATGCTAAATTTTCCCCATGCTAACCCCCATGTTAAATTCCTCCCATGCTAACCCCCATGTTAAATTCCTCCCATGCTAACCCCCATGTTAAATTCCTGCCATGCTAACCCCCATGTTAAATTCCTGCCATGCTAACCCCCATGCTAAATTTCTCCCATGCTAACCCCCATGCTAAATTTCTCCCATGCTAACCCCCATGTTAAATTTTCCCCATGCAAACCCCCATGTTAAATTCCTCATATGCTAACCATCATGTTAAATTCCTCCCATGCTAACCCCCATGTTAAATTTCTCCAATGCTAACCCCCATGTTAAATTTTCCCCATGCAAACCCCCATGTTAAATTCCTCATATGCTAACCCCCATGTTAAATTTCTCCCATGCTAACCCCCATGTTATATTTTCCCCATGCAAACCCCCATGTTAAATTCCTCATATGCTAACCATCATGTTAAATTCCTCCCATGCTAACCCCCATGCTAAATTTTCCCCATGCTAACCCCCATGTTAAATTTCTCCAATGCTAACCCCCATGTTAAATTTTCCCCATGCAAACCCCCATGTTAAATTCCTCATATGCTAACCATCATGTTAAATTCCTCCCATGCTAACCCCCATGCTAAATTTTCCCCATGCTAACCCCCATGTTAAATTTCTCCCATGCTAACCCCCATGTTAAATTCCTCCCATGCTAACCCCCATGTTAAATTCCTCCCATGCTAACCCCCATGTTAAATTCCTGCCATGCTAACCCCCATGTTAAATTCCTGCCATGCTAACCCCCCTGCTAAATTTCTCCCATGCTAACCCCCATGCTAAATTTCTCCCATGCTAACCCCCATGTTAAATTTTCCCCATGCTAACCCCCATGTTAAATTTCTCCCATGCTAACCATCATATTAAATTCCTGCCATGCTAACCCCCATGTTAAATTCCTCCCATGCTAACCCCCATGTTAAATTTCTCCCATGCTAACCCCCATGTTAAATTTCTCCAATGCTAACCCCCATGTTAAATTTCTCCCATGCTAACCCCCATGTTAAATTCCTCCCATGCTAACCCCCATGTTAAATTCCTCCCATGCTAACCCCCATGTTAAATTCCTGCCATGCTATCCCCCATGTTAAATTCCTGCCATGCTAACCCCCCTGCTAAATTTCTCCCATGCTAACCCCCATGCTAAATTTCTCCCATGCTAACCCCCATGTTAAATTTTCCCCATGCTAACCCCCATGTTAAATTCCTCATATGCTAACCATCATGTTAAATTCCTCCCATGCTAAATTTTCCCCATGCTAACCCCCATGTTAAATTTCTCCCATGCTAACCCCCATGTTAAATTTCTCCCATGCTAACCCCCATGTTAAATTCCTCCCATGCTAACCCCCATGTTAAATTTCTCCCATGTTAAATTTTCCCCATGCAAACCCCCATGTTAAATTCCTCATATGCTAACCATCATGTTAAATTTCTCCAATGCTAACCCCCATGTTAAATTTTCCCCATGCTAACCCCCATGTTAAATTCCTCATATGCTAACCCCCATGTTAAATTTCTCCCATGCTAACCCCCATGCTAAATTTTCCCCATGCTAACCCCCATGTTAAATTTCTCCAATGCTAACCCCCATGTTAAATTTTCCCCATGCAAACCCCCATGTTAAATTCCTCATATGCTAACCATCATGTTAAATTTCTCCCATGCTAACCCCCATGCTAAATTTTCCCCATGCTAACCCCCATGTTAAATTCCTCCCATGCTAACCCCCATGTTAAATTCCTCCCATGCTAACCCCCATGTTAAATTCCTGCCATGCTAACCCCCATGTTAAATTCCTGCCATGCTAACCCCCATGCTAAATTTCTCCCATGCTAACCCCCATGCTAAATTTCTCCCATGCTAACCCCCATGTTAAATTTTCCCCATGCAAACCCCCATGTTAAATTCCTCATATGCTAACCATCATGTTAAATTCCTCCCATGCTAACCCCCATGTTAAATTTCTCCAATGCTAACCCCCATGTTAAATTTTCCCCATGCAAACCCCCATGTTAAATTCCTCATATGCTAACCCCCATGTTAAATTTCTCCCATGCTAACCCCCATGTTATATTTTCCCCATGCAAACCCCCATGTTAAATTCCTCATATGCTAACCATCATGTTAAATTCCTCCCATGCTAACCCCCATGCTAAATTTTCCCCATGCTAACCCCCATGTTAAATTTCTCCAATGCTAACCCCCATGTTAAATTTTCCCCATGCAAACCCCCATGTTAAATTCCTCATATGCTAACCATCATGTTAAATTCCTCCCATGCTAACCCCCATGCTAAATTTTCCCCATGCTAACCCCCATGTTAAATTTCTCCCATGCTAACCCCCATGTTAAATTCCTCCCATGCTAACCCCCATGTTAAATTCCTCCCATGCTAAATTTCTCCCATGCTAACCCCCAGGTTAAATACCTGCCATGCTAACCCCCATGTTAAATTTCACCCATGCTAACCTCCATGCTAAATTTTCCCCATGCTAACCCCCATGTTAAATTCCTCCCATGCTAACCCCCATGTTAAATTCCTGCCATGCTAACCCCCATGTTAAATTCCTCCCATGCTAACCCCCATGCTAAATTTCTGCCATGCTAACCCCCATGTTAAATTTTCCCCATGCTAACCCCCATGTTAAATTTCTGCCATGCTAACCCCCATGTTAAATTCCTCCCATGCTAACCCCCATGTTAAATTTCTCCCATGCTAACCCCCATGCTAAATTTTCCCCATGCTAACCCCCATGTTAAATTCCTCCCATGCTAACCCCCATGTTAAATTTCTCCCATGCTAACCCCCATGCTAAATTTTCCCCATGCTAACCCCCATGTTAAATTCCTCCCATGCTAACCCCCATGTTAAATTCCTCCCATGCTAACCCCCATGTTAAATTCCTCCCATGCTAACCCCCATGTTAAATTCCTGCCATGCTAACCCCCATGCTAAGTTTCTCCCATGCTAACCCCCATGTTAAATTTCTCCCATGCTAACCCCCATGCTAAATTTTCCCCATGCTAACCCCCATGTTAAATTTCGCCAATGCTAACCCCCATGTTAAATTTCTCCCATGCTAACCCCCATGTTAAATTCCTGCCATGCTAACCCCCATGTTAAATTTCTCCCATGCTAACCCCCATGCTAAATTTTCCCCATGCTAACCCCCATGTTAAATTTCTCCCATGCTAACCCCCATGCTAAATTTTCCCCATGCTTACCCCCATGTTAAATTCCTCCCATGCTAACCCCCATGCTAAATTTCTCCCATGCTAACCCCCATGTTAAATTTCTCCCATGCTAACCCCCATGTTAAATTCCTGCCATGCTAACCCCCATGTTAAATTCCTCCCATGCTAACCCCCATGTTAAATTCCTCCCATGCTAACCCCCATGTTAAATTCCTCCCATGCTAACCCCCATGTTAAATTCCTGCCATGCTAACCCCCATGTTAAATTCCTGCCATGCTAACCCCCATGTTAAATTCCTGCCATGCTAACCCCCATGTTAAATTCCTCCCATGCTAACCCCCATGCTAAATTTCTCCCATGCTAACCCCCATGTTAAATTTCTCCCATGCTAACCCCCATGTTAAATTCCTGCCATGCTAACCCCCATGTTAAATTCCTCCCATGCTAACCCCCATGTTAAATTCCTCCCATGCTAACCCCCATGTTAAATTTCTCCCATGCTAACCCCCATGCTAAATTTTCCCCATGCTAACCCCCATGTTAAATTCCTCCCATGCTAACCCCCATGCTAAATTTCTCCCATGCTAACCCCCATGTTAAATTTCTCCCATGCTAACCCCCATGTTAAATTCCTGCCATGCTAACCCCCATGTTAAATTCCTGCCATGCTAACCCCCATGTTAAATTCCTCCCATGCTAACCCCCATGTTAAATTTCTCCCATGCTAACCCCCATGCTAAATTTTCCCCATGCTAACCCCCATGTTAAATTCCTCCCATGCTAACCCGCATGTTAAATTCCTCCCATGCTAACCCCCATGCTAAATTTCTCCCATGCTAACCCCCATGTTAAATTTCTCCCATGCTAACCCCCATGTTAAATTCCTCCCATGCTAACCCCCATGCTAAATTTCTCCCATGCTAACCCCCATGTTAAATTTCTCCCATGCTAACCCCCATGTTAAATTCCTGCCATGCTAACCCCCATGTTAAATTCCTCCCATGCTAACCCCCATGTTAAATTCCTCCCATGCTAACCCCCATGTTAAATTTCTCCCATGCTAACCCCCATGCTAAATTTTCCCCATGCTAACCCCCATGTTAAATTCCTCCCATGCTAACCCCCATGTTAAATTCCTCCCATGCTAACCCCCATGCTAAATTTCTCCCATGCTAACCCCCATGTTAAATTTCTCCCATGCTAACCCCCATGTTAAATTCCTGCCATGCTAACCCCCATGTTAAATTCCTCCCATGCTAACCCCCATGTTAAATTCCTCCCATGCTAACCCCCATGTTAAATTTCTCCCATGCTAACCCCCATGCTAAATTTTCCCCATGCTAACCCCCATGTTAAATTCCTCCCATGCTAACCCCCATGTTAAATTTCTCCCATGCTAACCCCCATGCTAAATTTTCCCCATGCTAACCCCCATGTTAAATTCCTCCCATGCTAACCCCCATGTTAAATTCCTCCCATGCTAACCATCATGTTAAATTCCTGCCATGCTAACCCCCATGTTAAATTTCTCCCATGCTAACCCCCATGTTAAATTCCTCCCATGCTAACCCCCATGTTAAATTCCTCCCATGCTAACCCCCATGCTAAATTCCTGCCATGCTAACCCCCATGTTAAACTCCTGCCATGCTAACCCCCCTGCTAAATTTCTCCCATGCTAACCCCCATGCTAAATTTCTCCCATGCTAACCCCCATGTTAAATTTTCCCCATGCTAACCCCCATGTTAAATTCCTCCCATGCTAACCCCCATGCTAAATTTCTCCCATGCTAACCCCCATGTTAAATTCCTCCCATGCTAACCCCCATGTTAAATTCCTGCCATGCTAACCCCCATGTTAAATTCCTCCCATGCTAACCCCCATGTTAAATTCCTCCCATGCTAACCCCCATGTTAAATTCCTGCCATGCTAACCCCCATGTTAAATTCCTCCCATGCTAACCCCCATGTTAAATTTCTCCCATGTTAAATTTTCCCCATGCAAACCCCCATGTTAAATTCCTCATATGCTAACCATCATGTTAAATTTCTCCAATGCTAACCCCCATGTTAAATTTTCCCCATGCTAACCCCCATGTTAAATTCCTCATATGCTAACCCCCATGTTAAATTTCTCCCATGCTAACCCCCATGCTAAATTTTCCCCATGCTAACCCCCATGTTAAATTTCTCCAATGCTAACCCCCATGTTAAATTTTCCCCATGCAAACCCCCATGTTAAATTCCTCATATGCTAACCATCATGTTAAATTTCTCCCATGCTAACCCCCATGCTAAATTTCTCCCATGCTAACCCCCATGTTAAATTTTCCCCATGCTAACCCCCATGTTAAATTCCTCCCATGCTAACCCCCATGCTAAATTTCTCCCATGCTAACCCCCATGTTAAATTCCTCCCATGCTAACCCCCATGTTAAATTCCTGCCATGCTAACCCCCATGTTAAATTCCTGCCATGCTAACCCCCATGTTAAATTCCTCCCATGCTAACCCCCATGTTAAATTCCTGCCATGCTAACCCCCATGTTAAATTCCTGCCATGCTAACCCCCCTGCTAAATTTCTCCCATGCTAACCCCCATGCTAAATTTCTCCCATGCTAACCCCCATGTTAAATTTCTCCCATGCTAACCCCCATGTTAAATTTCTCCCATGCTAACCCCCATGTTAAATTTCTCCCATGCTAACCCCCATGCTAAATTTCTCCCATGCTAACCCCCATGTTAAATTCCTGCCATGCTACCCCCATGTTAAATTTCTCACATGCTAACCCCCATGCTAAATTTCTCCCATGCTAACCCCCATGTTAAATTTCTCCCATGCTAAATTTCTGCCATGCTAAATTTCTCCCATGCTAACCCCCATGTTAAATATCTCCAATGCTAACCCCCATGTTAAATTTCTCCCATGCTAACCCCCATGTTAAATTTCTCCCATGCTAACCCCCATGTTAAATTCCTCCCATGCTAACCCCCATGCTAAATTTCTCCCATGCTAACCCCCATGTTAAATTTCTCCCATGCTAACCCCCATGTTAAATTCCTGCCATGCTAACCCCCATGTTAAATTCCTGCCATGCTAACCCCCATGTTAAATTCCTCCCATGCTAACCCCCATGCTAAATTTCTCCCATGCTAACCCCCATGTTAAATTTCTCCCATGCTAACCCCCATGTTAAATTCCTGCCCTGCTAACCCCCATGTTAAATTCCTCCCATGCTAACCCCCATGTTAAATTCCTCCCATGCTAACCCCCATGTTAAATTCCTCCCATGCTAACCCCCATGTTAAATTCCTCCCATGCTAACCCCCATGGTAAATTCCTGCCATGCTAACCCCCCTGCTAAATTTCTCCCATGCTAACCCCCATGCTAAATTTCTCCCATGCTAACCCCCATGTTAAATTCCTGCCCTGCTAACCCCCATGTTAAATTCCTCCCATGCTAACCCCCATGTTAAATTCCTGCCATGCTAACCCCCATGTTAAATTCCTGCCATGCTAACCCCCATGTTAAATTTCTCCCATGTTAAATTTTCCCCATGCAAACCCCCATGTTAAATTCCTCATATGCTAACCATCATGTTAAATTTCTCCAATGCTAACCCCCATGTTAAATTTTCCCCATGCTAACCCCCATGTTAAATTCCTCATATGCTAACCCCCATGTTAAATTTCTCCCATGCTAACCCCCATGCTAAATTTTCCCCATGCTAACCCCCATGTTAAATTTCTCCAATGCTAACCCCCATGTTAAATTTTCCCCATGCAAACCCCCATGTTAAATTCCTCATATGCTAACCATCATGTTAAATTTCTCCCATGCTAACCCCCATGCTAAATTTCTCCCATGCTAACCCCCATGTTAAATTTTCCCCATGCTAACCCCCATGTTAAATTCCTCCCATGCTAACCCCCATGCTAAATTTCTCCCATGCTAACCCCCATGTTAAATTCCTCCCATGCTAACCCCCATGTTAAATTCCTGCCATGCTAACCCCCATGTTAAATTCCTCCCATGCTAACCCCCATGTTAAATTCCTCCCATGCTAACCCCCATGTTAAATTCCTGCCATGCTAACCCCCATGTTAAATTCCTGCCATGCTAACCCCCCTGCTAAATTTCTCCCATGCTAACCCCCATGCTAAATTTCTCCCATGCTAACCCCCATGTTAAATTTCTCCCATGCTAACCCCCATGTTAAATTTCTCCCATGCTAACCCCCATGTTAAATTTCTCCCATGCTAACCCCCATGCTAAATTTCTCCCATGCTAACCCCCATGTTAAATTCCTGCCATGCTACCCCCATGTTAAATTTCTCACATGCTAACCCCCATGCTAAATTTCTCCCATGCTAACCCCCATGTTAAATTTCTCCCATGCTAAATTTCTGCCATGCTAAATTTCTCCCATGCTAACCCCCATGTTAAATATCTCCAATGCTAACCCCCATGTTAAATTTCTCCCATGCTAACCCCCATGTTAAATTTCTCCCATGCTAACCCCCATGTTAAATTCCTCCCATGCTAACCCCCATGCTAAATTTCTCCCATGCTAACCCCCATGTTAAATTTCTCCCATGCTAACCCCCATGTTAAATTCCTGCCATGCTAACCCCCATGTTAAATTCCTGCCATGCTAACCCCCATGTTAAATTCCTCCCATGCTAACCCCCATGCTAAATTTCTCCCATGCTAACCCCCATGTTAAATTTCTCCCATGCTAACCCCCATGTTAAATTCCTGCCCTGCTAACCCCCATGTTAAATTCCTCCCATGCTAACCCCCATGTTAAATTCCTCCCATGCTAACCCCCATGTTAAATTCCTCCCATGCTAACCCCCATGTTAAATTCCTCCCATGCTAACCCCCATGGTAAATTCCTGCCATGCTAACCCCCCTGCTAAATTTCTCCCATGCTAACCCCCATGCTAAATTTCTCCCATGCTAACCCCCATGTTAAATTCCTGCCCTGCTAACCCCCATGTTAAATTCCTCCCATGCTAACCCCCATGTTAAATTCCTCCCATGCTAACCCCCATGTTAAATTCCTCCCATGCTAACCCCCATGTTAAATTCCTCCCATGCTAACCCCCATGGTAAATTCCTGCCATGCTAACCCCCCTGCTAAATTTCTCCCATGCTAACCCCCATGCTAAATTTCTCCCATGCTAACCCCCATGTTAAATTTTCCCCATGCTAACCCCCATGTTAAATTCCTCATATGCTAACCATCATGTTAAATTCCTCCCATGCTAACCCCCATGCTAAATTTTCCCCATGCTAACCCCCATGTTAAATTTCTCCAATGCTAACCCCCATGTTAAATTTCTCCAATGCTAACCCCCATGTTAAATTTCTCAGATGCTAACCCCCGTGTTAAATTCCTCCCATGCTAACCCCCATGTTAAATTCCTGCCATGCTAACCCCCATGTTAAATTCCTGCCATGCTAACCCCCATGCTAAACTTCTCCCATGCTAACCCCCATGTTAAATTCCTGCCATGCTAACCCCCATGCTAAACTTCTCCCATGCTAACCCCCATGCTAAATTTTCCCCATGCTAACCCCCATGTTAAATTCCTCCCATGCTAACCCCCATGTTAAATTTTCCCCATGCTAACCCCCATGTTAAATTCCTCATATGCTAACCATCATGTTAAATTCCTCCCATGCTAAATTTTCCCCATGCTAACCCCCATGTTAAATTTCTCCCATGCTAACCCCCATGTTAAATTTCTCCCATGCTAACCCCCATGTTAAATTCCTCCCATGCTAACCCCCATGTTAAATTCCTGCCATGCTAACCCCCATGTTAAATTTCTCCCATGCTAACCCCCATGTTAAATTTCTCCCATGCTAAATTTTCCCCATGCTAACCCCCATGTTAAATTTCTCCCATGCTAAATTTTCCCCATGCTAACCCCCATGTTAAATTTCTCCCATGCTAAATTTCTGCCATGCTAACCCCCATGTTAAATTCCTCCCATGCTAACCATCATGTTAAATTCCTGCCATGCTAACCCCCATGTTAAATTTCTCCCATGCTAACCCCCATGTTAAATTCCTCCCATGCTAACCCCCATGTTAAATTCCTCCCATGCTAACCCCCATGTTAAATTCCTGCCATGCTAACCCCCATGTTAAATTCCTGCCATGCTAACCCCCCTGCTAAATTTCTCCCATGCTAACCCCCATGCTAAATTTCTCCCATGCTAACCCCCATGTTAAATTTTCCCCATGCTAACCCCCATGTTAAATTTCTCCCATGCTAACCATCATATTAAATTCCTGCCATGCTAACCCCCATGTTAAATTCCTCCCATGCTAACCCCCATGTTAAATTTCTCCCATGCTAACCCCCATGTTAAATTTCTCCAATGCTAACCCCCATGTTAAATTTCTCCCATGCTAACCCCCATGTTAAATTCCTCCCATGCTAACCCCCATGTTAAATTCCTCCCATGCTAACCCCCATGTTAAATTCCTGCCATGCTAACCCCCATGTTAAATTTCTGCCATGCTAACCCCCCTGCTAAATTTCTCCCATGCTAACCCCCATGCTAAATTTCTCCCATGCTAACCCCCATGTTAAATTTTCCCCATGCTAACCCCCATGTTAAATTCCTCATATGCTAACCATCATGTTAAATTCCTCCCATGCTAAATTTTCCCCATGCTAACCCCCATGTTAAATTTCTCCCATGCTAACCCCCATGTTAAATTTCTCCCATGCTAACCCCCATGTTAAATTCCTCCCATGCTAACCCCCATGTTAAATTTCTCCCATGTTAAATTTTCCCCATGCAAACCCCCATGTTAAATTCCTCATATGCTAACCATCATGTTAAATTTCTCCAATGCTAACCCCCATGTTAAATTTTCCCCATGCTAACCCCCATGTTAAATTCCTCATATGCTAACCCCCATGTTAAATTTCTCCCATGCTAACCCCCATGCTAAATTTTCCCCATGCTAACCCCCATGTTAAATTTCTCCAATGCTAACCCCCATGTTAAATTTTCCCCATGCAAACCCCCATGTTAAATTCCTCATATGCTAACCATCATGTTAAATTTCTCCCATGCTAACCCCCATGCTAAATTTTCCCCATGCTAACCCCCATGTTAAATTCCTCCCATGCTAACCCCCATGTTAAATTCCTCCCATGCTAACCCCCATGTTAAATTCCTGCCATGCTAACCCCCATGTTAAATTCCTGCCATGCTAACCCCCATGCTAAATTTCTCCCATGCTAACCCCCATGCTAAATTTCTCCCATGCTAACCCCCATGTTAAATTTCTCCCATGCTAACCCCCATGTTAAATTCCTCCCATGCGAACCCCCATGCTAAATTTCTCCCATGCTAACCCCCATGTTAAATTCCTCCCATGCTAACCCCCATGTTAAATTTCTCCAATGCTAACCCCCATGTTAAATTTCTCCCATGCTAACCCCCATGTTAAATTTCTCCCATGCTAACCCCCATGTTAAATTCCTCCCATGCGAACCCCCATGCTAAATTTCTCCCATGCTAACCCCCATGTTAAATTCCTCCCATGCGAACCCCCATGCTAAATTTCTCCCATGCTAACCCCCATGTTAAATTCCTGCCATGCTAACCCCCATGTTAAATATCTCCCATGCTAACCCCCATGTTAAATTCCTCCCATGCTAAATTTCTCCCATGCTAACCCCCATGTTAAATTCCTGCCATGCTAACCCCCATGTTAAATTTCTCCCATGCTAACCCCCATGTTAAATTCCTCCCATGCTAAATTTCTCCCATGCTAACCCCCATGCTAAATTTCTCCCATGCTAACCCCCATGTTAAATTCCTCCCATGCGAACCCCCATGCTAAATTTCTCCCATGCTAACCCCCATGTTAAATTCCTGCCATGCTAACCCCCATGTTAAATATCTCCCATGCTAACCCCCATGTTAAATTCCTCCCATGCTAAATTTCTCCCATGCTAACCCCCATGTTAAATTCCTGCCATGCTAACCCCCATGTTAAATTTCTCCCATGCTAACCCCCATGTTAAATTCCTCCCATGCTAAATTTCTCCCATGCTAACCCCCATGCTAAATTTCTCCCATGCTAACCCCCATGTTAAATTCCTCCCATGCTAACCCCCATGTTAAATTCCTCCCATGCTAACCCCCATGTTAAATTCCTCCCATGCTAAATTTCTCCCATGCTAACCCCCATGTTAAATTCCTCCCATGCTAACCCCCATGTTAAATTCCTCCCATGTTAAATTCCTCCCATGCTAAATTTCTCCCATGCTAACCCTCATGTTAAATTCCTGCCATGCTAACCCCCATGTTAAATTCCTCCCATGCTAACCCCCATGCTAAATTTTCCCCATGCTAACCCCCATGTTAAATTCCTCCCATGCTAAATTTCTCCCATGCTAACCCCCATGTTAAATTCCTCCCATGCTAACCCCCATGTTAAATTCCTCCCATGTTAAATTCCTCCCATGCTAAATTTCTCCCATGCTAACCCTCATGTTAAATTCCTGCCATGCTAACCCCCATGTTAAATTCCTCCCATGCTAACCCCCATGCTAAATTTTCCCCATGCTAACCCCCATGTTAAATTTCTCCCATGCTAACCCCCATGTTAAATTCCTCCCATGCTAACCCCCATGTTAAATTCCTCCCATGCTAACCCCCATGTTAAATTCCTCCCATGCTAAATTTCTCCCATGCTAACCCCCATGTTAAATTCCTCCCATGCTAACCCCCATGTTAAATTCCTCCCATGTTAAATTCCTCCCATGCTAAATTTCTCCCATGCTAACCCTCATGTTAAATTCCTGCCATGCTAACCCCCATGTTAAATTCCTCCCATGCTAACCCCCATGCTAAATTTTCCCCATGCTAACCCCCATGTTAAATTCCTCCCATGCTAACCCCCATGCTAAATTTCTCCCATGCTAACCCCCATGTTAAATTTCTCCCATGCTAACCCCCATGCTAAATTTTCCCCATGCTAACCCCCATGTTAAATTCCTCCCATGCTAACCCCCATGCTAAATTTCTCCCATGCTAACCCCCATGTTAAATTTCTCCCATGCTAACCCCCATGCTAAATTTCTCCCATGCTAACCCCCATGCTAAATTTCTCCCATGCTAACCCCCATGTTAAATTTCTGCCATGCTAACCCCCATGTTAAATTCCTCCCATGCTAACCATCATGTTAAATTTCTCCCATGCTAACCCCCATGTTAAATTCCTCCCATGCGAACCCCCATGCTAAATTTCTCCCATGCTAACCCCCATGTTAAATTCCTGCCATGCTAACCCCCATGTTAAATTTCTCCCATGCTAACCCCCATGTTAAATTCCTCCCATGCGAACCCCCATGCTAAATTTCTCCCATGCTAACCCCCATGTTAAATTCCTCCCATGCGAACCCCCATGCTAAATTTCTCCCATGCTAACCCCCATGTTAAATTCCTGCCATGCTAACCCCCATGTTAAATATCTCCCATGCTAACCCCCATGTTAAATTCCTCCCATGCTAAATTTCTCCCATGCTAACCCCCATGTTAAATTCCTGCCATGCTAACCCCCATGTTAAATTTCTCCCATGCTAACCCCCATGTTAAATTCCTCCCATGCTAAATTTCTCCCATGCTAACCCCCATGCTAAATTTCTCCCATGCTAACCCCCATGTTAAATTCCTCCCATGCTAACCCCCATGTTAAATTCCTCCCATGCTAAATTTCTCCCATGCTAACCCCCATGTTAAATTCCTCCCATGCTAACCCCCATGTTAAATTCCTCCCATGCTAAATTTCTCCCATGCTAACCCCCATGTTAAATTCCTCCCATGCTAACCCCCATGTTAAATTCCTCCCATGCTAAATTTCTCCCATGCTAACCCCCATGTTAAATTCCTGCCATGCTAACCCCCATGTTAAATTCCTCCCATGCTAACCCCCATGCTAAATTTTCCCCATGCTAACCCCCATGTTAAATTCCTCCCATGCTAACCCCCATGCTAAATTTTTCCCATGCTAACCCCCATGTTAAATTTCTCCCATGCTAACCCCCATGCTAAATTTTCCCCATGCTAACCCCCATGTTAAATTCCTCCCATGCTAACCCCCATGCTAAATTTCTCCCATGCTAACCCCCATGTTAAATTTCTCCCATGCTAACCCCCATGCTAAATTTCTCCCATGCTAACCCCCATGCTAAATTTCTCCCATGCTAACCCCCATGTTAAATTTCTGCCATGCTAACCCCCATGTTAAATTCCTCCCATGCTAACCATCATGTTAAATTCCTCCCATGCTAACCCCCATGTTAAATTCCTCCCATGCTAAATTTCTCCCATGCTAACCCCCATGTTAAATTCCTGCCATGCTAACCCCCATGTTAAATTCCTCCCATGCTAACCCCCATGCTAAATTTTCCCCATGCTAACCCCCATGTTAAATTCCTCCCATGCTAACCCCCATGTTAAATTCCTCATATGCTAACCATCATGTTAAATTCCTCCCATGCTAACCCCCATGTTAAATTCCTCATATGCTAACCATCATGTTAAATTCCTCCCATGCTAACCCCCATGCTGAATTTTCTCCATGCTAACCCCCATGTTAAATTTCTCCAATGCTAACCCCCATGTTAAATTTCTCCCATGCTAACCCCCATGTTAAATTTCTCCCATGCTAACCCCCATGTTAAATTCCTCCCATGCGAACCCCCATGCTAAATTTCTCCCATGCTAACCCCCATGTTAAATTCCTGCCATGCTAACCCCCATGTTAAATTTCTCCAATGCTAACCCCCATGTTAAATTTCTCCCATGCTAACCCCCATGTTAAATTCCTCCCATGCTAACCCCCATGCTAAATTTCTGCCATGCTAACCCCCATGTTAAATTTTCCCCATGCTAACCCCCATGTTAAATTTCTCCCATGCTAACCCCCATGTTAAATTCCTGCCATGCTAACCCCCATGTTAAATTTCTCCCATGCTAACCCCCATGTTAAATTTCTCCCATGCTAACCCCCATGTTAAATTCCTGCCATGCTAACCCCCATGTTAAATTTCTCCCATGCTAACCCCCATGTTAAATTTCTCCCATGCTAACCCCCATGCTAAATTTTCCCCATGCTAACCCCCATGTTAAATTCCTCCCATGCTAACCCCCATGTTAAATTTCTCCCAGGCTAACCCCCATGCTAAATTTCTCCCATGCTAACCCCCATGTTAAATTCCTCCCATGCTAACCCCCATGTTAAATTCCTCCCATGCTAAATTTCTCCCATGCTAACCCCCATGTTAAATTCCTGCCATGCTAACCCCCATGTTAAATTTCTCCCATGCTAACCCCCATGTTAAATTCCTCCCATGCTAACCCCCATGCTAAATTTCTCCCATGCTAACCCCCATGTTAAATTTCTCCCATGCTAACCCCCATGCTAAATTTCTCCCATGCTAACCCCCATGCTAAATTTCTCCCATGCTAACCCCCATGTTAAATTTCTGCCATGCTAACCCCCATGTTAAATTCCTCCCATGCTAACCATCATGTTAAATTCCTCCCATGCTAACCCCCATGTTAAATTCCTCCCATGCTAAATTTCTCCCATGCTAACCCCCATGTTAAATTCCTGCCATGCTAACCCCCATGTTAAATTCCTCCCATGCTAACCCCCATGCTAAATTTTCCCCATGCTAACCCCCATGCTAAATTTTCCCCATGCTAACCCCCATGTTAAATTCCTCCCATGCTAACCCCCATGTTAAATTCCTCATATGCTAACCATCATGTTAAATTCCTCCCATGCTAACCCCCATGTTAAATTCCTCCCATGCTAAATTTCTCCCATGCTAACCCCCATGTTAAATTCCTGCCATGCTAACCCCCATGTTAAATTCCTCCCATGCTAACCCCCATGCTAAATTTTCCCCATGCTAACCCCCATGTTAAATTCCTCCCATGCTAACCCCCATGTTAAATTCCTCATATGCTAACCATCATGTTAAATTCCTCCCATGCTAACCCCCATGTTAAATTCCTCATATGCTAACCATCATGTTAAATTCCTCCCATGCTAACCCCCATGCTGAATTTTCTCCATGCTAACCCCCATGTTAAATTTCTCCAATGCTAACCCCCATGTTAAATTTCTCCCATGCTAACCCCCATGTTAAATTTCTCCCATGCTAACCCCCATGTTAAATTCCTCCCATGCGAACCCCCATGCTAAATTTCTCCCATGCTAACCCCCATGTTAAATTCCTGCCATGCTAACCCCCATGTTAAATTTCTCCAATGCTAACCCCCATGTTAAATTTCTCCCATGCTAACCCCCATGTTAAATTCCTCCCATGCTAACCCCCATGCTAAATTTCTGCCATGCTAACCCCCATGTTAAATTTTCCCCATGCTAACCCCCATGTTAAATTTCTCCCATGCTAACCCCCATGTTAAATTCCTGCCATGCTAACCCCCATGTTAAATTTCTCCCATGCTAACCCCCATGTTAAATTTCTCCCATGCTAACCCCCATGTTAAATTCCTGCCATGCTAACCCCCATGTTAAATTTCTCCCATGCTAACCCCCATGCTAAATTTTCCCCATGCTAACCCCCATGTTAAATTCCTCCCATGCTAACCCCCATGTTAAATTTCTCCCAGGCTAACCCCCATGCTAAATTTCTCCCATGCTAACCCCCATGTTAAATTCCTCCCATGCTAACCCCCATGTTAAATTCCTCCCATGCTAAATTTCTCCCATGCTAACCCCCATGTTAAATTCCTGCCATGCTAACCCCCATGTTAAATTTCTCCCATGCTAACCCCCATGTTAAATTCCTCCCATGCTAACCCCCATGCTAAATTTCTCCCATGCTAACCCCCATGTTAAATTTCTCCCATGCTAACCCCCATGCTAAATTTCTCCCATGCTAACCCCCATGCTAAATTTCTCCCATGCTAACCCCCATGTTAAATTTCTGCCATGCTAACCCCCATGTTAAATTCCTCCCATGCTAACCATCATGTTAAATTCCTCCCATGCTAACCCCCATGTTAAATTCCTCCCATGCTAAATTTCTCCCATGCTAACCCCCATGTTAAATTCCTGCCATGCTAACCCCCATGTTAAATTCCTCCCATGCTAACCCCCATGCTAAATTTTCCCCATGCTAACCCCCATGTTAAATTCCTCCCATGCTAACCCCCATGTTAAATTCCTCATATGCTAACCATCATGTTAAATTCCTCCCATGCTAACCCCCATGTTAAATTCCTCATATGCTAACCATCATGTTAAATTCCTCCCATGCTAACCCCCATGCTGAATTTTCTCCATGCTAACCCCCATGTTAAATTTCTCCAATGCTAACCCCCATGTTAAATTTCTCCCATGCTAACCCCCATGTTAAATTTCTCCCATGCTAACCCCCATGTTAAATTCCTCCCATGCGAACCCCCATGTTAAATTCCTCCCATGCGAACCCCCATGCTAAATTTCTCCCATGCTAACCCCCATGTTAAATTCCTGCCATGCTAACCCCCATGTTAAATTTCTCCAATGCTAACCCCCATGTTAAATTTCTCCCATGCTAACCCCCATGTTAAATTTCTCCCATGCTAACCCCCATGTTAAATTCCTCCCATGCGAACCCCCATGCTAAATTTCTCCCATGCTAACCCCCATGTTAAATTTCTCCCATGCTAACCCCCATGTTAAATTCCTCCCATGCTAACCCCCATGTTAAATATCTCCCATGCTAACCCCCATGTTAAATTCCTCCCATGCTAAATTTCTCCCATGCTAACCCCCATGTTAAATTTCTCCCATGCTAACCCCCATGCTAAATTTCTCCCATGCTAACCCCCATGTTAAATTCCTCCCATGCTAACCCCCATGTTAAATTCCTCCCATGCTAAATTTCTCCCATGCTAACCCCCAGGTTAAATACCTGCCATGCTAACCCCCATGTTAAATTTCTCCCATGCTAACCCCCATGCTAAATTTTCCCCATGCTAACCCCCATGTTAAATTCCTCCCATGCTAACCCCCATGTTAAATTCCTGCCATGCTAACCCCCATGTTAAATTCCTCCCATGCTAACCCCCATGCTAAATTTCTGCCATGCTAACCCCCATGTTAAATTTTCCCCATGCTAACCCCCATGTTAAATTTCTCCCATGCTAACCCCCATGTTAAATTCCTGCCATGCTAACCCCCATGTTAAATTTCTCCCATGCTAACCCCCATGTTAAATTTCTCCCATGCTAACCCCCATGTTAAATTCCTGCCATGCTAACCCCCATGTTAAATTTCTCCCATGCTAACCCCCATGCTAAATTTTCCCCATGCTAACCCCCATGTTAAATTCCTCCCATGCTAACCCCCATGTTAAATTTCTCCCAGGCTAACCCCCATGCTAAATTTCTCCCATGCTAACCTCCATGTTAAATTCCTCCCATGCTAACCCCCATGTTAAATTCCTCCCATGCTAAATTTCTCCCATGCTAACCCCCATGTTAAATTCCTGCCATGCTAACCCCCATGTTAAATTTCTCCCATGCTAACCCCCATGTTAAATTCCTCCCATGCTAAATTTCTCCCATGCTAACCCCCAATGTAAATTCCTGCCATGCTAACCCCCATGTTAAATTTCTCCCATGCTAACCCCCATGTTAAATTTCTCCCATGCTAACCCCCATGTTAAATTCCTCCCATGCGAACCCCCATGCTAAATTTCTCCCATGCTAACCCCCATGTTAAATTCCTGCCATGCTAACCCCCATGTTAAATATCTCCCATGCTAACCCCCATGTTAAATTCCTCCCATGCTAAATTTCTCCCATGCTAACCCCCATGTTAAATTCCTGCCATGCTAACCCCCATGTTAAATTTCTCCCATGCTAACCCCCATGTTAAATTCCTCCCATGCTAAATTTCTCCCATGCTAACCCCCAATGTAAATTCCTGCCATGCTAACCCCCATGTTAAATTTCTCCCATGCTAACCCCCATGTTAAATTCCTCCCATGCTAAATTTCTCCCATGCTAACCCCCAATGTAAATTCCTGCCATGCTAACCCCCATGTTAAATTTCTCCCATGCTAACCCCCATGCTAAATTTCTCCCATGCTAACCCCCATGTTAAATTTCTCCCATGCTAACCCCCATGTTAAATTCCTCCCATGCGAACCCCCATGCTAAATTTCTCCCATGCTAACCCCCATGTTAAATTCCTGCCATGCTAACCCCCATGTTAAATTTCTCCAATGCTAACCCCCATGTTAAATTTCTCCCATGCTAACCCCCATGTTAAATTTCTCCCATGCTAACCCCCATGTTAAATTCCTCCCATGCGAACCCCCATGCTAAATTTTCCCCATGCTAACCCCCATGTTAAATTCCTCCCATGCTAACCCCCATGTTAAATTTCTCCCATGCTAACCCCCATGTTAAATTCCTGCCATGCTAACCCCCATGTTAAATATCTCCCATGCTAACCCCCATGTTAAATTCCTCCCATGCTAAATTTCTCCCATGCTAACCCCCATGTTAAATTCCTGCCATGCTAACCCCCATGTTAAATTTCTCCCATGCTAACCCCCATGTTAAATTCCTCCCATGCTAAATTTCTCCCATGCTAACCCCCAATGTAAATTCCTGCCATGCTAACCCCCATGTTAAATTTCTCCCATGCTAACCCCCATGTTAAATTTCTCCCATGCTAACCCCCATGTTAAATTCCTCCCATGCGAACCCCCATGCTAAATTTCTCCCATGCTAACCCCCATGTTAAATTCCTGCCATGCTAACCCCCATGTTAAATATCTCCCATGCTAACCCCCATGTTAAATTTTCCCCATGCAAACCCCCATGTTAAATTCCTCATATGCTAACCATCATGTTAAATTTCTCCCATGCTAACCCCCATGCTAAATTTTCCCCATGCTAACCCCCATGTTAAATTCCTCCCATGCTAACCCCCATGTTAAATTCCTCCCATGCTAACCCCCATGTTAAATTCCTGCCATGCTAACCCCCATGTTAAATTCCTGCCATGCTAACCCCCATGCTAAATTTCTCCCATGCTAACCCCCATGCTAAATTTCTCCCATGCTAACCCCCATGTTAAATTTCTCCCATGCTAACCCCCATGTTAAATTCCTCCCATGCGAACCCCCATGCTAAATTTCTCCCATGCTAACCCCCATGTTAAATTCCTGCCATGCTAACCCCCATGTTAAATTTCTCCAATGCTAACCCCCATGTTAAATTTCTCCCATGCTAACCCCCATGTTAAATTTCTCCCATGCTAACCCCCATGTTAAATTTCTCCCATGCTAACCCCCATGTTAAATTCCTGCCATGCTAACCCCCATGTTAAATTTCTCCAATGCTAACCCCCATGTTAAATTTCTCCCATGCTAACCCCCATGTTAAATTTCTCCCATGCTAACCCCCATGTTAAATTTCTCCCATGCTAACCCCCATGTTAAATTCCTCCCATGCGAACCCCCATGCTAAATTTCTCCCATGCTAACCCCCATGTTAAATTCCTGCCATGCTAACCCCCATGTTAAATTTCTCCAATGCTAACCCCCATGTTAAATTTCTCCCATGCTAACCCCCATGTTAAATTTCTCCCATGCTAACCCCCATGTTAAATTCCTGCCATGCTAACCCCCATGTTAAATTTCTCCCATGCTAACCCCCATGCTAAATTTTCCCCATGCTAACCCCCATGTTAAATTCCACCCATGCTAACCCCCATGTTAAATTTCTCCCAGGCTAACCCCCATGCTAAATTTCTCCCATGCTAACCCCCATGTTAAATTTCTGCCATGCTAACCCCCATGTTAAATTCCTCCCATGCTAACCATCATGTTAAATTCCTCCCATGCTAACCCCCATGTTAAATTTCTCCCATGCTAACCCCCATGTTAAATTCCTCCCATGCTAAATTTCTCCCATGCTAACCCCCAATGTAAATTCCTGCCATGCTAACCCCCATGTTAAATTTCTCCCATGCTAACCCCCATGTTAAATTTCTGCCATGCTAACCCCCATGTTAAATTCCTCCCATGCTAAATTTCTCCCATGCTAACCCCCAATGTAAATTCCTGCCATGCTAACCCCCATGTTAAATTTCTCCCATGCTAACCCCCATGTTAAATTTCTCCCATGCTAACCCCCATGTTAAATTCCTGCCATGCTAACCCCCATGTTAAATTCCTCCCATGCTAAATTTCTCCCATGCTAACCCCCATGTTAAATTCCTCCCATGCTAACCCCCATGTTAAATTCCTCCCATGCTAACCCCCATGCTAAATTTTCCCCATGCTAACCCCCATGTTAAATTCCTCCCATGCTAACCCCCATGCTAAATTCCTCCCATGCTAACCCCCATGCTAAATTTCTCCCATGCTAACCCCCATGTTAAATTCCTCCCATGCTAACCCCCATGTTAAATTCCTCCCATGCTAAATTTCTCCCATGCTAACCCCCATGTTAAATTCCTCCCATGCTAACCCCCATGTTAAATTCCTCCCATGCTAAATTTCTCCCATGCTAACCCCCATGTTAAATTCCTGCCATGCTAACCCCCATGTTAAATTCCTCCCATGCTAACCCCCATGCTAAATTTTCCCCATGCTAACCCCCATGCTAAATTTTCCCCATGCTAACCCCCATGTTAAATTTCTCCCATGCTAACCCCCATGTTAAATTCCTGCCATGCTAACCCCCATGTTAAATATCTCCCATGCTAACCCCCATGCTAAATTTCTCCCATGCTAACCCCCATGTTAAATTCCTGCCATGCTAACCCCCATGTTAAATATCTCCCATGCTAACCCCCATGTTAAATTTTCCCCATGCAAACCCCCATGTTAAATTCCTCATATGCTAACCATCATGTTAAATTTCTCCCATGCTAACCCCCATGCTAAATTTTCCCCATGCTAACCCCCATGTTAAATTCCTCCCATGCTAACCCCCATGTTAAATTCCTCCCATGCTAACCCCCATGTTAAATTCCTGCCATGCTAACCCCCATGTTAAATTCCTGCCATGCTAACCCCCATGCTAAATTTCTCCCATGCTAACCCCCATGCTAAATTTCTCCCATGCTAACCCCCATGTTAAATTTCTCCCATGCTAACCCCCATGTTAAATTCCTCCCATGCGAACCCCCATGCTAAATTTCTCCCATGCTAACCCCCATGTTAAATTCCTGCCATGCTAACCCCCATGTTAAATTTCTCCAATGCTAACCCCCATGTTAAATTTCTCCCATGCTAACCCCCATGTTAAATTTCTCCCATGCTAACCCCCATGTTAAATTCCTCCCATGCGAACCCCCATGCTAAATTTCTCCCATGCTAACCCCCATGTTAAATTCCTCCCATGCGAACCCCCATGCTAAATTTCTCCCATGCTAACCCCCATGTTAAATTCCTGCCATGCTAACCCCCATGTTAAATATCTCCCATGCTAACCCCCATGTTAAATTCCTCCCATGCTAAATTTCTCCCATGCTAACCCCCATGTTAAATTCCTGCCATGCTAACCCCCATGTTAAATTTCTCCCATGCTAACCCCCATGTTAAATTCCTCCCATGCTAAATTTCTCCCATGCTAACCCCCAATGTAAATTCCTGCCATGCTAACCCCCATGTTAAATTTCTCCCATGCTAACCCCCATGTTAAATTTCTCCCATGCTAACCCCCATGTTAAATTCCTGCCATGCTAACCCCCATGTTAAATTTCTCCCATGCTAACCCCCATGCTAAATTTTCCCCATGCTAACCCCCATGTTAAATTCCTCCCATGCTAACCCCCATGTTAAATTTCTCCCAGGCTAACCCCCATGCTAAATTTCTCCCATGCTAACCCCCATGTTAAATTTCTGCCATGCTAACCCCCATGTTAAATTCCTCCCATGCTAACCATCATGTTAAATTCCTCCCATGCTAACCCCCATGTTAAATTTCTCCCATGCTAACCCCCATGTTAAATTCCTCCCATGCTAAATTTCTCCCATGCTAACCCCCAATGTAAATTCCTGCCATGCTAACCCCCATGTTAAATTTCTCCCATGCTAACCCCCATGTTAAATTTCTCCCATGCTAACCCCCATGTTAAATTCCTGCCATGCTAACCCCCATGTTAAATTTCTCCCATGCTAACCCCCATGCTAAATTTTCCCCATGCTAACCCCCATGTTAAATTCCTCCCATGCTAACCCCCATGTTAAATTTCTCCCAGGCTAACCCCCATGTTAAATTTCTCCCAGGCTAACCCCCATGCTAAATTTCTCCCATGCTAACCCCCATGTTAAATTCCTCCCATGCTAACCCCCATGTTAAATTCCTCCCATGCTAAATTTCTCCCATGCTAACCCCCATGTTAAATTCCTCCCATGCTAACCCCCATGTTAAATTTCTCCCATGCTAACCCCCATGTTAAATTTCTCCCATGCTAACCCCCATGTTAAATTCCTCCCATGCTAAATTTCTCCCATGCTAACCCCCATGTTAAATTCCTGCCATGCTAACCCCCATGTTAAATTTCTCCCATGCTAACCCCCATGTTAAATTCCTCCCATGCTAAATTTCTCCCATGCTAACCCCCAATGTAAATTCCTGCCATGCTAACCCCCATGTTAAATTTCTCCCATGCTAACCCCCATGTTAAATTTCTCCCATGCTAACCCCCATGTTAAATTCCTGCCATGCTAACCCCCATGTTAAATTTCTCCCATGCTAACCCCCATGCTAAATTTTCCCCATGCTAACCCCCATGTTAAATTCCTCCCATGCTAACCCCCATGTTAAATTTCTCCCAGGCTAACCCCCATGCTAAATTTCTCCCATGCTAACCCCCATGTTAAATTTCTGCCATGCTAACCCCCATGTTAAATTCCTCCCATGCTAACCATCATGTTAAATTCCTCCCATGCTAACCCCCATGTTAAATTTCTCCCATGCTAACCCCCATGTTAAATTCCTCCCATGCTAACCCCCATGCTAAATTTCTCCCATGCTAACCCCCATGTTAAATTTCTCCCATGCTAACCCCCATGTTAAATTCCTGCCATGCTAACCCCCATGTTAAATTCCTCCCATGCTAACCCCCATGTTAAATTTCTCCCATGCTAACCCCCATGTTAAATTCCTCCCATGCTAACCCCCATGTTAAATTTCTCCCAGGCTAACCCCCATGCTAAATTCCTCCCATGCTAACCCCCATGCTAAATTTCTCCCATGCTAACCCCCATGTTAAATTTCTCCCAGGCTAACCCCCATGTTAAATTTCTCCCAGGCTAACCCCCATGCTAAATTTCTCCCATGCTAACCCCCATGTTAAATTCCTCCCATGCTAACCCCCATGTTAAATTCCTCCCATGCTAAATTTCTCCCATGCTAACCCCCATGTTAAATTCCTCCCATGCTAACCCCCATGTTAAATTCCTCCCATGCTAACCCCCATGCTAAATTTTCCCCATGCTAACCCCCATGTTAAATTCCTCCCATGCTAACCCCCATGCTAAATTCCTCCCATGCTAACCCCCATGCTAAATTTCTCCCATGCTAACCCCCATGTTAAATTCCTCCCATGCTAACCCCCATGTTAAATTCCTCCCATGCTAAATTTCTCCCATGCTAACCCCCATGTTAAATTCCTCCCATGCTAACCCCCATGTTAAATTCCTCCCATGCTAAATTTCTCCCATGCTAACCCCCATGTTAAATTCCTGCCATGCTAACCCCCATGTTAAATTCCTCCCATGCTAACCCCCATGTTAAATTCCTGCCATGCTAACCCCCATGTTAAATTCCTCCCATGCTAACCCCCATGCTAAATTTCTCCCATGCTAACCCCCATGTTAAATTCCTGCCATGCTAACCCCCATGTTAAATATCTCCCATGCTAACCCCCATGCTAAATTTCTCCCATGCTAACCATCATGTTAAATTTCTCCCATGCTAACCCCCATGTTAAATTTCTCCCATGCTAACCCCCATGTTAAATTCCTGCCATGCTAACCCCCATGTTAAATTTCTCCCATGCTAACCCCCATGCTAAATTTTCCCCATGCTAACCCCCATGTTAAATTCCTCCCATGCTAACCCCCATGTTAAATTTCTCCCAGGCTAACCCCCATGCTAAATTTCTCCCATGCTAACCCCCATGTTAAATTTCTGCCATGCTAACCCCCATGTTAAATTCCTCCCATGCTAACCATCATGTTAAATTCCTCCCATGCTAACCCCCATGTTAAATTTCTCCCATGCTAACCCCCATGTTAAATTCCTCCCATGCTAAATTTCTCCCATGCTAACCCCCAATGTAAATTCCTGCCATGCTAACCCCCAATGTAAATTCCTGCCATGCTAACCCCCATGTTAAATTTCTCCCATGCTAACCCCCATGTTAAATTTCTCCCATGCTAACCCCCATGTTAAATTCCTGCCATGCTAACCCCCATGTTAAATTTCTCCCATGCTAACCCCCATGCTAAATTTTCCCCATGCTAACCCCCATGTTAAATTCCTCCCATGCTAACCCCCATGTTAAATTTCTCCCAGGCTAACCCCCATGTTAAATTTCTCCCAGGCTAACCCCCATGCTAAATTTCTCCCATGCTAACCCCCATGTTAAATTCCTCCCATGCTAACCCCCATGTTAAATTCCTCCCATGCTAAATTTCTCCCATGCTAACCCCCATGTTAAATTCCTCCCATGCTAACCCCCATGTTAAATTTCTCCCATGCTAACCCCCATGTTAAATTTCTCCCATGCTAACCC
The DNA here is from genome assembly GCA_964034955.1 of Orchesella flavescens. NCBI lineage: Eukaryota > Metazoa > Arthropoda > Collembola > Entomobryomorpha > Orchesellidae > Orchesella > Orchesella flavescens. The sequence goes on from OZ035954.1 coordinate 2,556,661, forward strand.
CCATGTTAAATTCCTCCCATGCTAAATTTCTCCCATGCTAACCCCCATGTTAAATTCCTGCCATGCTAACCCCCATGTTAAATTTCTCCCATGCTAACCCCCATGTTAAATTCCTCCCATGCTAAATTTCTCCCATGCTAACCCCCAATGTAAATTCCTGCCATGCTAACCCCCATGTTAAATTTCTCCCATGCTAACCCCCATGTTAAATTTCTCCCATGCTAACCCCCATGTTAAATTCCTGCCATGCTAACCCCCATGTTAAATTTCTCCCATGCTAACCCCCATGCTAAATTTTCCCCATGCTAACCCCCATGTTAAATTCCTCCCATGCTAACCCCCATGTTAAATTTCTCCCAGGCTAACCCCCATGCTAAATTTCTCCCATGCTAACCCCCATGTTAAATTTCTGCCATGCTAACCCCCATGTTAAATTCCTCCCATGCTAACCATCATGTTAAATTCCTCCCATGCTAACCCCCATGTTAAATTTCTCCCATGCTAACCCCCATGTTAAATTCCTCCCATGCTAAATTTCTCCCATGCTAACCCCCAATGTAAATTCCTGCCATGCTAACCCCCATGTTAAATTTCTCCCATGCTAACCCCCATGTTAAATTTCTCCCATGCTAACCCCCATGTTAAATTCCTGCCATGCTAACCCCCATGTTAAATTTCTCCCATGCTAACCCCCATGCTAAATTTTCCCCATGCTAACCCCCATGTTAAATTCCTCCCATGCTAACCCCCATGTTAAATTCCTCCCATGCTAACCCCCATGCTAAATTTCTCCCATGCTAACCCCCATGTTAAATTTCTCCCATGCTAACCCCCATGTTAAATTCCTGCCATGCTAACCCCCATGTTAAATTTCTCCCATGCTAACCCCCATGCTAAATTTTCCCCATGCTAACCCCCATGTTAAATTCCTCCCATGCTAACCCCCATGTTAAATTTCTCCCAGGCTAACCCCCATGCTAAATTTCTCCCATGCTAACCCCCATGTTAAATTTCTGCCATGCTAACCCCCATGTTAAATTCCTCCCATGCTAACCATCATGTTAAATTCCTCCCATGCTAACCCCCATGTTAAATTTCTCCCATGCTAACCCCCATGTTAAATTCCTCCCATGCTAAATTTCTCCCATGCTAACCCCCAATGTAAATTCCTGCCATGCTAACCCCCATGTTAAATTTCTCCCATGCTAACCCCCATGTTAAATTTCTCCCATGCTAACCCCCATGTTAAATTCCTGCCATGCTAACCCCCATGTTAAATTTCTCCCATGCTAACCCCCATGCTAAATTTTCCCCATGCTAACCCCCATGTTAAATTCCTCCCATGCTAACCCCCATGTTAAATTCCTCCCATGCTAACCCCCATGCTAAATTTCTCCCATGCTAACCCCCATGTTAAATTCCTCCCATGCTAACCCCCATGTTAAATTTCTCCCATGCTAACCCCCATGCTAAATTTCTCCCATGCTAACCCCCATGTTAAATTCCTCCCATGCTAACCCCCATGTTAAATTCCTCCCATGCTAACCCCCATGCTAAATTTTCCCCATGCTAACCCCCATGTTAAATTCCTCCCATGCTAACCCCCATGTTAAATTTCTCCCATGCTAACCCCCATGCTAAATTTCTCCCATGCTAACCCCCATGTTAAATTCCTCCCATGCTAACCCCCATGTTAAATTCCTCCCATGCTAACCCCCATGCTAAATTTTCCCCATGCTAACCCCCATGTTAAATTCCTCCCATGCTAACCCCCATGCTAAATTCCTCCCATGCTAACCCCCATGCTAAATTTCTCCCATGCTAACCCCCATGTTAAATTCCTCCCATGCTAACCCCCATGTTAAATTCCTCCCATGCTAAATTTCTCCCATGCTAACCCCCATGTTAAATTCCTCCCATGCTAACCCCCATGTTAAATTCCTCCCATGCTAAATTTCTCCCATGCTAACCCCCATGTTAAATTCCTGCCATGCTAACCCCCATGTTAAATTCCTCCCATGCTAACCCCCATGTTAAATTCCTGCCATGCTAACCCCCATGTTAAATTCCTCCCATGCTAACCCCCATGCTAAATTTCTCCCATGCTAACCCCCATGTTAAATTCCTGCCATGCTAACCCCCATGTTAAATATCTCCCATGCTAACCCCCATGCTAAATTTCTCCCATGCTAACCATCATGTTAAATTTCTCCCATGCTAACCCCCATGCTAAATTTTCCCCATGCTAACCCCCATGTTAAATTCCTCCCATGCTAACCCCCATGTTAAATTCCTCCCATGCTAACCCCCATGTTAAATTCCTGCCATGCTAACCCCCATGTTAAATTCCTGCCATGCTAACCCCCATGCTAAATTTCTCCCATGCTAACCCCCATGCTAAATTTCTCCCATGCTAACCCCCATGTTAAATTTCTCCCATGCTAACCCCCATGTTAAATTCCTCCCATGCGAACCCCCATGCTAAATTTCTCCCATGCTAACCCCCATGTTAAATTCCTGCCATGCTAACCCCCATGTTAAATTTCTCCAATGCTAACCCCCATGTTAAATTTCTCCCATGCTAACCCCCATGTTAAATTTCTCCCATGCTAACCCCCATGTTAAATTCCTCCCATGCGAACCCCCATGCTAAATTTCTCCCATGCTAACCCCCATGTTAAATTCCTCCCATGCGAACCCCCATGCTAAATTTCTCCCATGCTAACCCCCATGTTAAATTCCTGCCATGCTAACCCCCATGTTAAATATCTCCCATGCTAACCCCCATGTTAAATTCCTCCCATGCTAAATTTCTCCCATGCTAACCCCCATGTTAAATTCCTGCCATGCTAACCCCCATGTTAAATTTCTCCCATGCTAACCCCCATGTTAAATTCCTCCCATGCTAAATTTCTCCCATGCTAACCCCCAATGTAAATTCCTGCCATGCTAACCCCCATGTTAAATTTCTCCCATGCTAACCCCCATGTTAAATTTCTCCCATGCTAACCCCCATGTTAAATTCCTGCCATGCTAACCCCCATGTTAAATTTCTCCCATGCTAACCCCCATGTTAAATTTCTCCCATGCTAACCCCCATGTTAAATTCCTGCCATGCTAACCCCCATGTTAAATTTCTCCCATGCTAACCCCCATGTTAAATTCCTGCCATGCTAACCCCCATGTTAAATTTCTCCCATGCTAACCCCCATGTTAAATTCCTCCCATGTTAAATTTCTCCCATGCTAACCCCCATGTTAAATTCCTCCCATGCTAAATTTCTCCCATGCTAACCCCCAATGTAAATTCCTGCCATGCTAACCCCCATGTTAAATTTCTCCCATGCTAACCCCCATGTTAAATTTCTCCCATGCTAACCCCCATGTTAAATTCCTGCCATGCTAACCCCCATGTTAAATTTCTCCCATGCTAACCCCCATGCTAAATTTTCCCCATGCTAACCCCCATGTTAAATTCCTCCCATGCTAACCCCCATGTTAAATTTCTCCCAGGCTAACCCCCATGCTAAATTTCTCCCATGCTAACCCCCATGTTAAATTTCTGCCATGCTAACCCCCATGTTAAATTCCTCCCATGCTAACCATCATGTTAAATTCCTCCCATGCTAACCCCCATGTTAAATTTCTCCCATGCTAACCCCCATGTTAAATTCCTCCCATGCTAAATTTCTCCCATGCTAACCCCCAATGTAAATTCCTGCCATGCTAACCCCCATGCTAAATTTCTCCCATGCTAACCCCCAATGTAAATTTCTCCCATGCTAACCCCCATGCTAAATTTCTCCCATGCTAACCCCCATGTTAAATTTCTGCCATGCTAACCCCCATGTTAAATTCCTCCCATGCTAACCATCATGTTAAATTCCTCCCATGCTAACCCCCATGTTAAATTCCTCCCATGCTAAATTTCTCCCATGCTAACCCCCATGTTAAATTCCTGCCATGCTAACCCCCATGTTAAATTCCTCCCATGCTAACCCCCATGCTAAATTTTCCCCATGCTAACCCCCATGTTAAATTCCTCCCATGCTAACCCCCATGTTAAATTCCTCATATGCTAACCATCATGTTAAATTCCTCCCATGCTAACCCCCATGTTAAATTCCTCATATGCTAACCATCATGTTAAATTCCTCCCATGCTAACCCCCATGCTGAATTTTCTCCATGCTAACCCCCATGTTAAATTTCTCCAATGCTAACCCCCATGTTAAATTTCTCCCATGCTAACCCCCATGTTAAATTTCTCCCATGCTAACCCCCATGTTAAATTCCTCCCATGCGAACCCCCATGCTAAATTTCTCCCATGCTAACCCCCATGTTAAATTCCTGCCATGCTAACCCCCATGTTAAATTTCTCCAATGCTAACCCCCATGTTAAATTTCTCCCATGCTAACCCCCATGTTAAATTTCTCCCATGCTAACCCCCATGTTAAATTCCTCCCATGCGAACCCCCATGCTAAATTTCTCCCATGCTAACCCCCATGTTAAATTTCTCCCATGCTAACCCCCATGTTAAATTCCTCCCATGCTAACCCCCATGTTAAATATCTCCCATGCTAACCCCCATGTTAAATTCCTCCCATGCTAAATTTCTCCCATGCTAACCCCCATGTTAAATTTCTCCCATGCTAAATTTCTCCCATGCTAACCCCCATGTTAAATTCCTCCCATGCTAACCCCCATGTTAAATTCCTCCCATGCTAAATTTCTCCCATGCTAACCCCCAGGTTAAATACCTGCCATGCTAACCCCCATGTTAAATTTCTCCCATGCTAACCCCCATGTTAAATTCCTGCCATGCTAACCCCCATGTTAAATTTCTCCCATGCTAACCCCCATGTTAAATTCCTCCCATGCTAAATTTCTCCCATGCTAACCCCCATGTTAAATTCCTGCCATGCTAACCCCCATGTTAAATTTCTCCCATGCTAACCCCCATGCTAAATTTTCCCCATGCTAACCCCCATGTTAAATTTCTCCCATGCTAACCCCCATGTTAAATTCCTCCCATGCTAAATTTCTCCCATGCTAACCCCCATGTTAAATTCCTCCCATGCTAACCCCCATGTTAAATTCCTCCCATGCTAAATTTCTCCCATGCTAACCCCCATGTTAAATTCCTGCCATGCTAACCCCCATGTTAAATTCCTCCCATGCTAACCCCCATGCTAAATTTTCCCCATGCTAACCCCCATGTTAAATTCCTCCCATGCTAACCCCCATGCTAAATTTTCCCCATGCTAACCCCCATGTTAAATTCCTCCCATGCTAACCCCCATGCTAAATTTCTCCCATGCTAACCCCCATGTTAAATTTCTCCCATGCTAACCCCCATGCTAAATTTTCCCCATGCTAACCCCCATGTTAAATTCCTCCCATGCTAACCCCCATGCTAAATTTCTCCCATGCTAACCCCCATGTTAAATTTCTCCCATGCTAACCCCCATGCTAAATTTCTCCCATGCTAACCCCCATGCTAAATTTCTCCCATGCTAACCCCCATGTTAAATTTCTGCCATGCTAACCCCCATGTTAAATTCCTCCCATGCTAACCATCATGTTAAATTCCTCCCATGCTAACCCCCATGTTAAATTCCTCCCATGCTAAATTTCTCCCATGCTAACCCCCATGTTAAATTCCTGCCATGCTAACCCCCATGTTAAATTCCTCCCATGCTAACCCCCATGCTAAATTTTCCCCATGCTAACCCCCATGTTAAATTCCTCCCATGCTAACCCCCATGTTAAATTCCTCATATGCTAACCATCATGTTAAATTCCTCCCATGCTAACCCCCATGTTAAATTCCTCATATGCTAACCATCATGTTAAATTCCTCCCATGCTAACCCCCATGCTGAATTTTCTCCATGCTAACCCCCATGTTAAATTTCTCCAATGCTAACCCCCATGTTAAATTTCTCCCATGCTAACCCCCATGTTAAATTTCTCCCATGCTAACCCCCATGTTAAATTCCTCCCATGCGAACCCCCATGCTAAATTTCTCCCATGCTAACCCCCATGTTAAATTCCTGCCATGCTAACCCCCATGTTAAATTTCTCCAATGCTAACCCCCATGTTAAATTTCTCCCATGCTAACCCCCATGTTAAATTTCTCCCATGCTAACCCCCATGTTAAATTCCTCCCATGCGAACCCCCATGCTAAATTTCTCCCATGCTAACCCCCATGTTAAATTTCTCCCATGCTAACCCCCATGTTAAATTCCTCCCATGCTAACCCCCATGATAAATATCTCCCATGCTAACCCCCATGTTAAATTCCTCCCATGCTAAATTTCTCCCATGCTAACCCCCATGTTAAATTTCTCCCATGCTAACCCCCATGCTAAATTTCTCCCATGCTAACCCCCATGTTAAATTCCTCCCATGCTAACCCCCATGTTAAATTCCTCCCATGCTAAATTTCTCCCATGCTAACCCCCAGGTTAAATACCTGCCATGCTAACCCCCATGTTAAATTTCTCCCATGCTAACCCCCATGCTAAATTTTCCCCATGCTAACCCCCATGTTAAATTCCTCCCATGCTAACCCCCATGTTAAATTCCTGCCATGCTAACCCCCATGTTAAATTCCTCCCATGCTAACCCCCATGCTAAATTTCTGCCATGCTAACCCCCATGTTAAATTTTCCCCATGCTAACCCCCATGTTAAATTTCTCCCATGCTAACCCCCATGTTAAATTCCTGCCATGCTAACCCCCATGTTAAATTTCTCCCATGCTAACCCCCATGTTAAATTTCTCCCATGCTAACCCCCATGTTAAATTCCTGCCATGCTAACCCCCATGTTAAATTTCTCCCATGCTAACCCCCATGCTAAATTTTCCCCATGCTAACCCCCATGTTAAATTCCTCCCATGCTAACCCCCATGTTAAATTTCTCCCAGGCTAACCCCCATGCTAAATTTCTCCCATGCTAACCCCCATGTTAAATTCCTCCCATGCTAACCCCCATGTTAAATTCCTCCCATGCTAAATTTCTCCCATGCTAACCCCCATGTTAAATTCCTGCCATGCTAACCCCCATGTTAAATTCCTCCCATGCTAACCCCCATGCTAAATTTTCCCCATGCTAACCCCCATGTTAAATTCCTCCCATGCTAACCCCCATGCTAAATTTCTCCCATGCTAACCCCCATGTTAAATTTCTCCCATGCTAACCCCCATGCTAAATTTCTCCCATGCTAACCCCCATGCTAAATTCCTCCCATGCTAACCCCCATGCTAAATTTCTCCCATGCTAACCCCCATGTTAAATTCCTCCCATGCTAACCCCCATGTTAAATTCCTCCCATGCTAAATTTCTCCCATGCTAACCCCCATGTTAAATTCCTGCCATGCTAACCCCCATGTTAAATTCCTCCCATGCTAACCCCCATGCTAAATTTTCCCCATGCTAACCCCCATGTTAAATTCCTCCCATGCTAACCCCCATGCTAAATTTCTCCCATGCTAACCCCCATGTTAAATTTCTCCCATGCTAACCCCCATGCTAAATTTTCCCCATGCTAACCCCCATGTTAAATTCCTCCCATGCTAACCCCCATGCTAAATTTCTCCCATGCTAACCCCCATGTTAAATTTCTCCCATGCTAACCCCCATGCTAAATTTCTCCCATGCTAACCCCCATGCTAAATTTCTCCCATGCTAACCCCCATGTTAAATTTCTGCCATGCTAACCCCCATGTTAAATTCCTCCCATGCTAACCATCCTGTTAAATTCCTCCCATGCTAACCCCCATGTTAAATTCCTCCCATGCTAAATTTCTCCCATGCTAACCCCCATGTTAAATTCCTGCCATGCTAACCCCCATGTTAAATTTCTCCCATGCTAACCCCCATGCTAAATTTTCCCCATGCTAACCCCCATGTTAAATTCCTCCCATGCTAACCCCCATGTTAAATTCCTCATATGCTAACCATCATGTTAAATTCCTCCCATGCTAACCCCCATGTTAAATTCCTCATATGCTAACCATCATGTTAAATTCCTCCCATGCTAACCCCCATGCTGAATTTTCTCCATGCTAACCCCCATGTTAAATTTCTCCAATGCTAACCCCCATGTTAAATTTCTCCCATGCTAACCCCCATGTTAAATTTCTCCCATGCTAACCCCCATGTTAAATTCCTCCCATGCGAACCCCCATGCTAAATTTCTCCCATGCTAACCCCCATGTTAAATTCCTGCCATGCTAACCCCCATGTTAAATTTCTCCAATGCTAACCCCCATGTTAAATTTCTCCCATGCTAACCCCCATGTTAAATTTCTCCCATGCTAACCCCCATGTTAAATTCCTCCCATGCGAACCCCCATGCTAAATTTCTCCCATGCTAACCCCCATGTTAAATTTCTCCCATGCTAACCCCCATGTTAAATTCCTCCCATGCTAACCCCCATGTTAAATATCTCCCATGCTAACCCCCATGTTAAATTCCTCCCATGCTAAATTTCTCCCATGCTAACCCCCATGTTAAATTTCTCCCATGCTAACCCCCATGCTAAATTTCTCCCATGCTAACCCCCATGTTAAATTCCTCCCATGCTAACCCCCATGTTAAATTCCTCCCATGCTAAATTTCTCCCATGCTAACCCCCAGGTTAAATACCTGCCATGCTAACCCCCATGTTAAATTTATCCCATGCTAACCCCCATGCTAAATTTTCCCCATGCTAACCCCCATGTTAAATTCCTCCCATGCTAACCCCCATGTTAAATTCCTGCCATGCTAACCCCCATGTTAAATTCCTCCCATGCTAACCCCCATGCTAAATTTCTGCCATGCTAACCCCCATGTTAAATTTTCCCCATGCTAACCCCCATGTTAAATTTCTGCCATGCTAACCCCCATGTTAAATTCCTCCCATGCTAACCATCATGTTAAATTCCTCCCATGCTAACCCCCATGTTAAATTCCTGCCATGCTAACCCCCATGCTAAATTTCTCCCATGCTAAATTTCTCCCATGCTAACCCCCATGCTAAATTTCCCATGCTAACCCCCATGCTAAATTTTCCCCATGCTAACCCCCATGTTAAATTTCTCCCATGCTAACCCCCATGTTAAATTCCTCCCATGCTAACCCCCATGCTAAATTTCTCCCATGCTAACCCCCATGTTAAATTCCTGCCATGCTAACCCCCATGTTAAATTTCTCCCATGCTAACCCCCATGCTAAATTTTCCCCATGCTAACCCCCATGTTAAATTCCTCCCATGCTAACCCCCATGTTAAATTCCTCCCATGCTAACCCCCATGTTAAATTTCTCCCAGGCTAACCCCCATGCTAAATTTCTCCCATGCTAACCCCCATGTTAAATTTCTGCCATGCTAACCCCCATGTTAAATTCCTCCCATGCTAACCATCATGTTAAATTCCTCCCATGCTAACCCCCATGTTAAATTCCTGCCATGCTAACCCCCATGCTAAATTTCTCCCATGCTAAATTTCTCCCATGCTAACCCCCATGCTAAATTTCCCATGCTAACCCCCATGCTAAATTTTCCCCATGCTAACCCCCATGCTAAATTTCTCCCATGCTAACCCCCATGTTAAATTCCTCCCATGCTAACCCCCATGTTAAATTCCTCCCATGCTAAATTTCTCCCATGCTAACCCCCATGTTAAATTCCTGCCATGCTAACCCCCATGTTAAATTCCTCCCATGCTAACCCCCATGCTAAATTTTCCCCATGCTAACCCCCATGTTAAATTCCTCCCATGCTAACCCCCATGCTAAATTTCTCCCATGCTAACCCCCATGTTAAATTTCTCCCATGCTAACCCCCATGCTAAATTTTTCCCATGCTAACCCCCATGTTAAATTTCTCCCATGCTAACCCCCATGTTAAATTCCTGCCATGCTAACCCCCATGTTAAATTTCTCCCATGCTAACCCCCATGTTAAATTCCTCCCATGCTAACCCCCATGTTAAATTCCTCCCATGCTAAATTTCTCCCATGCTAACCCCCATGTTAAATTCCTGCCATGCTAACCCCCATGTTAAATTTCTCCCATGCTAACCCCCATGCTAAATTTTCCCCATGCTAACCCCCATGTTAAATTCCTCCCATGCTAACCCCCATGTTAAATTTCTCCCATGCTAACCCCCATGCTAAATTTTCCCCATGCTAACCCCCATGTTAAATTCCTCCCATGCTAACCCCCATGTTAAATTCCTCATATGCTAACCATCATGTTAAATTCCTCCCATGCTAAATTTTCCCCATGCTAACCCCCATGTTAAATTTCTCCAATGCTAACCCCCATGTTAAATTTCTCCCATGCTAACCCCCATGTTAAATTTCTCCCATGCTAACCCCCATGTTAAATTCCTCCCATGCGAACCCCCATGCTAAATTTCTCCCATGCTAACCCCCATGTTAAATTCCTCCCATGCGAACCCCCATGCTAAATTTCTCCCATGCTAACCCCCATGTTAAATTCCTGCCATGCTAACCCCCATGTTAAATTTCTCCAATGCTAACCCCCATGTTAAATTTCTCCCGTGCTAACCCCCATGTTAAATTTCTCCCATGCTAACCCCCATGTTAAATTTCTCCCATGCTAACCCCCATGTTAAATTCCTCCCATGCTAACCCCCATGCTAAATTTCTCCCATGCTAACCCCCATGTTAAATTTCTCCCATGCTAACCCCCGTGCTAAATTTCTCCCATGCTAACCCCCATGTTAAATTCCTCCCATGCTAACCCCCATGTTAAATTCCTCCCATGCTAAATTTCTCCCATGCTAACCCCCATGTTAAATTCCTGCCATGCTAACCCCCATGTTAAATTTCTCCCATGCTAACCCCCATGCTAAATTCCTGCCATGCTAGCCCCCATGTTAAATTTCTCCCATGCTAACCCCCATGTTAAATTTCTGCCATGCTAACCCCCATGTTAAATTCCTCCCATGCTAACCCCCATGTTAAATTCCTGCCATGCTAACCCCCATGCTAAATTTCTCCCATGCTAAATTTCTCCCATGCTAACCCCCATGCTAAATTTCCCATGCTAACCCCCATGCTCAATTTTCCCCATGCTAACCCCCATGTTAAATTTCTCCCATGCTAACCCCCATGTTAAATTCCTCCCATGCTAAATTTCTCCCATGCTAACCCCCAGGTTAAATACCTGCCATGCTAACCCCCATGTTAAATTTCTCCCATGCTAACCCCCATGCTAAATTTTCCCCATGCTAACCCCCATGTTAAATTCCTCCCATGCTAACCCCCATGTTAAATTCCTGCCATGCTAACCCCCATGTTAAATTCCTCCCATGCTAACCCCCATGTTAAATTTCTCCAATGCTAACCCCCATGTTAAATTTCTCCCATGCTAACCCCCATGTTAAATTTCTCCCATGCTAACCCCCATGTTAAATTCCTCCCATGCGAACCCCCATGCTAAATTTTCCCCATGCTAACCCCCATGTTAAATTCCTCCCATGCTAACCCCTATGTTAAATTTCTCCCATGCTAACCCCCATGTTAAATTCCTGCCATGCTAACCCCCATGTTAAATATCTCCCATGCTAACCCCCATGTTAAATTCCTCCCATGCTAAATTTCTCCCATGCTAACCCCCATGTTAAATTCCTGCCATGCTAACCCCCATGTTAAATTTCTCCCATGCTAACCCCCATGTTAAATTCCTCCCATGCTAAATTTCTCCCATGCTAACCCCCAATGTAAATTCCTGCCATGCTAACCCCCATGTTAAATTTCTCCCATGCTAACCCCCATGTTAAATTTCTCCCATGCTAACCCCCATGTTAAATTCCTCCCATGCGAACCCCCATGCTAAATTTCTCCCATGCTAACCCCCATGTTAAATTCCTGCCATGCTAACCCCCATGCTAAATTTTCCCCATGCTAACCCCCATGTTAAATTCCTCCCATGCTAACCCCCATGTTAAATTCCTCCCATGCTAACCCCCATGTTAAATTTCTCCCAGGCTAACCCCCATGCTAAATTTCTCCCATGCTAACCCCCATGTTAAATTTCTGCCATGCTAACCCCCATGTTAAATTCCTCCCATGCTAACCATCATGTTAAATTCCTCCCATGCTAACCCCCATGTTAAATTCCTGCCATGCTAACCCCCATGCTAAATTTCTCCCATGCTAAATTTCTCCCATGCTAACCCCCATGCTAAATTTCCCATGCTAACCCCCATGCTAACCCCCATGCTAAATTTCTCCCATGCTAACCCCCATGTTAAATTCCTCCCATGCTAACCCCCATGTTAAATTCCTCCCATGCTAAATTTCTCCCATGCTAACCCCCATGTTAAATTCCTGCCATGCTAACCCCCATGTTAAATTCCTCCCATGCTAACCCCCATGCTAAATTTTCCCCATGCTAACCCCCATGTTAAATTCCTCCCATGCTAACCCCCATGCTAAATTTCTCCCATGCTAACCCCCATGTTAAATTTCTCCCATGCTAACCCCCATGCTAAATTTCTCCCATGCTAACCCCCATGTTAAATTTCTCCCATGCTAACCCCCATGTTAAATTCCTGCCATGCTAACCCCCATGTTAAATTTCTCCCATGCTAACCCCCATGTTAAATTCCTCCCATGCTAACCCCCATGTTAAATTCCTCCCATGCTAAATTTCTCCCATGCTAACCCCCATGTTAAATTCCTGCCATGCTAACCCCCATGTTAAATTTCTCCCATGCTAACCCCCATGCTAAATTTTCCCCATGCTAACCCCCATGTTAAATTCCTCCCATGCTAACCCCCATGTTAAATTTCTCCCATGCTAACCCCCATGCTAAATTTTCCCCATGCTAACCCCCATGTTAAATTCCTCCCATGCTAACCCCCATGTTAAATTCCTCATATGCTAACCATCATGTTAAATTCCTCCCATGCTAAATTTTCCCCATGCTAACCCCTATGTTAAATTTCTCCAATGCTAACCCCCATGTTAAATTTCTCCCATGCTAACCCCCATGTTAAATTTCTCCCATGCTAACCCCCATGTTAAATTCCTCCCATGCGAACCCCCATGCTAAATTTCTCCCATGCTAACCCCCATGTTAAATTCCTCCCATGCGAACCCCCATGCTAAATTTCTCCCATGCTAACCCCCATGTTAAATTCCTGCCATGCTAACCCCCATGTTAAATTTCTCCAATGCTAACCCCCATGTTAAATTTCTCCCATGCTAACCCCCATGTTAAATTTCTCCCATGCTAACCCCCATGTTAAATTTCTCCCATGCTAACCCCCATGTTAAATTCCTCCCATGCTAACCCCCATGCTAAATTTCTCCCATGCTAACCCCCATGTTAAATTTCTCCCATGCTAACCCCCGTGCTAAATTTCTCCCATGCTAACCCCCATGTTAAATTCCTCCCATGCTAACCCCCATGTTAAATTCCTCCCATGCTAAATTTCTCCCATGCTAACCCCCATGTTAAATTCCTGCCATGCTAACCCCCATGTTAAATTTCTCCCATGCTAACCCCCATGCTAAATTCCTGCCATGCTAGCCCCCATGTTAAATTTCTGCCATGCTAACCCCCATGTTAAATTCCTCCCATGCTAACCATCATGTTAAATTCCTCCCATGCTAACCCCCATGTTAAATTCCTGCCATGCTAACCCCCATGCTAAATTTCTCCCATGCTAAATTTCTCCCATGCTAACCCCCATGCTAAATTTCCCATGCTAACCCCCATGCTCAATTTTCCCCATGCTAACCCCCATGTTAAATTTCTCCCATGCTAACCCCCATGTTAAATTCCTCCCATGCTAAATTTCTCCCATGCTAACCCCCAGGTTAAATACCTGCCATGCTAACCCCCATGTTAAATTTCTCCCATGCTAACCCCCATGCTAAATTTTCCCCATGCTAACCCCCATGTTAAATTCCTCCCATGCTAACCCCCATGTTAAATTCCTGCCATGCTAACCCCCATGTTAAATTCCTCCCATGCTAACCCCCATGCTAAATTTCTGCCATGCTAACCTCCATGTTAAATTTTCCCCATGCTAACCCCCATGTTAAATTTCTGCCATGCTAACCCCCATGTTAAATTCCTCCCATGCTAACCATCATGTTAAATTCCTCCCATGCTAACCCCCATGTTAAATTCCTGCCATGCTAACCCCCATGCTAAATTTCTCCCATGCTAAATTTCTCCCATGCTAACCCCCATGCTAAATTTCCCATGCTAACCCCCATGCTAAATTTTCCCCATGCTAACCCCCATGTTAAATTTCTCCCATGCTAACCCCCATGTTAAATTCCTCCCATGCTAACCCCCATGCTAAATTTCTCCCATGCTAACCCCCATGTTAAATTCCTGCCATGCTAACCCCCATGTTAAATTTCTCCCATGCTAACCCCCATGCTAAATTTTCCCCATGCTAACCCCCATGTTAAATTCCTCCCATGCTAACCCCCATGTTAAATTCCTCCCATGCTAACCCCCATGTTAAATTTCTCCCAGGCTAACCCCCATGCTAAATTTCTCCCATGCTAACCCCCATGTTAAATTTCTGCCATGCTAACCCCCATGTTAAATTCCTCCCATGCTAACCATCATGTTAAATTCCTCCCATGCTAACCCCCATGTTAAATTCCTGCCATGCTAACCCCCATGCTAAATTTCTCCCATGCTAAATTTCTCCCATGCTAACCCCCATGCTAAATTTCCCATGCTAACCCCCATGCTAAATTTTCCCCATGCTAACCCCCATGCTAAATTTCTCCCATGCTAACCCCCATGTTAAATTCCTCCCATGCTAACCCCCATGTTAAATTCCTCCCATGCTAAATTTCTCCCATGCTAACCCCCATGTTAAATTCCTGCCATGCTAACCCCCATGTTAAATTCCTCCCATGCTAACCCCCATGCTAAATTTTCCCCATGCTAACCCCCATGTTAAATTCCTCCCATGCTAACCCCCATGCTAAATTTCTCCCATGCTAACCCCCATGTTAAATTTCTCCCATGCTAACCCCCATGCTAAATTTCTCCCATGCTAACCCCCATGTTAAATTTCTCCCATGCTAACCCCCATGTTAAATTCCTGCCATGCTAACCCCCATGTTAAATTTCTCCCATGCTAACCCCCATGTTAAATTCCTCCCATGCTAACCCCCATGTTAAATTCCTCCCATGCTAAATTTCTCCCATGCTAACCCCCTTGTTAAATTCCTGCCATGCTAACCCCCATGTTAAATTTCTCCCATGCTAACCCCCATGCTAAATTTTCCCCATGCTAACCCCCATGTTAAATTCCTCCCATGCTAACCCCCATGTTAAATTCCTCATATGCTAACCATCATGTTAAATTCCTCCCATGCTAACCCCCATGCTAAATTTTCCCCATGCTAACCCCCATGTTAAATTTCTCCAATGCTAACCCCCATGTTAAATTTCTCCCATGCTAACCCCCATGTTAAATTTCTCCCATGCTAACCCCCATGTTAAATTCCTCCCATGCGAACCCCCATGCTAAATTTCTCCCATGCTAACCCCCATGTTAAATTCCTCCCATGCGAACCCCCATGCTAAATTTCTCCCATGCTAACCCCCATGTTAAATTCCTGCCATGCTAACCCCCATGTTAAATTTCTCCAATGCTAACCCCCATGTTAAATTTCTCCCATGCTAACCCCCATGTTAAATTTCTCCCATGCTAACCCCCATGTTAAATTTCTCCCATGCTAACCCCCATGTTAAATTCCTCCCATGCTAACCCCCATGCTAAATTTCTCCCATGCTAACCCCCATGTTAAATTCCTCCCATGCTAACCCCCATGCTAAATTTCTCCCATGCTAACCCCCATGTTAAATTTCTCCCATGCTAACCCCCATGCTAAATTTCTCCCATGCTAACCCCCATGTTAAATTCCTCCCATGCTAACCCCCATGTTAAATTCCTCCCATGCTAAATTTCTCCCATGCTAACCCCCATGTTAAATTCCTGCCATGCTAACCCCCATGTTAAATTTCTCCCATGCTAACCCCCATGCTAAATTCCTGCCATGCTAGCCCCCATGTTAAATTTCTCCCATGCTAACCCCCATGTTAAATTTCTGCCATGCTAACCCCCATGTTAAATTCCTCCCATGCTAACCATCATGTTAAATTCCTCCCATGCTAACCCCCATGTTAAATTCCTGCCATGCTAACCCCCATGCTAAATTTCTCCCATGCTAAATTTCTCCCATGCTAACCCCCATGCTAAATTTCCCATGCTAACCCCCATGCTCAATTTTCCCCATGCTAACCCCCATGTTAAATTTCTCCCATGCTAACCCCCATGTTAAATTCCTGCCATGCTAACCCCCATGTTAAATTTCTCCCATGCTAACCCCCATGTTAAATTCCTGCCATGCTAACCCCCATGTTAAATTTCTCCCATGCTAACCCCCATGCTAAATTTTCCCCATGCTAACCCCCATGTTAAATTCCTCCCATGCTAACCCCCATGCTAAATTTCCCATGCTAACCCCCATGCTCAATTTTCCCCATGCTAACCCCCATGTTAAATTTCTCCCATGCTAACCCCCATGTTAAATTCCTCCCATGCTAAATTTCTCCCATGCTAACCCCCATGCTAAATTTCTCCCATGCTAACCCCCATGTTAAATTTCTCCCATGCTAACCCCCATGTTAAATTTCTCCCATGCTAACCCCCATGTTAAATTTCTCCCATGCTAACCCCCATGTTAAATTTCTCCCATGCTAACCCCCATGCTAAATTTCTCCCATGCTAACCCCCATGTTAAATTTCTCCCATGCTAACCCCCATGCTAAATTTCTCCCATGCTAACCCCCATGTTAAATTTCTCCCATGCTAACCCCCATGTTAAATTTTCCCCATGCTAACCCCCATGTTAAATTCCTGCCATGTTAACCCCCATGCTAAATTTCTCCCATGCTAACCCCCATGTTAAATTTCTCCCATGCTAAATTTCTCCCATGCTAACCCCCATGTTAAATTCCTGCCATGCTAACCCCCATGTTAAATTTCTCCCATGCTAACCCCCATGCTAAATTTTCCCCATGCTAACCCCCATGTTAAATTCCTCCCATGCTAACCCCCATGTTAAATTCCTGCCATGCTAACCCCCATGCTAAATTTCTCCCATGCTAACCCCCATGTTAAATTTCTCCCATGCTAACCCCCATGTTAAATTTCTCCCATGCTAACCCCCATGCTAAATTTCTCCCATGCTAACCCCCATGTTAAATTTCTCCTATGCTAACCCCCATGTTAAATTCCTGCCATGCTAACCCCCATGTTAAATTCCTGCCATGCTAGCCCCCATGTTAAATTTCTCCCATGCTAACCCCCATGTTAAATTTCTCCCATGCTAACCCCCATGTTAAATTTCTCCCATGCTAACCCCCATGCTAAATTTCTCCCATGCTAACCCCCATGTTAAATTTCTCCTATGCTAACCCCCATGTTAAATTCCTGCCATGCTAGCCCTCATGTTAAATTCCTGCCATGCTAGCCCCCATGTTAAATTTCTCCCATGCTAACCCCCATGTTAAATTTCTCCCATGCTAACCCCCATGTTAAATTTCTCCCATGCTAACCCCCATGCTAAATTTCTCCCATGCTAACCCCCATGTTAAATTCCTGCCATGCTAACCCCATGTTTTTATTTAGCTCCTTTATATCAATACAGGTTTTCATCATTCAATCATACCTGAAAATCTGAAAGCATTATACGTATCGGTCTGATGGTGTGAGACGTAGACATAATCATTTGAAAGTAAATCATCAACTCGATTTGGAATTCCTTACCTGCTTCTGTCTGGCAGAAGCTACAGTTGCAGACTCAATATAGAAATTCCTTAGTATGATGCTTTGTATTATTGGTAGATATTCTCTTGTTTCTGCACAGTATAGTAGAATTAAAACCAATTACATGGTAATCCTGGTGACTACTGTTTATTATTTATATACACTGCATGCAATTCACGGCATTAATACCACTGTTGAATTGTTGCCCATAATAAATATTTATTTTTGTTAATCTACATACTGATTGTTTGAGCTTTATTTTTCTTGATTAATCTAATTTTCAATTTATTAATTAAATTAACATTTTATTTTTTCCCCACATGAAACATGCTTTCACTCAATAATTATACAATGAAAAAATATCAATAATACAATAGGAACTGAAATCGGTTCAAGATGCTTTAACTCATCAAGTATTTTTTTCAAAGAAAAACTTCTTTTATTTGGTTACTTTAAATACAAGAATGGCAAACGTTACAACAATTCCAGCCATCTGCAACAATTATGTGAAATGTAAGCTCAATAAACTCGCGTTGCTTTCCTTCTTACCGTGCTCAACAAACGATTAGAAACAATAAAAAAACTGCATGAAAGTTGTGAATCAATGTGTTGGGTGAAAGCAATGAGTTTCAACCTATCATCTTGACTTGTGGCAGGATCCATTTCTAACTTCCGAATCCACTCCTTCGTGCAATCCATCACCTAAACGAAAAAAAGGGTTTAATATGCCTCACTAATTATGTAAGAGCTGGGGAATATTTATAGCAATTAATTAATACCGAGTGGTGAAAGCTAGCGCCAACTATCCAAAAACAAATGTAAAACCCATAATAAGTTATCATTTGGATGCGCTCAACATCCATGCCTGCACTTGAGAAGATAACGTAGTAGGGTGATTCCGCGTAAAATCCCAAGACTGATGTAGTAGGCAAAGATGAGTTGCTTAAAAAGGGAATTTATGTCGCCAACGAGTTGATTAACGTTGTTATAATATGCAATGCCCTACGAAAAAAATACGGTGACCGCTCATAGTGGCATTTGCAACTGTGATTCTGCCACTTCGATTTTAAAAATCAACAGTGGCAGGCGACTAAATCATTCTGGTAGGTTTACTTTTGCATGGTGGCAAAACAGAAAAATCATAGTGGCATATTTTTATCATAAAATGAAATGAATTTCCAGGTATATCAATGCCAGCATCCAATTGATGAGAATTACTCTGCGTGCTTAGGTCAATGATCCTGAATTGGGATCTTAAGAGTGGAATGAAAGAACATATTCAACGTACTGAATGAAAGAGCACACTCCTTCTACGCATTTTGCAAATCTAATTTTACGAGCTCACAACACTGGAGGCTACTTAAAATGTCCTAATCTCAAGAGATGTTAATATAAAGAACAAACAACTTATAATTGGCTGGGGCATTGTAATAATACAGTTGAAGGTATTTAATTCCTTAAAGGTTGTTTGAATTTTGAAACAGTTGAGTTTTAATTTAAAAGAGGATTATGAAGAATACTACAGTGAAATATAGGGGAAGTGATAGGCTTATTTCTCTTTATCTCTTCAACAAACATTGGAAGGACGAATAAGAACCTTCAGACGTATGTATTTTTAAAATTATAGTTTCTATAATTGTGATTTCTACCCTAATTAAACTGATCATAAGCTTTGTTTAAGGAATAAATCAATCAACTATTATGAATAAGAGCAATCAAAAGCCGGGGTGCCTATATCTTGTCTGATGTTTGCTATTGTATACATTACATGATCATGTAATTCATGTGCATGCATGAACATGACATATGCGAATATGTTACATGACATGACATGATCTATTTGCTAGTCACTACTCTAACGATTGCAAAATTTGAAATAAAATTGGGATATTCGTTTGTCTTTCGTTTTTGAAGTACTACTTTGCCACTTTGAATTTTTGATTTTGCCACCGTACATTTTGGTTTTCAAAAACCGCTAACTTGCGATTCTGCCACCGTTACTTTTCATTCTGCCAGTGTGTTTCTGCCACTTAGATGGGGGATCAAAAATACAGATTTACATAAATTCGATATGAGCGACAACTTTTAGACATTACCTCATCCACTGACGCACAAAAATGTAATTCATCCTGAATCACTTTCACCAAAGGTTTCAAAGCTAGAGCGGCTGAAATCAATGTAGATTTTACAACAAAGAAGATGCAATTCGAGTGGATAGCTGCAAAGACGAAAATCCATTTCATGGTTTCCTTCAAAGAATGCAAAATCGGATTTGTAAATTCCTTGTTTCCACAAAAGAAGAAAAAGAATGGAGAGCAAGGTATTCCAAGAGTTCATAATGTCTGTCCAGCCATGGGTTGTAAATAAACCGTAGCTAATAAACTGCTAGTAAGCAGGCCAGAGACGTCTGAAGAGGGCGTTGAGTGATCACCTCCAAACCTTCTCCACCCACATCCACCAAATCTCCTCCACCTTCGCCCTCTAAACCCACCTTCGCGATCCTCTCCCAACGTATAGTGAAAGCATTACTTGTACAATACAATTCCGGATTCTGCATTTATGCACAAGCACATGATTCCGAATTTATACACAAGAACATGCACAAGGATGCTTTGCTATGCTTTCGTATACGTATATTTTTCAGCCAAATCGACGAGTTCCTGAACTCTAGCGCCTATAACTTTCGAACCGTTTGACCGATTTGTCTGAAAAGTACTTCCAGAGGTCCTCTTGAGTGGTACTACCTGTGTACCAAATTTGAGCCAAATCGGTCAATGTATGTGACCAGGAGAGTGCGCACGGACAGACGGACGGACAGACAGTTTGAGTAAAACCATTACTTCGCTGAATGCTTCAGCTACGTAACAATTAGAGGATGGGTTTCACAGCCATATTTTGTTCTTGGCTTCTTTAGTTGCACTGCAGTTGCTCTTGCCATTTTTTGTTATATATATGTCACATATGCTGCTTTTATGTATGCGAGGAGCTCCGATTTGTTTCTCCATTGGAGAGCTAATTTATACTCTCAATGGAGAAACGGTATCACGCTAAAAATATGTTACAAAAAATGGGTAGCATTTAGAAACGTTGAAATGACCTTTGGTGAGAAATAATTTTTTAAACGTTTGACGCCGGTGCTATTGTTTCATACTTTGGTTCAAAATACAGTTAATCTACTATTATTGTGGTAGTAATGTAATTTCTTAGAATTGAGTGTTTTAACTAATACCTTGGAACGCTTTGTCAGTAGTTGAATTATAATTATGAAACTGACAACTACAAACTCTATTAGTACAACTAATTTTACGGAAATATTACCTAATATTGTTATTTAAAGCACGCTTTTCACAAATTGCCGATTAAACATTGCTAAAGCTATTTTGTACGGGCTTTAAAAACTAGAAATGCAGTTCTCTGTAAGCAAAACTTAATAAACGCTGGTGCTCGGCCTTCATCAAATACATGAAGTGGGCTCGCTAACAAAACAATTTTTGTCAGTGAATTTACATCCCGTTGAAATTCTGCTCCCATTCTTTTTTTCTTCCATTTCCCTATAATGGATTTGCTCAACCTAATACTACGGCTGGCTGCTTCCATTATTGCTAACGTAAATAAAACACAGTAAAGTATTACAGCCATTAGCACAAAATTTGTTAAATAACCTAACTCGCTTTTCATTTGGATAAATAAATACAGCATGGAAATAACCATCCCACTCATAACCACATGAAGTAATGGGTACATTACTGATTTGCAGGCAGCGTTAAAGACTATGGCCAAAATTTGGATTTTCCGGTAAAATTTCGAAATGAATACTTTTTCACGCATGTTTGTGTCAGGCTTGTTCTGTAAATACAGAAGCAGCTTCAAATGAGAAACTAGTTCTGTTGGCACAAGAATAATGCAAGTAGCTAAAGGCTGACCACCGATAACAGCTGGCAGTTCTCCTAAAAACTCAATGGTAAATTCAACCAATCGCCTTGTCCAAACATTACAAGGTAAAATGAGATGATTCAAAACTGAATTTCCAACAGGGAATAAAACAACAATGAATGGAAGGACAAATCCAAAAACTGGCACCGAAATTGGTAGGAATGTGACAATAAGGTTTACGATACGATTTTGTTGTGAATACCTGTCCAAATATCGTTTAAAAACTGAAACAAAAAGTAGCAATAAAATAGTGAGAAAAACCAGTCTAAAGTTCAAGTAATTAAGAATTAGCAAACAATTCAGACTTACCGCGCTTTTCCCGGTTAGCAAACCCCCGAAAATGCTTAATTATAAATGTAGTTTCTTCTTCATAAAGGTAATATTGTAGCGAGCATGCTACTGAACACAAGTGTGAACACAGCAAAACCGAATGTAAAAGAATGATATAAACTGGGCAAGAATTTGTATTTACTAAGCGGAAATAGTTTGAACAGAAATACAATGTTGAGAGAATGGATATCAGAAACCAGGTTTTAGTTATACGTTTACGGATTTTAGTAGGGTTGGTTTTAGCCTCAATTTTCCCGGATGGCATGTGTATCGTAGAAAATCCAAAAATGTATGCTAACCTGATTTCGGACCGAAGAGTATCAAGTTTTTCCAAAGAAGCCATACTTGTGAATTAGTTGAAGTGAAGTGAAGAGTGACCGACGGCTTAGTTCTTCTGACTTTATTCTTTGTCATGAATCTGCAAATTTCTCTTTGCTTTCCCTGCTTTTTAAGGTTCTACTTGGTTCTTGCAAATAAGCTTTTATTTTTCCTGTATTATTAGTAATTTTCCAATGTTCGACCGTGAATGATTTCATGGCAGAAATGAAAAACATGTACGACTAAAAGGGATTGACGTCAATCTTCTTTGTCTTCCATGAAGTTGTCAATTTCTCTTTGCTTTCCATGAATTTTTAAGGAGTTCCATTATGAAATATGAAAACGAAAATATTTTATTATGCACGCCTTATAGTCACTTTCGATATGATATTCAATATTATTTCCGACATGTAATCAACTGGACAACAGCAGTAATCAACCGGCAGCTAGTGCAAATTAAACTTATTTGGTTAAGAAGTGGCCACGTGGCTAGAGGTCACGCTGTGGTCATAACGTCTTAATTCGCATCACTGAATTCGTTGCACCAAATGGGGTCATTTTGATGCAACTTAGCACGAGATTAGCATGAATTTTTGACAATACTTCCAACCGTGTTGCCGATAACGTGGTCATTTACAGACAAAGGGACAGACAGACACCATGCATGGGCAAAATCAGAAACCAATCCCCCTTTTGTTAAGAGTGCCGGTTAATAAAATAGTTGGAAGGTTATTGAAAATTAACGACTGCCGTTAGTTAGTCCGTGTCACAAGAATATACGAAACAAATATGGGAAAATTATAGTTTAGTCTAGTGTTAATTTCGTTATATCTTAAATTTATACCATATCATGGTGACACACGTCAATCAAAATAAATATATAGCATCACATTAATGTTTGCGCTCTGGTTATCATTTCTGCATAAATACGTAGATTTAGTTTTGATTGGCACACTTAGCATACTGTATAACTTACAAGTTGAACTACTTATTTTCGCCGCATTGACGTCAAATACTCCTCCTTTAAGAAAATATTGTTTTCTAAACCCATGCATACCAAATGAGGAATCATCCGTATATTTATCAAAGAGTTAAGAATCAACAAACCAGCTAACACAGGAGTGTAACGAACTAGCAATTTAGGGTTTATGAATTGATGACATTTGACCCTTAAGATAACATCGGAGATAATCGTGGATAGAGCATAGATGGTCTTCTCTCGTGATAAGCTTTCGAATGATATGCTACACGGTATACCTTACGCTTGAAAAAGTGAGGGTGTATGACCTTCCCCCCAGGAGTAACTCCGATTTGGTTCAAAGTTGGACTTGATTCCTCATTTACCTAAGCTATCGATTGGCGAAAACAGTATTTAAAATCCTTTCCATGTACTAGCCATAAATTGAATTTAATAAGCATTGAAGTTTTACTTGCAGCAATTTTTTTTTAAAAAACACCAATTTTTATTGGCGAAAATCATGAAAACATATTTAGCTTGTGACATTAAATGTCCCTAGAGATCGTTAGTTGGAAACAAATCATGCGAAGTACGATTTTATTCAATTTTTTGGTTTGTTGTTACACAATATTAATCATGTTCGTAAAATAATAGCCATAAAAATCACTTTCTTTGCAAAAATCAATAAGAGTTTGAGTAGGTTCTTATTTTATATTAAATATTTACAAGATTTAACACAAAAGGTACTACTTTGAGCTTGTAAGCTTTCTAAATACGCTATAGTTCTATTTCCTACCTTTTGAAAAAATCCCATAAAATATTTTGTATACTACTTTCTGACTGTAAGCAGAAATCTAAAAGTTCCTCTTGCAACAAACTTCAAAAAGATGAGCACACTTCGTTTCCTTATCACATAAGCAGATCCACATCCAATACTGAGTGGCTTACATGACCTAACAAATTTTGACATTTCTTTGTTAACCCTCATCTTCCCCATATGCTTTCGTGACATTGAGCTCAATGCTCGTTTACTAAATACAAAGACATTCGCACAAACATCCAGCAAAATTGGTGTGCCTATGGTAAATACAATTACGTAAAACAAAAGAACGAATTTAACCGTAAAGTGCATATCATGAACGAAAAATTACAAAACATGGTAAGAAATGAAAACAATCCCTGAATTGGAATGATAATATTTGAAACTAGATTGTCCATCATAACGTTAATAACTTTGCATTTGTCGATATAAACTAGGCAAATTTTTGGGGTTTCTGAAACTCACTATTGCCTTCTGAGAACTAGTGGTTGGGGTGTGCAAACGAATTCCTTTAAAATGGCTAAAATGTGAGGAGCAAATCCTATGATAATTGAGCAAAACAAGATGATAAATGAATCTACCATTTGAACCAGCCACACGCCGTACAAACCATGAAGAACATACAAAAATGTTGGACATTTTTCAGCTTGAATTAATGAAAGTATATACAAAGACCACCTTGGAAAAAGTACGGCATGGAGGCTTACAATGAAGGCCAAAAGAACTAAACCAATTCCAAATACAAGCACAAATAAATCATAGAAAATGTTTTGAAAGGATGTGTTTCCATCGTAGGTTGGCATGTATTTTCCTAACAAAAATAAAAACAGAGTCCACATAAGATTAGAGTTCTGTGAAAAAAATGATGGAAATTACAAGCTTACCTTGAATATTGGTGAAGAGGGTTTGGAGGGCATTGAAGGTTATTGCAATTTCGTTTGGCTTCCAAATTGATAATGATAATAATAAAGTACAAGCGGTTCCTGATATTGACAAGCAGGCCAGAAAATAAAAGTGATTCGGGTCTTTGTTTTCTAACTTTAGTAATTGAATCAGGGCTCGTATTACAACAAAAGCTAATTGCAATGATAATATAAAAACCGAAAATTTACATCGTTGAAGTTTTTTGGGGTCCACACGAAACTTTCGTGATTTTTGTCAAATCAAAATGAAGAGGCTTGTAATATACTTGCATAGTTATTATAAGATTCGAGAAGCTGGAAGTAACGGTCACTTTGCATTTTCGTTTTTAACAGTTGGAATGATTTTTAAAACGTTCTTCAACGGGTGATGTTTCTTGTCGAATGAAGCTAGTTTCCACAAAATATAAACTGGGTAATATGAATGTGCGTCACTGTGTTTTTCCGTTGCCTTAATAAATCATGTATAAAGATAAATGATTCACCAATTTAATGAGCCACGAGCTACCTCATGCAAGTTGATAATAAAATAAAGGGAACAATCTTCCTGTGTAGAATTTTCAACCAGAAATTGTCATTTTTTTTGTTTTAGGTAGAATCAATCGTCAACTTAGTGAAGCAGCGAGGCATATTCTTATCGGGTACTTATCAAAAATATATTACATATAATATCCACAATGCTCATGGAAGCTTTTAAAACGTAAGGAAGAAGTTTCTACCTAAATCATTATTATTTTTTTTGACAAAAGGGTAGCTACCAATAAATTGATGTGAATTTAAGTAGTTTTAAATAAATAGGCAGTTTAGGAACTTATAAAAGTAATTTGATTAAATCAATACCGATTAAAGTCATGCTCACCAAAAATCATTTGTCGAATAACTGGTTAACGTTCATTTTTATGTACAAAACTATGTAAACCTGAAACGTATTGAACATTTTACCTACTCCTTTCTTCACTTAAAAATCCAAAATTGCTAGATACATATCACGTTGATTGGAGTAGGTTGTAGCTAATGAAAAATTCATTTACTCAAAAGCAAACAAAATACGAATCCACTTGTTGTAAATGTATGTCGTGTAAATTTTCTCCCAAAAATATATTATGTTTATGCGAAATGCCTCAATCCAAACCGAGCCTTTGTCAAACCCGTTGAAAAATAAAACCAACATACTTCTTATCTATGCAACGTATTGAATCTATTGAAAGGAAAATAGCTTTTGTAATTTAGTCGTGTTCAACGTGTTCGTTTCCAATTCTTTAGTAGAATTGAAAACAGGCAGCTCCGATTTCTACCTCTTTTACATTTTAAAACGAGTATAGATAATATAGCAATTGATATAATATATTCTTCTTACTTAACTATTCATGGTATTTTCAGATTGAAGCGTTAGGGGTAGCGTGTTTGAGCCAATAATTTTTGGGCTTTGGCTTTCGTCAGCATTGGCATAATATATCCTTAATCTTAAACTAGAACTTGCATAAATGTAAGAGGTAGATTGAATCTCATTAAAATGTCCAACCACATAACATATGCATGAGATAATTAACCTAAATTAACCCGCCTGGGCTCCCCAGTTCTGCCTGTTTCAACAATAATTCAACCAATAATTTTCAACCAGCCAACGAATAATCAATCCTGTTTCAACTCAAAAAATTTCCGTGCCTTTTCAATTAAAGTTTATTAGTATTTTGTAACCTGGTTTTTAATATTGTTGGAAAGTCATAATTATAGAAATGTGAAACAAAACCCAATTTTTGAATTTTAAAAATTAAAAACTTAACTCCTTTTTAGTTGATCCACTCTTCAATGGTGATGAAACAAGCACATAAAATTCAACGATATCAATCCACAAAGATATTCTATTTTAAACAACAGCCCAGTCTAGGTTTAAAGTTGCAGTTTTAATATTACACACTGTTACCATGTTTCCATATAAAACCTACCTGCCCATGTTGCTACTAGCTGTGACTCCCGTTTTAGAAATAACAGTCAGTGACGCTGAATGCTTATACCGTTTGTTTCCGCATCTTAATAACAACTGGAAAAAATACGTCATTTATTTGTATAAAACCAATGGATATCTCAAAGGTTGTCTTCAGCCAAGCCAATTTTTAAATTCAAGGTTTTTTCTTCATTAAACAACATGAGCAAACCGAATCGAGGGAATTATCGCTATTCAGATACGTTCAACGTCATTATAATTCCATTCGAAATAAATTACTACCCAGGTGCCCTCCGCGAGATTGGCAATACGTTGGTACCCTCTCGGTCCATGCTTCTATTTGTTGGTAGTGCTACGTTGAGATATGTTATAAATTTTATGACTACACTCTTAAAATTTCAAAAGCAAGGACGCCTTCAAATATTTCCAGCGTTGAAATTAGTAGTAAAGCTGCCCCTAAGTTTAAAATGTGAAGGAATTGAAATGCTAATAACGACATTTTGTTTTGAATACTGCTCTTTTACTCCAATGAGTCTAACCAGTTTCGCACAGCAGTTCAATTTAAACTACATTTATTCAATGCATTGGAGTCAGTTTTGGAATGCGAATGGAAAAATGATTCCTGCACTGATGGAATTAAACGAAACAGCATTATCGAGGTTTTAACAAATTTATGCATTCATATTAGTACTCACATTAAGCCACGAATTTGACTGATCCGGATTGTATTAGAAGTGTTTTTATTAAGAAACCTTTGTTTCTTACACACAGGTGAAAGGGTGACAATCAATGGGTTTTAATTAATACAAGGCTCAGGTAAGTAAGGTTGAAGGTTATGTAGATAAAATATATATTTTACTTTAGCTTTTCTTATCGAAAAACATTGGGGTTGTTCTGCGCCAATTTGTGCAATTTAAAAATTCATTTATACACATCCTCAATTTTTTAAAAGAAAAATTAAAACGGATGAAAAATGATATTCGGTGACATGAATCTTTTTATGTCTTTATGTGAAACTTTGTTGGGGTGATTTCACTTTCTATATACAACACTACTCAAACAACAACTTCAACCTTTGACACCGTATTGTATTATCGAGGAGGTCAAGGTGCAATTTTTCGGGACACACGAAAAATTCAATGGAAAGCCATGCCATTTCATCCATAAATGTTTCAGAAGCTACAACTCCTATTTTATACACTCTATTTTCAATTTGTTGAAGCTAGCACTATGTATACGATTTATGTCAACATTTATTAAAGGAAGACGGGATTTTGGCTAAAGTTTCTTTTCGAAGGGCTCGTTGTACTTATCTACATACCTATTAAATTTGGAAATACCCTAACCTTTGCCTGGTGAGACACCGTCGGGTACCAAAGTGAAAAGAAAGTTGTGGAAATAATCCATAGTTTCGGAATAAGCGTAATCAGAAATTTTGCGATATATATAATATGTATTGCATTAAAGGTATAATTCGTATTTGCTAAAAGAGCAAAAACAATTTCTTCAAAATGATTCGTCCACATAACCACGCTATCATGTTTTTGACAGAAGAAACTAAAGAAAATGTATAACTGATGTCAAACTACACAAAATTCTTAAAAACATACCACTTTGATGACATTTCCTTGGTTTTCAAACATCCGTAAACAATTTTTTATGCGAAAATTCAAGGGATAAAATTCAATTCAATATTTATCCCTTTTGAATAATCAAGATAAGTGAAATAATAGAAAAATACATTTACTCAAGAAATGGAGCTGAATTTGCCGAAACCCAAAGCATGTTCTGACTAGTTTTTAAACAAGTTTTATCTTGTCTTTAATACAGAATGTCGTCGTCAGAACAGGAACCGCTCATAAAATATTTGAAGCCTTCAGGTTCTTTTAAAATTGAAACATATCGTCTTGTTTTTTTAAAAAACCAAGCAATTCACCAATCGATCAAAATGTAGGCTAGGAATGGATTTGCGTAATCCACTTCCACTGCATCAGCTAGGACCAGCTTACATATATTTGCTCGCTCATAGCAACCAATTCACAGCCAAAAAGCCTACGAAATGTTGTCGCCATTGCAAAAGTTTGCGTTTAAGATTCTTTCCATTGAATTCTTTTTCTTACCCCCTTTCCCCATCCGTTGGAACTCTGACTATTCACATTTCGTGAAATCCCAGAAAAAATGGTCCGGTTCCAATATTTTATTCGCTTGCACAAATCTATTGTTGATTCTTACTTTTTCTGGCATGTGCTTCATAATTTTATCCCACTTGGTGGTTAACCCCCGACCCAATTTCAACACTGGGATGCTCACCATGTACATTTTGGCAAGTATTACAGCAGGGGGTGCACTTATTATTATCAGGATCATTTTCAAACATCAGGATGGGCTTTTGGCCACGGGTAAACTGCTTTCATTTAAGCATGGCTTGTTCCACCGTTTCCAAACACCTGAGCAGGATCTCCTTTTCGATTCAGCGCTCATCTTTCTTTCTGTCTATTTAATAATTGGTGGAATGGGCGCATACTTTGGTGCATTATACCTTAACTTCGATCCCTACTATTTCATTTTCAATGACATTTTTGGAGACTCGGCAGGATATTTCGAGTGGCCAATATTTGTAGCTAGAGCTACCCTAACATTGTCAGCGTTTGAAGCAGCTCGAACTGTAGGGGCTTGCCTAATGGTTGGAATTATCGACATCCACGCTCTTTACAAATGTGTTGCTTTGTTGGAAGCTAAATTCCCCCAATCCAATACTAAAGAGATAATGAAAGATTACAAGAGAATGATCGTGGTGTACCGAAGTATTAAGCCGTTGATAGATGAGATATTGTCACTTTCCCTATCTGCTGTCTTTTGGGGTTTGGTTGGGTCATTCTATATAATAATTAAAGGGTTTGGTAAAATACCACACGTGATGTACGCTGTGATTGGAATTTTCATCTTGGTAGTCATTTTCGTCGACTTTCGCGCTCTGCTAATCGTTTGCAACCTTGTGAGTGGAACGGTGATGGTTGTGGATGGATGCAGAAAGAAATCACGTATGTCCTTCGTCAAGATTCAAACAAATGGGGAGAAAAGAGAGGGGAAAGTCTTGAAACTACAAGCGGATTCTCTGCATCCTATAAGAATGGCTTACAAACCTTTCCTAATGATAAACAGGGAGTTTATATGCATAAGTGTAAATGGAGTGTTGGGAAGAATTTTCGATGCTATATTGATTTTCTAAAGTTGCAGAACACGAATCAAAAAGTATTTTAAATCCAAAAAGTATCAATTTTAGGGGTATTTTGCAAACATGAGAAAACCACGTATTGATCCTATATAAGTTTTTAGAGTTTTATTTGGGTGTTTTTGTAGGAAATCGATATAATAATTGTAAACATGTAAGCACATCCTTTCAGAAAACAGTCATATTTTTCGACATATTGCACGACAGGAGTAAAAAAACAAACAAAATAGTAGAAAGACGAGAAGATGACAGAAGATAAAGTACTCATCTTGAAAAGTAATCATTAGTAATATAGTAGAGTTTAAGATTCACCTTTTTGTTCAAAGAATATGTTCTAACAATAAAAAAAATATTAATAAATTTAAAATCACTGAAAAGTTTGTGAATTTAATATGTCATCTATAATCATTAAACACATTATCTACGTAATCGTATTTAAATTATAATCCAAATCCAAGTCACTCCAATATTGCAAAAGATACTTCTAGTAAAGTCTATTATAGATTTTTAAATCTTTTTCATGCTTCCACAACATGGCATTTTACTAATACAATCCTGTCGATGCGTTTGTAAAGTTAGAGACGACTGAAAAGAAATAAGCTGCTATATATCCATGAATCATATTTTTCAAATTGAAAATTAAAGTAATAAACCTGGTAACACAGGAGTGTAACGAACAAGCAATTCAGGGTTTATAAAAGAAAACTATGATATTTCATCCCTAAGATAACACCCGAGAAAAGCGCTATCGATTGGTGAAAACAGAATCAAAAAAATTCAAAGCGTTTTCTAGTTATCGTGTCACCGAACGGACCTACGGAACGACAGACAGACTGGACAAAGCTATAAACTAGCATTAAATTGCTAGGTAATAAAGAACCCTATATGAAAATGATTAAAAGACTGGCAAACTTGATTATTTCACTTTACATTTCATCAACACGCGTTGATAGTCGGCAATACATGTATTTAAAATAAATTTATCTTCAGCTTGAGATAAATCCTTGACCTGGGAATATAACAATAAAAAAAGATTTTGGATAAAACTTTAGGATTTTCAATGTATATTCAACATTACCCCGGCCCTCGAAAGATTTTTTGATCGGTTCAATCTCCAAAATACCAATTTCGATCGACCTTATTGGTTCTCATGTTATCATTATATTCACTCATTTCCTGAAAACTTGTCGAATAATGAGACCGGTCGTATTATTATTGGTACTTGAAGGTCATTTGGTTTTTTAAAAGGAAAGTTGTATTAGGTACCTGTAATTTCGTATCAAAACCAACCGATTGAAGCTTTATCCACGAACGTTTCTTTGAACACAATTAAAACAAGGAATACACACAAGTATTCCCCCATTAAAGTAAGCTGGTTATATAATCGTCTTCGTTATTCAAGCTTTAGTTTAGTAGTTGGTATTACAGTGGCGAGTAGTCATCACGTTTAGATAAACATTCATGTTGTCAAACAGGAATTTAAAAGCGTTAAACACCGTCAAGTATTTTTACTGGGTTTGGTACGACGTTCCAATCCGTTGTGACATGGAAGGGTTAAAGGTCTACACGCTCTCTGACAAAAAGTGGTTCCCCTGGTATTTCGGAATGGTGAACATTGCTCTACTTTTGATGAGTAACTTATACTGTCTACTCACGACCTTTTTGTTGAAATGGAAACGGGAGGGACTTGGGGGATTTCAAATTCTCATGTATGCAGCGGGAACATATATACACTTCCCCACAATACTCACGGGGCATTTTTTATGGAAATTAAGGCAAACACAGAAGTTGAGCATCTTAAACGAGTACTTCAGACTTGAGAATCAGGTTTTGTCAAGTAAATATTTACAGATGATATTTTACCAATTGATATGAATTATTAATAACAACTAGCCTAGCCATTATGAATGACGAGATTTCTTGAAAAATCCAAATTGAACTTTAAGCGTAAGAATTTTTGATGTTTTTAAGTTTAACACGTCCGCGTTACATTTATTATTATTTTTATCCATTTCAGAATATAACCGGGCTGCCCTGGAGCAAAACAGAAAAGATTATTTGGACATTTTGTTTTGGGCGTTTCAACCAGCACATGCATTCGTGTTGGGGATGGCAGCTATTTTTTACTTCTCCAATTCTGACTCACTTTACTGGCTGTTTGAAGATATTTTTGGACCGGCTTATCCTCAAAAGGCACCATTGCCAGTTGTAATTCTTCTCTTCATTTGTCGCGCAATAAGTTTGGCCACAGCTTTACTTGAAAATTTTCGATTGATGGTACCAATCATTTTGTGCATACTTGAAGGTCTTAGCCGGGTGAGGAAACTTGTGTTCACACTTTCCCATCGAGTTCATAACTCAAGTCACTTTTTTAAATTTTATGGTCAGCTAAGATTGATTTGTAACTTTGCACAATATACAACCTCCCAATTTTTCTTTTTCGCAGTAATTTTTGCATATTGCATATTTATCCAGTGCACTTGCATATGCATTCGGGGATATGGCCGACTTAATCATTTTCTCTATGCGATGTTCGTCTTTTTTCTAATTATTGCCTGTATCGCTATTTTGATTGCTCTTCCCCTCTTCATTGCGTTAGGAGAGGCGTTGATATCATTGCCAAAGATAAAGCGGAATGAAATGAGTAGAAAATATTTGGAAATGAAATCTTTTGGGAGAAAGGTGGAGAAGCGGCAGGTATTGGCAGTAGCCCCGTTTGGCTTCTCGTTTGGAGGCTTTTATCCAATGGGGGCAAATTTTTGTAGGAATATTGTTGGGAATATGATGGAAGATTTAATGACAATTATGTTAGTGATTGAAGATGTGCTAGGTTGATTGGTACAAGCATCTTATTTATTCGTTCAGATAGACTATTTCACACATGATGTAACTAGATCCAAGGCACTAGCCCCAGTTAAATTATTAAAGTCCTAATTTGTCTTAAATATACCGTATTACTTGTATTACTATTTTTACAAATCAGAACTGAGTTAAACTTGAAACAACAACGTAACTAAATTATTTTATAATGTGGTATTTTGACAAATATTTGAAATGGCTCCTATTTCAGGAATCATTGATTTGATTTATACATTATCACTTAAAGTACTCAACTTTGTCGTTAAACCCTGCTGGCTTAATGGAATATGCTTTGTGCCAATGTATTTACTTTCTGAAACATCTAGGAGGAAATGAGCTTCCTAATATGCTCTGGGTGGAGTGACTTAAAAAACCGGGACTTTAGCATAAATGTTAAAAGAACCCAATTTTTGAGGAAGAGTCGCTTCATTTCCAACTGCATAGAGTATTGATAGAACCTCACGTGCCGAAACCAGCTCAAAATCAGAATGTTATAAAGAGGGATATACAGGCTTGTATAATCCCACTTTTTTACCTCGGGATTAAGCATTAAGGATTAATCATCGAAATTTTCTGGGATTAGATTAGTGATTAATTTGAATTATTTTCCTGTTAGTTTAATCACACTTGGGATTAGATTAAGTCCGGAAAAGCTGGATTAATGATTAATGGATCAATTAATCTGATTAATAATCACATTATGAATTAACTATAAAATTTTCATTGATTTTTTTACAGAATCAGTTAACAATCTTGTTCTACAATCACCATGCTCTAAAATTTTTAAAACGTGATGTAGATATATCCAACATTTGAAGAAGAAATAAACAGTCAATTCCTTCAATTAATTTTTATGCGAATACAACCCTGAACTTTACAATCTAAATGTTGGCTTTGTGCACTGATAATTCGACAAGCATCCCTGTTTTAAACACTTTGACACTTCAAATCTGAAGAGGAATCTTAAATAGGTCAATTTGGACAAATATAGAATAATTCGTACCATAAAATGATCCAAATCAGGCTAATCACATGTAATATTCTATTCAGAATTTAAATTTCAATCCAAGCAAACAAAATCTAAGCAGTATCCTCTATAAACGATCAAGGACAACCATTTTCCACATAAATCTATCGGAAGAATCGAAAATATTGCAAAAAATCTTTAAATATTTACCTTATTTATCCTCAAATTAATCCCAAGTGTGATTAATTAATCAGATTATATTATGAAAATGAGATAATACTGGTATTAGGGATTAATTAAATTTTTCTGGATTAGTGGGATTAATGGATTAAGGATTTATTAAGTTAATTTTAAATGGTGGGATTAAGGATTAATGATTAGATTAATCCTTATTAATCCGATTAAATAGATTAGATTATTAATCCAGGGATTATACAACCCTTGGGATAAATATTCGACTTGTGACGTGTTGTTGAAAAATAAAATGAAGGTGATATCCGATGAAAAAAATAAGCAAGAAAACTGTTTGGTAATAAAGTGAAGACAATTGAAAAACTGAATACCAATACGTTATACTGATAATTGCTTAGGTAGACGGACACACGCAATCAGAAAATGATAAATTGCACGAAACATCTATGTCGAGGTTTTAACAAATTTATGCATTAATATTAGTACTCACATTAAGCCACGAATTAGACTCATGCGGAGGTCGAGTCAAGGGAAAATCTTTATGGACACACGAAAAACTCAATGGAAACCCACGCCGTGTCTTCCAAAGAGGTTTCAGAAGCAACAATTCCAATTTTATACACTTCCTTTTCAAGTTTATGAAACTAACACCATGTATACGGTTTATTTCAGTATTTATGAACGAGCTATTGACGAAAGGAAGACGGGATTTTGTCTGAAGTTTCTTTTCGAAGGGCTCGTTGTACTTATCTACATACCTATTAAATTTGGAAATACCCTGACCTTTGCCTGGTGAGACACCGTCGGGTACCAAAGTGCAAAAGAAAGTTTTGGAAATAATCCATAGTTTCGGAATAAGCGTAATCAGAAATTTTGCGATACATATAATATGTATTGCATTAAAGGTATAATTCGTATTTGCTAAAAGAGCAAAAACAATTTCTTCAAAATGATTCGTCCACATAACCACGCTATCATGTTTTTGACAGAAGAAACTAAAGAAAATGTATAACTGATGTCAAACTACCCAAAATTCTTAAAAACATGCCACTTTCATAAAAATTTCTTTGGTTTTCAAACATCCGAAAACAATATTTGATGCGAAAGTTCCAGGAATACAATTCAATTTAATATTAACCCCATTTGAATAATCATGATAAGAAAGACATAATAAAAATATGCATTTACTCAAGAAATGGAGCTGAATTTACCGAAACCCAAAGCATGTTCTAACTAGTTTTTAAACAAGTTTTGGCTTTGAAACATGAAATAAATTCTGTAGTACCAAATGCCTTCGTCAGAACAGGTACCACTCATAAAATATTTCATTGTTTTAGGTACCCTCAAAATCGAAAACAAAATTGTTTTGTCTTTTAAAACCAGACTACTTACCAATCGATTAAAAAGAAAGCTTCACTCCTTCATCGGATTTGCGTAGTTGCAAACCTACTGCATTAGCTAGATTCATCTTAGTTGGGTTTGCTCGTTCATATCGTTCAGTTCAATCCAAAAAAAAACTAAGAAATGTTGTCGCCATTGCAAAAAGTTGCGTTTAAGATTCTCTCCATCGAATTCTCCTTGTTACCCCCTCTCCCCATCCGTTGGAACTCTGACTATTCACATGTTATAGAGAAACCCAAGAAAAAATGGTCGGTATCCAATATTTTACTCGGTTTCACAAATCTAATGGTATTTCTTACTTTTGCGGGCATGTGCTTTATAATTATATCCCACTTGGGTATTAAATATCGACCCGCCTTCAACATTGGGATGCTCACAATGTACATTATGGGAAGTATTACAACAGGGACTGCACTTAGTTACATTTGGATCATTTTCAAACATCAGGATGGGCTTTTGGCTATGGGCAAACTGCTCTCTTTTAAGCACGGATTGTTCTACCGTTTCCAAACGCCTGAACAGGATCTGCTATTCGATTTAGCACTCATATTCCTTGCTGTTTATCCTATAATTGCTGGATCCGGAGTATTTTTTGGCTCATTATACCTAAACTTCGATCCCTACTATTTCATTTTCAACGACATTTTTGGAGACTCGCCAGGCTATTTCGAATGGCCAATATTTGTAGCTAGGGCTACCCTAACGTTGGCAGCGTTTGAAGCAGCTCGAACACTAGGGGCTTGCGTAATGGTCACAATTATTGACACCCACGCTCTTTCCAAATGTGTGGCTTTATTGGGAGCTCAATTCTCCCAATGCAATACTGGAGAGATAATGAAAGAGTACAAGAGAATGATTATAATGTACCGAAGTATTAAGCCGTTGTTAGATGAGATATTGTCAGTTACCATATCTGCTGTCTTTTGGGCTTTGGTTGGAGCATTCTATATAATTATCAAAGGGTTTGGTAAAATACCACACGTGATGTACGCTGTGATTGGAATTTTCATCTTAATAGGCATCGTGGTCGGTGGGTGCCTTCTTTTAATCATTTGCAGCCTTGTGAGTGGAACGGTGACCGTTGTGGATGGATGCAGAAAGACATCTCAAATGGTCTTCGTCAAGATTCAAATACATAAGGAGAAAAGAGAGGGGAAAGTCTTGAAACTACAAGCGGATTCCTTGTACTCTATACGAATGGCTTACAAGCCCTTCCTGATGATAAACAGGGAGTTTTTACGCACGATTGCAAATGGAGTGTCGGGAAGAATTTTCGATGCTATATTGCTTTTCTAGAGCTGCAGAGCAAGTATGAAAAAGTAATTTAAATTAAAAAAATATAAATTTCCGGGGTATTTTGCAAACATGATAATATCACGAATTGATCGTACACAAGTATTTTTAGAGTTTTATTTGGGTATTTTTGTTTGAAATGGATATAATATATGTTGAATATGTATCAGCATCAACACTCTATAAACATATCTAGATAGGATAAAGTTGACAACAGCAATAATGTATGTAAGCTATCAAAATATTTAAACCAGGTTGGCGCAAGTTGTCAACATGGAAGCACATCCTTTCACAAAAATAGTCATATTTTTCGTTACACTGCTGGAGCCAAAAACAAACAAAAAAAGAAGAAAGACGAGAAGATGACAAAAAATAGGGCATTCATCTTGAAAAGTAGATAATCAATAGTAATACAGTCGAGTTTAAAATTAATTTTTTTGTTCAAAAAATATGTTCTAACAATAAAAAATATAAATAAATTTAAAGTTGCTGAAAAGTTTGTGAGTTTAATTTCTATCGTCTATAATCATTTTACACATAATTTACGCAATCGTATTTAAGTCATAATCCAAATCCAAGTCACTCCCATATAGCAAAAGATACTTCTAGTAAAGTCTATTATAGATTTTTAAATCTTTTTCATGTTTCCACAACATGGCATAAGTTTGAGCATAAATTTGAAAATAAACCCTTAACGAATAAACGCAACAGAATGATAGCAATGAATTTGTGAACATATAGATGAATGTGATAGGTACCTTTCATTAATACAATCCTGCCAATACTTGGTAGTTGGAGACGACTGAAAAGAAACTATCTGCTATACACCCATGAATCATATTTTCAAATTGAAAATAAAGGGAATAAAATTCAATTTAAAATTGATAAATTGATTCAAGATAGAATAAAATATTTAAAAAATACATTGCCTCAATAAACCTGGTAATATAGGAGTGTAACAAACTAGCAACTTAGGATATAATGAATGATCTTCTCTCATTATAAGCTGTCGAATGAAATGCTACACGGTATACCAAGCGCTTGAAAAAATGAGGGGTATGAACTCCACCCCGCACCCCCCAAGGGGTAACTCCGATTTGATCCATAATGAAATTTGATTCCTAGTCTTTCCTTAGCTATGGATTGGTGAAAACAGAATTCAAAAAGGTCAAAGCGTTCTCGTGCCCCGGCGACTGACGGCAACACTGAACAAAGCCATAAACTAACAATAAATTGCTAGTTAATAAAAACCTCATGTGAAAAATGATTAAAACTGGCAAAATTATGTATTTTCTTTGACATTTCATCGACACGCGTTTCATTATTATTACGTAGCTGAAGCGGAGCATTCAGTGAAGTAATGGTTTTACTAAAACTGTCTGTCCGTCTGTCTGTTTGTCCGTGTGCACTCTCCTGGTCACATACATTGACCGATTTGGACCAAGTTTGGTACACAGGTAGCACTACTCAGGAGGATAATAATTTACATCATTTTTCAGAAAACGCAAAATAATTTTTAATCATTCCATCCAACATATCTCACGAAGCGGAACAATTGGTTCTATTTTGATTCCATTGATAATGTTTTCGATAAAGAATATCTATCTGCATTGTATATTCAGTAGAGCTAAAATTGAAGAAATAATCATTATGTGGAGCAATAAATGGCCATCTATTAAAGCTACATGGCTGATGACATGGCATAAATGATGACATGTTCTGACAT
Source organism: Orchesella flavescens (assembly GCA_964034955.1). Taxonomy (NCBI): domain Eukaryota; kingdom Metazoa; phylum Arthropoda; class Collembola; order Entomobryomorpha; family Orchesellidae; genus Orchesella; species Orchesella flavescens. The sequence continues at coordinate 2,595,402 of OZ035954.1, forward strand.
TTGTTTGGTTGATAAAGAAAAACCAAGCCAGTGACATAATGTCAAAAGAAGATTGGATGACAAAAAAACTGGGACGATTACCAGTATAAACTAAAGAAGGACCGACACGGGCCACTGCTTTTTTACATGCTTGGGAAGTCTTTGCCCTCGCGTCGTCACTGGTTACCAGCACATCCAAAAAATCAACAACAATTTTTTTGTTCTTTTTTGTTTTGAAAATTTTGAAGAAAAGAAAAAACAGAAGCACCACAAGCCCTTTTCCTTCTGTCTGTCTTAAGAACTGACATTGTCTCTCGTTTTACGTGTAAGCGACGAAGAAAACTTTCAAAAGGGTCATTCGAACAAGATATAATTTGAACAGTTGGAGAAATTGTCGTGATCGGATCCTGCTATTTTTCTTGTCTCGAGTAACAAATCCAGTAACTTTTTATATTCCTTGTGATTTTTCACCTCCTTCTTTATTCCTTTCAATTAGTTTCCAAGCCGGAGCAGTTCTTATCCGTACTCCAATTGGATCATCATCAACATGGCAGAAAACTGGTTGGACTCACACCGAGGTGCTGAGAAGTCCAAGAAACCAAAGCCAAAACCGCTACCCGTTGACTCAATGATAAGTATGCAATCCGGGCAGAGCGACAATAAGAAGACGAAGAAAAAGGGGAAAAATCAACGTAAAGGTGATGATGAGCATGACCATCTATTTGAGCCAAAACAACCTGGGATGACTCCTTCTGAAACCTCCATTCGTTCTGATGATCTGCACCATTTCCCTGATGTTCCACATTCAGCAACTCACCATCGTCATTCGGATGATCAAGTCTACCGTTACAGGAAGCCGGAAGGGCCTGATTCTACAATGATCGACCTCCCAATCCCTATAGAACATTAAGCCAGAGAAAGTTGGGCCATGCTGCAAAATCTTGTGGTGGGTTTTTGTAGTTGTTTACATTATCGTCTTCATTTTTGCCACCTGGATCATCATAAAATATGAAGGGGATCCAGTTTAAACAATCTTAACATATCTCAAAATTCACAAAAGTTTCTAGATTATTAAATGTCTTTCAAAATAACGATGATTAACTATTAACTTGTTAGAAATAATGCTCTTATGTATCTTAATAATTCACAAACTTTTTCAAACAATGTCCTACACAATCATGATGATTAACTTACTAGAAATATTGGTTTGATGCGAAAGTAATTTAATAAAGTGTTATTTAATTTAACTCACATCTTGTGTTGTGTTCAGCATGCATTTTCTGTAGATTAGTTGTCATTATTAAAAACCTTGCAAGCCATTTTTAAATTATTTACGCTTGTAATTTTTTTTAATACAAAATGTCACCAAGCATATGCATCGTATTTTCGAATGTTAAATTGAGAGAAAAGTATCTCAACATATTTAAAATTATTGAAATCATGAGTGGAAATGGCCTGGATCCGACTCTTCTTCCTCCGCCTCACCTGATGAAACTTTCAATTTAGTTTTCCCTGAACCAAATGTGATGACAGTTTTGATCACTGGTCCTCTTCCTTCTTCCCTTCGAATTGGAGGTGAAAGTGTATCTGTCGGATTCAGTAGAGTTCCCAATGGCCCAGCTCCTCCAAGACGAACATCCTTTCCAATCGACCCCTTTTGCATTTCTGTTGGATTATTCATCACTTTTCTCCTGGGAGGAATCCAACTATTTTCTTGTTATGTGGGGGATGAATGCATTTTTGGGCTGAATGTTCAATGTCAGTGCAATAATATGAGAATACACTTGAATTTTAAAATGTAATTTTGATTTAATAAAAATTAGACAAAAATTGTGTAATACAAAATTGTTTTTTAACCTTTTATTTCACTTCACACATTCAATTCCGGAGATGATATAAGCAACATAAATCAGTTATAGTCATTGTGTGATATCTTTAGGATAAGCTTTCTTTTCTTCCGCCAGGCTTCTACCTCTGTCGTTGGAAGTTGAATCGTCGTTCCCATTCTTCCCATTCTTTAGCCAAGGCCTGTGATAAAGCTGCCGTCTATCTCTCTTTCCTCACGTCTCCCACTATCGTGTGGTTATCAGTTCGTCGACAAGCTAAGTGGGAAAATCTACGCTGCTGGTACATATGAGATTGACCCAGAGCAATCGCGGTCTGGCGTTTAAGGAATTTAAGCATATGAGATCCCGGGTACAATTGCCCCATCCCGGGATGATGATGATGATGATTTGGCTCTACTGAAAAAAATGAGACAGTCTTTCTCAAACGTTACCATTGTTTTGCAAAAAATCGAAAACAAATTTTTATGTGCTATATTAAAAGACCTCGAAAAAATATTAGATGCATATTTTTTTTCTACTCGGGGTATGTTGAGACAACTGAGCTGGGGCTATCTGAAGTTCGAACACTATAAATCGATTTACTCCAACATGCATTGACCGATTGACCTGCAATTTGGTATGGGACATATTGACTGAATTCCCCATAGGGTATTTTTCTCGAATTTTTTAAACTTTGAATTTTGGGCGCAATATTTCAAATCTCAAAATATGAAATATTTTTTTAAATTACCCATTACTATTGGATCGTAATCTACTCATTTTAGAAGCATTTTACCATTACATTTCAAAATTAAAAATTGACCGTTAAGATTTTGAAATTTCGCGCCAGCTGTTTTTTATGTATATTTCCAAAATTTCTTAACAAGTTAGTTAATTTGGATTATTAGACATATATTAAAAGAAAAATCATCCAAATCGATTGAGCAGTTTACGAGAAAACGGGGTTTAAAATTTCTTGGTTCATGTAATACATAATGCTGATGTAAAATTGGCAAATTACTGAAAATGAAACATACGAACGAATTCAGTAATACAAAATAAAAATAATTAATACAGAATTCATTCTTCATGAACCTTTTAATTCCCAAAACCAAACAATTACATAATTATGTTAGTGTAAATGCAATCAATTACTGCATAACAGTTAATACAAAGTAAAACTTGCATTGTGTTAAAACTCTGCTTAATGCGAAATAAATATTTAATTAAATAAAATTGGTAAATTAAGTCTTAATTACGCAAATAATATTTAAATTAAGATTTTGTAACACTGGTTGTGAATCGGCTTCGCAGTAGGTTTGGGTAGTCCTTACCTACAGTAATTGGCCCACTGTGCCCTCCCCAATATATCTGTTATGTGTATAAATGAAAACATATACACAATACATATAGATAATATGTTCAAAATAACGCCGTACCGAACGAAAATCGTTTTTGTAGCAATGCAGTAAATCCCCTCTTACTTTCCCTTTCCAGTATCAGATCAGTTGTATGAGTTGAGAAAGTGAACATATTGAAGGCTTTGTGCGTTTTCACTACGTCTCCCGATAGCACACGGGATGAAAATCGAGAGCTTCCGATTTTTATCTTGTGTGTATAGTTCTGCTTTACGCCCCTATTGTTGGCTGCTGCAGCATCCGTGGCCTGTGTGTTGCTTTCTAAGCATTTCTTCTCAAAGTTTTGGTGTTTCAAGCTGATCATTATGCTTTCGTTGAGTGGAGGTGTACAATAAGCACGAATTAAAATAAAACTGGAAAATATCGAAATGGGGTTTAATACGGGAGTTAGAGTTGCTTGCCTGTTGGTCATTAACATTGCTTTTTGTTATGCCTTCAGATCTTTTCCATTTACATTGCCAGCATCCACGTGAGTAAAAATAAATTCTTATTTTTTTAGAAAAAAACTTTGCATTAAAATATTCTGTCATGTTAAAGTTGATTGGTGTACTTATTATTGTATTACATTATTATTGTAGTTGGTGTACCCCTTGCAGTTTCAATCAAGGTGAATATCGTTGGAAGTCAATAAGAAATACTACCGAAGGCGATTGCGGTGGCTATAAAGCAGCTGGATATGACAAGGATCCACAGTTTGAGATTTTGGTGGAGTTTTTCCAGGAAAGGAAGCACCCACAAACCTACCTATTGTATCTGTACTTCACAAACATGAAAAAGTTTGAAAAAGTTTACGGAGAACCTTACGACTTTAACGTATATGTTGTTCCCTCTAATCACACGGATTACTGCATCCAACTTTTTGTGGAAGGTCAAGGATTTCGAAAACCAAAAAACTTAACTGGGGCACCAAACAACATTTTAAGGACCCACAAGGAGGGATTTAATGGCGAAAATTCATTCATAAATCACATTATGGATGAATGGCGGACTGTTACACCGGGTTGTTCTGTGGAAAAAGATGATGTACGCAAATATTTTTTACTGGTGTTGAAGTTGTTATGTATATGTGTATGTATGTACGTATGTATGTATGTATGTTTCTATACAAAGCAAACATTTTCATGTTTCAGATAAAGGAAGCAGTCGCAAGGTTGAATTATATTACCCTTTTGTGGAAACAAGGTGGACAAGAACTAATGAATTCAGAGGTGATAGGGAAGGCCAGTAGGTTCGGGCCCATTATAACCGATGCATTTAAGAAAAAATGTTACTTGAGCCGATTCGTTGTTCCTGATGGTCTAAGGGAATCAGTAAAAAATTGTGACTCAAAAGTTGGTCTTTTGAATGCTACCAACCAACCGATTACTCCTTCCCCTGTTGTAACACCGTGCGACACTAACAACACAACAACCAATGCTGATGGCGAAGTAGAGTCTCGTGTACGTCGTGCTTCGCCAAGTGATCCAAAACAACACATAATAAATGAATTCAGACACTTCGTGAAAAAAAATCCAAGCAATGAGCAATTCATAGAAATACGGGTTTCACCACTCCCAGGTGGCAGATCTTATCCATTCGGTAGTATGAAAATTATTGTGTTTACTGCATACACAAAGATGATCGTTAGAGTTGTTGTATTAAAAGGTCGGGTAATTCCTGGTAACGGTTTTTTTATGTTTCGTCCAAAGAGTCAAACGATGCAAGATTTCACCTTGCAAGTGACTTTGAACCCGAAATGTGGTTACCCAGTGGGGAAAATGAACCATTAGCAATGGTAATGTTAGAAAAATTAAATACAAACGTTAATGACTGGGAAAACCTTGATCTTCGAAGAATTCAGGGTAAAAATTACAAAACCAAAATGCTAACTGAAAGATACCTCGTACTAATGAAATCATTAATCATTGATGGTCAAATATATGGGATTGCACGTAATTACCCTATTCCGAAAGAAGTCTCAGAACTATTTCCCCGTGCATTTCAAACATGCAACTGCGTCTTGCCTATGATCGGCGCTACATCCGACACCTAACATGCCTCCATTAACCTATGTATGGATGACAACGATTCTTCTTCATTCAAATATGAATTTTTCAAATATGGCCAAGCAACCCCGGGAGGTCAAAACATTTGTGAAGACAGTCGTCATTATTTGTGTCCAAAAAACGATGGTTCAGAAATATTGAGTCCTTCCACGTCACTTCGTTGTTTACCTGCTAGTGACCCTGCCATTGGCATCTTGAAAGCTAATATTGCAGCAGAAATCGCTTACATCCAAGAAAGATTCAATTCAACATACTCCAACAAATATTATCCAGTAGAGAAGTTTGAGACAGACATTTGGCCAACAATACACGACAATTTTGATAAGAGTGAGCTGTACGATATTCCACCTTATGAATTCATTCCAGAAGGCATAAAAACTGATGATACGGATGACAACACCTACATCAAAAAGATCCGCTGCACACTTTGCCATAAGCGACTAAAACGATGCAGCTTATCAATGAGCAGCCGCCAGCGTGCTTCAAAATTTGCTAACGACTACCAAGTTCCGACGTCACGAAGTAAATTTCGAACTCGTTTAATTGAACACTTGGGCACTGCACAACATCTATCTAGCATACTCTATGATGTGCAAAAGGATAGGAATATGTATGATGTGGATGCTGAGCAACGTTGGATTTCAAACACAACTAGTGGAAATCAACAATTAGCTAATATAATTGACGTCACGTATACAATGCTACATACCAACACAGCACCTACCAATGCACCTCGGTGGTACGAATTACTCAAAAAAATTAAGGCAAATGTTGGGGAGAGTATGCATAGCTTTCACACGGGTTTCCAGATTGTACGTCTAATTGCAGAGACAGGAACAAACGACATATTGGAATACCTTGTTGCAAAGGACGAACCGTTCACATTAATATTGGACGGAAGCGCCGATAAATTAAATAATCATTACGTGTTGGTGTATTTGCAAGGCCTGGAAAGCGGTGTAACTTCGTCATATCTTATATTCATGTTGAAACTGCAAAAAAAATTTACTGCTGATTCATATAAGGAGGCGCTCTTGGAGGCTGTTAAAAATTGCGGACCTGACTTCCAAACGTACTTTAGGAAAAGGATTGTTGCCATTTCAACCGACTCTGCAAGAGTAATGGAGAAATTTCACACCGATCTTAGTGTTTGGGTTGATAGGAAATCGTTCGATGGAGAGCCGCTAAAACTAGTTAGTCTATTTTGCTTGGCTCATAGATTGCAACTGGCCACTCGTTCGGCGTTCAAACCATCACATGCAGACAAAACGATTCCTGCTTCATCACCGGTATATTACTTCTCGTACTTAGAGAAATGGCTCCAAAGTTCTTTCACATACTTTAAATGGTCAGGGAGACGAATTGCAATATTTCGCGACGTGATTATTCAAGAGCAATTACCACATGTGGAATTGAAGGAGTTGCACACTGAACGTTGGATTTCGTCAGAGTATTCTACGGTTAAAAACTTCGTAACTGCATGGCCAACTTCCAGAATTTCCCTACAACGAATTCAAGATGATAGTACAATAGATACAAAGAGTAAAATTGGTATTGCCGACATGCAAGCACAATTTCGTGACAAAACGGCACTGATAACGCTTCATTTTCTTTGGGATTTTGTCGCTGCCTTTAAAGTGTGGTCGGAACATCTGCAATTGTTATCTGGGGTTTTAATAGATCAATACAAATACTTTGAAACTTTGCAGTCAAGCCTAACCACATTAGAAGCTTACGAAAGAGTCCTTACTAAATTTTTGGATGAGTGTATTTGCGATGATGACCGGGAATTACTAACAATTGAAGACTACACGAACTGTGAAATAATTATTTGGAATAATCTTCAATTTGAAGCAACAAAATTAGATGCACCAACCTTTCGAGATGCTTCCCAAGCCTTGATAACTATAGTAAGGGAACGGCTTAATAAATACATTCCACAACAAATGTTAGCCTCAATTCATAGTTTGAATCCAAGCAGATTTCCACCCAATATTGAAGTTTTGAGAACTCAGTACCCGTCTATAACTCCACAAGAATCTCAGCCAGTATACGCAGAGGCTGACATTAGACAACTGGCAAGGATGCTTGGTATGAACCCAGAACCTTTAATTAAGGAGTGGGCAGATCTTGTTGAATCTATGCTTTTATCGAAAACATGGATTACTAATCGGAAAATTGAGGACGCAAATCTATTTTGGGCAGCAATCTTGAAAGATGACGTAAAATGGACCGAGAACACAAAACTTTTCATTAAGTCATTGAAAGTACTTGCACCCGGGTCAGTAGCATGTGAAACAGGCTTTTCTGTTTTCAACGAAATAAAATCTAAAAGAAGGTCAACGATATCCGATCTACATTTGGAATCAATACTTAAAATCCTTATCAACGGACCTGAATCAATTGACAAGTTTGATAGTTACAGATATGCGCAGAGATGGATACTAGCTGGACATCAGAAACCTAAGGTTAGTAACGAAGAAGATGGTGTCGATGCAACAAGCTGTACTGGTGTGAACACTGACCCGTTGCTTAAAGAAAACGATTCCGAAGAAACTGCAGAGGAAACTGAATGCGATCCTAATAATGATTTCGAGATTTCGGAAAACGAAGGCATAGAGGAAACTGAGGATGACACTACGTTTAATTTACCAGTTGAAGGGAATGCACCAAGTTATGATGATATTGTCACTGAGCAAGGCAAAATTAACGATCCGAAAAAAGGAATAAAAGACGTTTCTCGGTTTCGATCAAGGATTATGTAAAATAATGAACAGTAACGATTCTACGAATACATCTTAAATTATCAAACAATTTTGTGTTGACTATCAATGACTGTCGTAAAATACCTTTCCGGACCATGCGGCGTCAACTTTTTATCTTCCCTTGTTTTGGCGCTGTTCCAAAACCTAGTACTGAATATAAAGTTTAAAATGCTTCAGAAGCTTTACGCTGATACCGTTAAAGTAGGCTACGTGCACTAAGATGGCATTGGAGTGATAGTTAACCATTGCCAACTCCAAATTGCAAATATTATTCAAATACATAATACATTCTACAATATCAATACTTTCTACCAACTTAAACAAATATAAAGTTTGACAGGTGTATTTAAAGTTTTAATAAAAGAGTAATAGCTCTGTAGCAATAGCTTTCATGAAAATGTATTATATGAATCTCTGTAGCAATATCTATCATAAAAAATATATGATTCTCATGGACCAAGTAAAGGACTGTGCAAGGTATGCGGTTACACATGTGCGAAAATGTTCAGCCACGAAGCCAATCAGGGAATCAGCTCTTGGAACGTGATTGGCGCAACGTGAATTTGGGTTAAGCATTTGCGTACATGGGCAACCGCATACCTTGCACAGCCATTTACTTGGTCCATGTATGATTATCTGCTCCAAAAGTAGTCATAAAAAATATTATATGATTATCTGTTCCAAAACATGTCATAAAAAAGTATTATATGATTATATGTTCCAAAACATGTCATAAAAAAGTATTATATGATTATATGTTATAAAATGTATCATAGAAACGTATTACATCATTCTCTGTAGCAAAAGCCTGTGTACAATAACTGTTAACAACTACATTGAGCAATAAACATGTATCTTGCCATTCACACCATTTTTGTAGAAAGTGTGGTTTGATTGAGCCACGTTTTGGCCGTCCGCATTTATACTTACCATTATCATTTTTAATATAATATTTACACTCAGACTTCAAGAGATTACACCAATTGGGGTATAAATAGGTTTTGCATGACATTTTATTTGATCTCCGAAATGTTACCCTAAAGTACGCTCTCCGAAAAAATATTTCATATTTTGAGATTTGAAATATTGCGCCCAAAATTCAAAGTTTAAAAAATTCGAGAAAAATACCCTATGGGGAATTCAGTCAATATGTCCCATACCAAATTGCAGGTCAATCGGTCAATGCATGTTGGAGTAAATCGATTTATAGTGTTCGAACTTCAGATAGCCCCAGCTCAGTTGTCTCAACATACCCCGAGTAGAAAAAAAATATGCATCTAATATTTTTTCGAGGTCTTTTAATATAGCACATAAAAATTTGTTTTCGATTTTTTGCAAAACAATGGTAACGTTTGAGAAAGACTGTCTCATTTTTTTCAGTAGAGCCAAATCATCATCATCATCATCCCGGGATGGGGCAATTGTACCCGGGATCTCATATGCTTAAATTCCTTAAACGCCAGACCGCGATTGCTCTGGATTGACCTTTGAGCAAAACTCCTTCGAGGTCGAGATCTTCTGTGGGCACCAGTTCCATTGGTTTGTCACCTCCCCAACTTTCTGATGACGTTATCAGCAGCTCCCTCCACGAGATAACCATGATGGAGCAGGAGTTCCATTAGGGACCTCTCCAAATCATCCTCTTTCTTCCTTGCAGCCTCCAACTTGTCATCCATTTGTCTCAGCACGTAATTCACCTTCGAGCTCGTACTCCCTCCAGAAAATAGAAGACAAATCCTCGCCTGATAATCTTGCCTGGCCTCCTTCATCAACTTTTGTTCCCTCTTGACTTCTTTTGCCAACCTTTCATTTGAGGATTCCGCTTGCTCCAGCTCTTTCTCCAAGGCTCGGGAAGATACCCTTAGCTCCACGTTTTTTGCCAAGCTTTTTCGTAAAAGTTGCCGCAACTCTGGGGTAGTCAAAAGGTCCAAGTTGGTCACCAACTCTGAAGCAGGGGAAAGGGACTCTGCTCCTGGAGAAGGGGTTGGTTTTGGTTCTGGTCTTGATGAGAATATTTCATTTTTGTACTCAATCGCCGTGTCAATTACTTCAATCGATTCCTCTAATTCGTAGAGTTTTGAGGTGGCTTTCTTCTTCCCATCTTCACTCTTGGGTTTTTGAGCAGTCCAAAGTTTCCTTTGGGAAATTAGGAACTCACGAATATCTCGGAGTTTGGAAATCTCTTGACGAGCTTGTAATTTAGCTGCATCATCATCATCATCTTTTTTTTAATCCTCAGTCAATCCATCCTCAAGAGGCAAGAGAAGCATCAGCATCAAACTCCGTTTTCACCTCCTTCTTCAGGGTAGGATACTCCTCGTCAATCTTCCTTAAGTTCTGATATTGAGGATAGGATTTAATGGGAACTGCGACTACACCATCCATCAGTTTTTCGTTCTCGCTCATCAGCTGGGATTCAACCAAGAGCATCTGCTCGAACTTGAGTTCAATGTCGTCAACAGATGAATACAATTGATAATCTTGACCTTGATCGTGACCACCATGATAATCGTCACCACTGAAATCCCCTTCGTCTTCCCATTCAGACTCCAATTTATCACCGACTGGGGCTAAATGACATCTTCTGACCACAGCTTCCACTTCCAACACTTCATCAGGATCAGGGTCCGTCCAGTTCCGAGAGACGTCAGAATTAAGGTCCTCTTCAGAGCTCTCCATTTTACAACTGGCTTAGAACTAGTTTTGTTGTCGAAGCCTGCAAGTAATTATTAAAAATTTAATGTTAAATGCTATTGTTGATCTCCTCAAATATCAAATGAATGTTTTTGAATACCAATGAATTGAACAACTGCAATTTACTTACTGACTTCAAATTTTCCGCTCATTTTATCTCAGTGCCCATAAGTCGTCCGCTCCAAATTGGGTGGTCGCTGTTTCAGATCTTTTAAGATTGCTGTTGCTCGTAGTCGTTGTCATCACTCCAAATATGGGAAAACATGTTTTTTTAAACAATATAATAATTATTTAATTACCAAAACAAAGAACTTCTTTAACCCATAGTTTTCTTCATCTCCCCGTTTGCAGCTCATCAATCCCCATCATCATCATCATGACTGCAAGTGGTGCTACTGTGGTTGACTCATCGGAATCAACGCCGTCCTCATCACACACGACTATAACCATGTTACAAGTTTCAATTTCTCAGGAGAAAATTCTTCCAGCTACTTCCGCTCCAAATAGATTGACAATAAATTCGTGAACGTGATCCTGATCTTGGTGTTCGAAGACAAGACAAAAAAGGTTTTTGTTTTGACATAAAGTCAGTCTGGGTTATGATACATTAAAATGAAGCTAATGCTGAGTGTACTAGAACAGTGATACTATTTTCAAAATTCATTGATAACCTCAGCGTGACGTTTGACATTAGCCATAGGAAGGTCCATTATTACATCTCAAGTTGTCGGGTTTATTATCCACAGCTCATGTGAACGTTATTAACGCGGCGTAGCTAGTTTATGGGAATGGGAGAATATCGGGAGAGCGTGCGTGCGAACGTACGTCCGTGGCATTGCTTTTATGCATGTACACTCGAAAGCCTTACCAGCCCTCCGAGAAAAATCCCACTGAATTTCCATTGAATATTTCGGGAATAACAGTTCGAGAACGAACCCCTCCACTCACGCAAACTCGCCAGTTTTCAGAGAGTCCTAAAAGAAGAATGTAATGTTATTATAGCAGATATAACGAAAGAAATAGTCTTCTCAATGCCAGGAGCACTCAAGGCAGTAATTGCAGTTAAGGGATCACGCATAAAGTATTAGAAAAATATCAAAACCGAAAAGGATGCTATTCATTGTCCCTCAATTTTTTGAACTTTTTATTTTAAAACCACTGTGGAATAAAAGTTTGTTCGTATCAATTGTTGGAATGTATTTCATCTGAAAACCGACCTAACGGAGAATCTTATACTCGTAACTTTCATCAAATATTCGTGAAATTTATGCATATTATTGCGATGGCATTTTAAACGGCAATTAGGATGTTTTTAATAGTCCTACTATTGTAAGTACTTAGTCACTCAATTAGCACTCAAATAGTCTTAATTTCGTGATTTAATGTCATCCACCTGGTTATGCATTGAACAATTACGCAACACTTCTATAATACCTGCTTACATAAAAGCATTTACGTAGCACCATTATAATACCTACTTACATAAAAGCATTTACGTAACGCTGTTATAATACCTGATGGCCTAACGACTTTGTGAGATCAGTTTCACATTCTCATTTTGGTTTTTAATAAGAGGAATCTTTGTAGAAAACTGTGCTTCTTTACATTCCGACGTATCAAAGCTTAATTTTTAAAAATTTCAAAATGAAAAACAAAACCCGTTTATTAATCATGCTAGTTATCATAGCAATTGTATTTCCTTACTCATTCGGACGATACAATGATGATGATGATTATATTGGAGGGCCCTCTGGTAAAAACAATGTATAGGCACAACATTTTCGTTTAATTTTGTGTGCATTTCAATTTACAGGTTTATTTTTTGTCTTTGAACAGCAAAGGGAGGGGTAGAGCGGCTGAGACCTGCACCGACTAAACCAAAATCACCGCCCCCAACACCTAAACCAAACCCGCCTCCAACTACAACTCCAGAACCAATAACCACTACTATTCCTTCTTTGGAGTTGTTTCAATGAAAATAAAATTGCACTGTGAACTTCTAAATCATCAACGACCGGCTTCGGGCTATTTAATGCTATCCTTCATCAGGCTAAAATATAATAAAGGATACAAAATAATACTGGATTGAATATATGGATTTACATTTATCGAATTAGGCTTGGAGTAAAAATAAAAATGATTATAATAAATTAGATTCTCTGTCTCGCTAATCAGCTGGGATTCAACCGAGAGCATCTGCTCGAACTTGAGTTCAATGTCGTCAACAGATGAATACAGTTGATAATCTTGACCTTGACCGTGATGATAATCGTCACTGAAATCCATTTCATCTTCCCATTGAGACTCTCCCCCACTTGCAACACTTCGTCAGGGTCCAGTTCTGGGAGTCGTCAGAATTAACGTTCTCTTCAGAGCGCCCCATTTTTCCAATGGCTTAGAACTTTGCTTTCGTGGCGAGGCGCAAAATTCTATTCAATTCAAGTAAAATGTGAAAGGGTGATGTGATGACAAAAGAATTAATCAATTCACAATTTATTTTGTGTAGCTGACTTAAAATTATCTGCTCATCAAGATTGGTCTCAATGTCCATGAATTATCCGTCCAAATGGGATGGCATCATGTCACTTTAGATAGTCACTGATAGATTGTTACTCGTCGTCATCGCCCCAACAATGAGCAAATAATTTGATGTTGGAAATAAGTTTTTGTATAATTCGTATTTTTTTCAATTTCATATATTCATGCTTAACTTAGTCGTCATCACTATCACTAAAAATGTTGAACTCACGCCAGTCACCAGTAGTTCTGTCCAACAGTTTTCTAGAGGGTCCCTTTATCAACACAATTTACTGGTGACTGTCAAACCAAACTCTACAGTTTAAAAAAGTAACATAATTGATCAATTTATACTCCAGTTGTTTTAATTATGTTGCATAATAATTATTACATGACTCATGAGTACTGCGTCAGTGGTTGTTAGATGCAGCTAATTATTACGTAGCTGAATCTCAGTCAGCGTAGTTATAACTTTACTAAGTTTGTCTGTCTGTGAGCACTCTCCTGTCGACATTCGTGACCGATTTCCACCAAATTTCGCACATAGGTAGTACACCTCAAGAGCACGCCTGGTATTGCTTTTCAGCCAAATCAGTCAAAGCGTTTGAAAGTTATGGCGCGAAAATTCAAAAATCCGCAGATTTGGCTGAAACTTAGTATATAGAGGTTATCTGATATGCTGAATCGATTTCTTATGGTGGTAATGCTCTATGAACAGTATTTGATGCAGATTTGAATGTTTTTGAGCGCGAAAATTCAAAAATAGTCCCATTTATCACCCAGTATTCCTATTCATCGCCCAGAATTCCCATTCATCGCCTAGAAATCATATTCATCGCCCAGAATTCCCATTCATCGCCTAGAAATCCTATTCATCGCCCAATATTCCTAGCCTCCTGTGTATGCCATTTAGCTACGTTTCTATGTCTGCTTACCAGCAGTTTATTTAGTTAAGATGTTTAATAAGTCAGTTGAAAGCATTCATTTCCATAAAGTTAAAAAATTAAAGATGAAGAAAGCAGTAGTTGTTTATTTTTATTAAGTATTGCATTACATAAACAATCCCCTGATCATTACTGAACATACATTGAACCACGGAAAGGTTTCGAGTACCATTTGCCCTTTTTTCCTCTTGCTCTTTTGACCACTTGTCCGTTTTACTACTTGCCCTTCCTGCTATTTGCCCTTCCTACTATTTGCTCTTTTTACTACTTGCCCTTCAGTATAACTTTCCCTCATATGCCTTCATAGCATTACCATGACGATGGTGATGATGATTCTTTTTTATGATTATTGTTTATAATATTATTATATTTTTATTTATATATTATATTATGATTGCCAGTCAGATTGTCTAGATTTTAAAAGTAGCCAAATTTGTACAAAAAAACATACAAACTTGGCTACAAAAAAATTCCTTATAAAACCAGATTGGCTAAATAAAAAATCTTCATTCAACCAATTTGGCCAGTTCAAAATTCGGTATTAAACCACTTTGGCTAGATAGAGTCCCATGTTTAAAACCATAAATATAATACGCATATTTCAATAAATGATAATGAATAACAACTCAACATTGGTACATTTCAAACAATGAATATTAGAATGCATGCATACAAAATGTTGAATCTGTTGTATCTACATCTAGCCAAGTTTGTATTTGTATGAAAAAAAATCTAGCCACTAAAACATCAAGGTATATGACTTTATAACATACATATCGTTACGGACTAACATTACGAAGTGAAATAGTGAATAGTAACAATTTTCACGTTTATATTGACATACATTTTTCTGGTTAACCCACTTACGCGGAACTATTCCTTATATTAATACACATTTAATGCGGCCCGTTTCTGGATAAAATCCCAATCCTATATTTCATAATGCAAGTTTAGATGTAGTTCGAGAGTTTTTTTTCGGAAAACTCGGAGCTAATTGATTTATTCGCTATTAGAGTTCATTCTCAAAAAAACCGGTTGAAGGGGTCTTAAACTTTGAAAATATTTGTGTTACTGTGAATAGATGATGATGTGTTTCCATGATCATTACATAATTTATCAAATATTTAAAACGATGAAGTGGGACTTCTTCACTACAGAGCACGCAAAACACCAAGCCAACGATGCATATTCTTGCCAACCAGGAAATTACTAAATGACCTATCCTGGTCATTCTCCATGATCTTGGAAAAGGCTGTCCATCATCATCGTCATGGTAATGCTATGAAGGCATATTAGGGAAAGTTACCCTGAAGGTCAAGTTGGTCAAGTAGTAAAAAGAGCAAATAGTAGGAAGGACAAGTGGTCAAACGAGCAAGAGGAAAAAAGGGCAAGTGGTACTCGAAGGGCAAGGGGCCTAGAAGCTTCCTTTGCTTCTAGGCCCAAAATTTCGCTAAAACTCATATTTTCAAAGCTTATAAAGAACATATGAGTTTTAGCGAAATTTTGGATTTACATGAGAGTTTTGAAGACATGCTTTAATTTAATCCCTAAGTATTCTAGCCAAATTGAATTTCAGTAATCAATATTAGCCAGTAATGTTCTTGTGGTTTCGCCACACGCACGTGTTTATTTAAAATAGTTCAACCAAACTAAAAGGTTTCCCATGTGCCTATAAAACATGTTTGGTTAAAAAAGCAATATATGCTTCCATGTATGTACAGATAAATGGAATGATAATAAATTATTATTGAATTGAAATTTGATTTAGAATATTTTAAACATTTTTTGTCTTTTACTCTCACATAAAATTTGGCTGTTGAAGCAAAAACATAGCAGTTGTATACATGAGTATTTACAATATTATAAGAAAGAAAGGAGTCAAATTACCCCATTCATTATTTAAAATTATGATCCTGAAACCCCAAACATTTTTTAACCTACTTAACCCTCCCACCAACCAAGGAACAGGGCCATTACTTAGGAGCAGTGTCAAGGTGTATAAATCCTTGCTTAAATTCTGGTACAGGAGTTGTCTAGAAATTGATTTAGGACCAGAAAACCAATTGATCTTTAAAATTTCACGTTCACAAATTCCGCCAACTTTTGCAACAATTCTATTCGGAATTATTCCATGGTTGATACTTTCTTTGGAAACTTATATAAATCACGGTCACTCAACAAAGGATAGAAATACAAGTGCACACTTTTTGTCACTTATTCATTTCCTTTTTGCTGTACTTGGAGTTGGACTACTTTTTATATATTTCGTGCTAATCAAATTTCCCGTATCCATTTCTGCTGCTAACGAAACTTACTTTTTGTGTAGAAGAATCATCTATGAAAGTAATAATTTTTATACGAATTCCTAATTTTGTAATTCCAAAAAAAAACAATCTAAAGCTTCTAAATTTTTCTTTAGGTACGACATGGACTGAAAGAAATCCCACTCAAATTGATTTTATTGGAATTTTCACTGCCCTCTACGGTTTAGGACTGATTCTACCGTCCATAATATTTGGAGTTACATTCGTTGTTTTAAATTTGGATCCGACTTACCAAATTTTCAATCTAATAATTCACCAATATTCTACATTCAGTACATTGATGACGTTCACTATTCGAATTGTTATCATAATTTTAGTCATAATAGAATACTTGAGGTCTATCTGGCTCCTTTCGTTGTATAGCTTGATAGTTTTAACGAAAGTACTTAAAATGTTGGAAATTTTACGGGTGGAAAAACGTTTTCGTTTTGCTACAAAATTTTATAAACAAATTCAAATAGGTTTCAAAAGCATTGAAATACCAGCAAAAATTTGCAGCTGTGTTGGTATTATGGGAACTCATTGTGCGATAGCAATACTCACTTGGCTTGTAATTAGAGGATGGTTTTCGCAACCATATTTTGTTCTTGGCTTCTTTAGTTTTAATGCAGCTGGTCTCGTCACTTTTTCTTACGTATATGCCACATATGCTGCTTTTATATATGAGAAGAGCTCCGATTTGGTTCTTCAATGGAGAACTAATTTATACTCCCAACGGAGAAACGGTATCACAATTAAAATATGTTACAAAAAATGGCTAGCATTTAGAAACGTTGAAATCGAATTTGGTGAGGGATTAGTTTTTAAACGATTGACGTCTGCGTTAATGTTTCATACTTTGGTTCAAAATACAATTACTCTTCTGCTATTGTGGTAGCTACGTACATGTTTGCTGGAAATGATAGCGAATCTTTTAAATTATAAAGCAGCGTTTATATTGAATAAATTTTTTGAATGTAGAACTGAACCCTTGATAAAAATTAATGAGTTAACTTTCTACATGTCATTGGTAGGAGATTTGATTGAAATTGAATTGAAAAATTGAAATTGGAGATTGAAAACTGAAGAAAAAGTTTGTTACGTTGCTTTACCCGCTTAGAATGCGCATTAGGGAAGTTAACCTTGCACAAACGTTCACTCCATTTGCCATGCTTGACTTTTGCGTCACTAAAATTGTCAATTTTCGTTCAATCAAATATTGTTTTATATGTAATTTTAAACCACTAAATGCTTAGAATAAGCCATACATTACTCGAATGTAAAACGATGATGATTCTTCTCAAAACATATTCTACTTTGGAAAATTATTGCTATATCCAAATCCATTTACAGCTACAACTATATTTTGGTAATTTATTTCTGCAAAGCAAAACCCATGAAATAATCCAACATAATGGGAGCAGTAGAGTCGTCAATTCTTAAAGATAAGTGGGCATATTTGGACAAAATATTACGCACATGACCGCCTTTTACTTGTAGTATGTTTTCAATTGTAATTCCAAATTGAGATAAATTCCAAGATTTTCCAGAAGAATCTTTACCAGTATCACTACTTTTTCAGTCCACTTTTTCGTATGCATGCGTTATATTCGGCATTCTACATGCAAAATTAGAGCTTCACAAAAAATTCAGCATCAAGTTTTGAAAAGTTAAAGTATAATATTTGACAATGCTGCTTTCCGAAAATTTTCTCAAGCTGTTTAATCTCAACTTAAAACTTCTACAGTTAATAACTACTTGTCCCTTCACCTTGAAAACCGATAGCTTTGATGGTAGCCCCAAGCTTGTTCCTTGCAGTGGAAGAAGCGTGAGTTGGCAATGGTTTAAATTGGGGATTTCATCTACATTCGTATTAGTCTTGTGGGTACAGCTTTTTCTAGCGCGAAATGAAGAGCAACTCGTTACATTTTTGGAAAGTTTATTATGTGACACAGGCATCACCGCTTTCATCCTTATGAACGCAGCCTACTTGAAGCATAATGAGGTTGTGATCGCTCTTTTCAATTCCCTGGTTCAGTTGGAAAAGCGCAATAATGGGCAGAATCATGTTATGCATCCAGTGCCCAAGCGTGAGAAATTGATGATCAATTTTTGTCAGATTAGTGGTCTCATTGCCATCCCAGTTCTGGTAGGTTCAGGCATGCTTCAACGATGTCTGAGTCCGTGCACTTCTGCCCTTGCTGGTTGGAAACTTCTGGAGGAGTGTTCAACAGGAAAAGTTGACAATTGGAGCTCAACATCATTAGTGTACCTGGCTGGGATCTTGCTCATGACTACCTGGATTCTTATCGGCTTGGTGGGAGGATCTGCATTTCAAACGACAGAATTGATTTTGTTTCAAACCTCCTGTATAGTATACCACATCAAAGGCCTTCGAATACAGATGCAGCAGTTGAGGAATTTCAAACAACTGCCTCAACGGCTAATGTTACAATATCGAGAGCTTCAGATTATTGCGCGAGTGTTTAATGGAATTCAACAGGATGTCATTATTGTTGCTCTTCTCAATCTCCTAATGATTTTTATCATTGGGAGTACTTTCGTGATGATTACAATGGGGTTGAATATTTCCATTCCTCACATGATTCTCTTTTCTTCTGCACTCGTGGATTCGATTGCGACGGATGTTGTTGTCTTTGGAGCATTTGCTGAGGTTCATTTTCAGTCGAGTAAGGTCTTGAATTATTGGAAGACAATGTTGATACCGAAGTTGGATTTGGAAAGGCAGACCGCTATGCAAAAGGCTGAGCTGAAGCGTATGAAAAAGTTTGTGATTTCAATATACCCACTGAAAATTCGAATTGGAGCTGTCAATTTTGTAGAAAAATTCACTCCAGTTGCCGTATTTGAATTTTGTGTAACACAAATCGTGAATTTGCTTCTAATTGATTGAATTTACATAAAGTATTTATATAATGGGACAACACGTTTTACTTCACGTAAATTACTGGTAAATGTTTATAAAAGTACATCCACATATTGCATGTTTATATCCATCAGACTATTTCGATGATAAATTAAATTGCACCTATTTTCTACATCGAATATTATCCGACCAACCAAAAAAACCTCGTAGTAGATAATGACATTTGAAATATCTATCTAAAAAAACATGCGGAGTAAAATTATTGTAGTTATCAAACGCTTTGTCTAGTTTTTCTGTGTAAAATCTGCAACCCCAACTGTACATCGGCTTGTGTTTTGTAGTAACTGAATGCTAGTAAAGCCGTTGTTTCGATCATTCATTAAAATAATACATTTAGGATTTGCGGAAAAATTCACAAATTACAAAAATTATTTCCTCCAAACATTATGCGTTTTAAACTGCATTTAAATGTTTAAATTAATTTGCAAGTGTTTTGGAATATGGAATGCGTATAAATTGTTACGACAAAATCTATTTTGAGAAGATTTTGTAGCATAATCTAACAACAGACAAAATTAAACATGGTAATGTAGCAATTATATTTTATTTTGTCATTTTCACCAAGTAAAATATTAAGCTTTATCGATGACGGGATTCAATAGAATTGTTTAAAAGTGTAAAAAATTAATTTTTTAATCCGGGTTCATACAAATAAGTTACAAAATTAGTTATTTAAATTTATCAAATGGAAAATGTTGTCTAGCTCTACACATTTTCGACTCAGAAGTTGTAGCCTTGGTTAGAGTATAACACGTATTCCGAACTAAAATGTATTGATTAAAATGTTTGAATAAAAACTACTATAATTTTGAAATTACGGCTTGCGGAATCAGTTTACAAAGTTACGCCATCAAATTTCTACTATCAATTGACGAAACAACTAGATTAAATCCAAATTTATTTGCTCTAATCATTCTTTAGTGGGAGAACGTTTTCCTCATATAAAGGGGATGTCTCATCCTTCGGATTTCCAGCTGGCCAATACCTAGCAATAACGTGGAGTCTTAGGGTGTCATTATTTCTTGCCATTCCATATCCAACAAGTTTTGATGCTTTCCAAATCTGCTGCGTAAATAACAAGGTGTGATTACGATAAACCCAATTATGTGGCGTCATTTCTAGTTCCCTCATCCAAGTTTTAGGCGGCCAAGGGTAGTGCTCAATACCATGACGGTACCAATCGTTCGGGATTAGTAGCCCAATCACATCATCATTCAGCCAGAAATCATAGAAGCTAATGTGTTCCACAGACTCGCCAACAGACGCCCATGGAAATTGGTTTTCGACAACATGATGATATTTGGAAGAACCATATTCAACACCGTAAGTACTAGTTCGAGCCAGCTCCTCTGCAACACTCTGAGCTTGCTTAATAAGTTCTGGATCTAGTGCCAACTTTGGAGCTTGGTGAATACCTCGTATCTCATTCTCCCTTTCGAAGATGGTGTCTAAAAATGTTCCAGGATGTTTCCTTTGTTGATCCTGATTTTTTTTCAAATCGCTCATTCTTTACATTTATATTTAACTATACAAACGCAATGAAAATAAAGTTTTATAGAATATTTTTATTTACAATATCTTTGAGTGCTTTGCTGCCATAACGATTTTCGAAAATGGCCATCATACAGTGGACTAGACCTCTGTATGGATAGTTATCTTTATCTCCCATGAAGTCTTGATAACTTTTTTCAGGGAGGGCAGCAGAGTCCTAAAATTTAATAATTTAAGTGTTAATAATTTTAATATTTTTTCTTCAAAATTAATCAATAAAAAATACCAACGTTTATGTAAACATAACAGGATTTGTATTCCGGAGTGACTCTATGCATTAGTCCTTCTAAAACGTCAGACAATTTTTTGATCTCCGTACGCATACCCCAATGAAGGTGAACAGCTTTTTTCACATAATTCAAATCAGTAAAACAATCAACGTAACGCTTAACGTCATACGAATGGAAGGTCCGAATTGGAAACTGCTTCAAGTATTCGTACCAGCAGATCCCATTTGTAGCTTTGCTTATCATCTCTCTACAAAATAAATGAGGAATGTAATGATCATGTTAAGATATTCACACACAAAGTACCTGAGAGTGAGTGAGTGAGAAGGCTTACCTTGTGTAGGGCTCAAGGTCTTCTGCTCTTATCTCATCCAATGTACAACATTGTGAACTTAACAAAATAATAAAGGACACAACTTTAAGTAAGTCAGATGGCGTCATTTTTTAGAGCTCCGCATGCGTCAATAACATTAGAGCAAGAAGTACAAGTTAATACTAAATCATCATTACAATTTGGAATCGATTTGGGACAAACTAGATGAATAAAAAATTAATGGTGTGATGCAGACAAGTTGCCGATCTTCTTTTAATGCTTAATTCGGCGGCACGCTACTCCATTAGCATTAACAGTTTTACCACTTAAACGGTTAAATCTTAATTTAATTGCGTTCATTAAAATAGCCATAAAATGGTTGATAAAAATTGTGTAGATTAAGATTTATTGCAAAATTAGGCGACTAAAATGTAGTCATATACATACAAAAAAAACTATTGACTCTGCCATGAAAAATACATCGTTCAAAAGATGGTCATTAAATTAAATCAATATACATATTATCAATAACACGGTGAAAACTTGATCAACCTACCAAATTTATATTAAATTTTTGTTTTGTGCAGCCCTTTTCATGTTTAATATGAATTAAATAAAAATAATGATAGATTTTTAAATTACATTGGTTGAGTGGGATGACAAAAAGTCACTCAAAAGATTTTAAATCAATTTACTAGTAATTTAACAACAACAAAATTGACTGCATGAAAAACCATGCTTGTACTTCCATTCAATTATCCCAAATTTTAAGCAAATAATAGCAATAATTATTATTATTATCTACAGTGACTTAATCTATTTTCCAACGGCAAGCAAAGCCTTGAATGTACCTCGAGCCACAAATTTAAAAAACTTGAGCACGCTTCGTTTTCTTATCACATAAGCTGATCCACAACCAATACTAATTGGTTTACACGATTTGAAAAATTTTGACATTTCCTTATTTACTTGGTTTGATCCCCAATTTTTACGCTTAATTGATATCAAAGCTTTTTTGGTATAAACATAATAATTTGCACAAACATTAAGTATCATGGGAATAGATACCGTGAAGAAAATAAAATAAATGGTCAAAATGAACTTTGAAGTAAAGTGCATATCATGCCCATGTCTTGCTAATGAAAAAATGCAAAAAACAACGAGGTAAGAAAATAGCCCTTGAACAGGCATAACAATTTTTGAGAATACATCTTGAATCAAAATGTTAACAACCTGCATTTGTCGATATAAACCAGTTAAATTGGCAGGTTTTCGGAATTCAATTGTTGCTTTTTGAGAAGGAGCTGAAGTTGAAAATTTGTATTCGTTTGAGTATATTATGAACTCCTTCAAGATTGTGAGGAAATGTGGCAAAAATCCAAAAGCGAGATTGACGAGCAGAATTAAAAAGGAGTAAATCATTTGTATAAGCCACCCAAAATATATAGCATGTAGGAAATAAACAAAGGTTGGACATAAATGGTCTGGAATCACGGATACAAAGTATAAAGGCCATCTAGGAAAAATCAGGGCGTGAAGGCATAAAAAGAAGGAAGCAAAAATTGAAATAAATCCAATAAGAAGTACGATGGAATCGCTGAAAATATTTTTGTATGATGTATTAGCGTTAAGTGTTGGCATGTATTTTCCTATTGGATTGGAAATAAATTAATCAATAAATAAAATACTCGAATATTTTTTTAAGTATTGAGAGATAATTCTTAGTAGTTAAACTTACTTTGAACGTTTGTGTAGACACCAGTGATGGCTGTAAGAGTTATCGCGAGTTCCTTGGCCTTCCAGACAGACAATGAAAATAGAAAAACGCAAGGTGAACCTCCAATGGCCAAGCAGGTCAAGTAATAATGATGATTTAGATCCATTGGTTCCAACTCAAATATTTGCATGAGGGTACGTGATACGAAGAAAAACACTTGAAATGTAAAAACCCAAAATGAAATTCGGCATTTTTGGTATTTCATGGGATCAACTCGAAATTCACGAGAATTTCGGTTGAACGTAAATGGTGAGCCATGCATTATGTTTGCCCAGGTATTATAGGCATCCAGAATTCGAAAGTAACGATCGCTTTGCATAATGCACTTATCCAAAGACTGGAAAATAGAGCTGTTGCTTACTTGGCAGGAAAATGTAAGTGAATATTTTCTTACTGGGACTTGGAGTAAAACTGAGCTCCTGAGGTATTTCAGATTGCTGCATAAAGGTAATTTCAGAATGCAAAATTATATCCTTTGATTTTGGTGAAATTAATAAAGCAAGATAAATTGTAATTTACGAAACTCTGCGAAAATCAATTTGATTTTGAGTTTGATTACAGACTAATAAATACATATTGAGTAGGAAATCCCTTTAATCTAAAGAAAGTAATATTTTTGTCAATATTGGCCTTTATAATAGTTATATCTTTCAATCAATTTTTCCCCAAATTCCTTTTCAAGCCTATTAGGCAAGTTTTCAATCATAAAAAGTTTTTGTCGTTTACGTTTTGATAATCATTGTAAGCTATCACAAGATAAATTACGGTTAGTAATTTAATTAAAATTACGCATATTAAAATCATCTTGTACCTCCTGCCAATTTTTTGTGTGCAATTTGCAGCTTCCATAATCCTGCATTGTGAGCTGCCTGCATATCAATATATTGCACGGATGTGTTCAAAGCAACAGGAAGCGGTACTCGGATGAAAACGCTTCTAAAATTAGAAAGGAAAATGCTTTCCGAGTGCGAGTGTGTGAGCACAAGCAGATACATTATGTAGATGTTCTTGTTCGAGAAGCTTCATCAATAAATGCGTGGATAGTTTGTATCACTCAACAAAAATTATTGCATTTTTTATTGCAAGCAAAGAATTACAAGAAAATCATACAAAAGCTATATACTTTGTATTCACCACGATATTTCGTAAGTGAGTATTTTTCTCATCTCATCATCATCAAAACAAAATAGAAATGTCAAAATTGACAAATAAATAATTGATAATTTTAATGGAAATTCTTACTAATAATATTGCTCAATTTCCAAATATTTTATGGAGAGTAAAGTAGCTTCACAAATCTCTTTAAAACAGGAAAGGGGGAAAGTGCAACGGCCCGAAAAAAATTGATACTTTGATTTCATTCCAAAGTTCCATTCCAGAATGGATACTTTAGATGATCTTATGCTGAAACCGGCACTTTGCATCTCATGAGGCGATGTTGATGATGATGATGATCAACAAAATGAGTCACAAAAAATGTCAAGACCATAGAGATGCGGGATGCAACAAGGAATAGAAGGAGGTATATCGGGCTCTACTTCATCACAGTGTGATTGTGATGTGATGATGTTGATGTGATTTTGTAACAAGGAAAAGGACGTACCCAAGAAAGATATTGAAAGAAACAAAAGCTTTCAAAAATATAACTGTGTTGCAACTATGCTTTGCTCACTCAAGGTACATTCCTACCTATTTTCTTTTGAGATGTGCATGCTGCTATAATAAACCGTAGCGAAGGAGATTCATTTTTTGTCACTTTTCAGTCTGTTCGAGACTCTATGCTATGCAAATAAATTTTAAAGCAATGCAGCGCTTGAGCATGAATCTCTTCGGTTTTGGATTCCTCCTTTTCTTTCTCACGTATAGTATATATGCATAACAATATAACGCACACATTTTTTTCAAGGAGACGAAAATTTAATACATACGTTGTGTAGTAGAATGTTTGTCTGTCAGTCTCTTGCTCACAAAAAAATAAATCCACCAGCTGCAATAATGGTTAATAGCCAATCCAAACAAAATGAATTGATTAAATCTAAATTTAATTAAAAATTATAAAAGGAATTCATTTAGTAACCAATTTACTAACAAAAAGCTGCCGATTGTTTATAATCAATCACTGTGTCATCATCATCATAATTTTGATGGGAATTGTTTCGTATCAGAAAATTGATAATAATTACACAAAAAATTCGTACATTACAATATCTGCTTTTATTTATGGTTCCGCACTTTTTGTACATCCGTTCCAAAACTTTTATACTTTGTTTTAGAAATCTTTTCCAAAATAGCATTGTGATACACACACGGCATGTGTTTCAATTACATTCTATTTCGAGCACTCATCCCTTCTCCTTTCTCAAACAAATCTGCAGCATTATTATCATCATCATCATCGTCCCTAGCTCGGAATCTCGCTCGTATACTCCGACAGCAAAAAAAGTTTTGTCCGGGGGCTAACGTTATAAATAACCCCAAAACCAGCACCAGCCACTGCAGAACAGCTTTCGACCCGTAAGTGATTCCATCCATCCGTTGTGTTCATTTTATCATTTCAGTTGTCTTCTTCTTCTTCACCGCAGAGGAAGAAGTTTCTCTTGAAAGATTGTGATACTAAATAAATTTCCTTGTGTTTTCTAATTAATTTTTAGGAAAGCTCAAGGGCTGTTCAGTTTCAACAAGGAAAGAATAGCACTTTTCCTTGAGAAGGGTCCAAATAGACTGATTTAATTGGGGAGTGGAGTGGAGCTCGCATTTTTCATATTTATTCCAAAGGGACGCTCTTAACAACCCACAGCCAAAATGGTTATTGAACAGAAATTCAAAGCAGGTGAGGAGCCTGACCCAACCGAGTACCTCTTCATCTCCATGGAGATGAGGAGGGCCGATCAGGCCAAGCCTTACGATGCCAAGAAAGCCTGCTGGGTCCCAGATGCGAAGGAGGGGTTCATGCAAGGAGAAATTGAGGGAAATAAGGGAGATCTCATCGTCGTCAAAGTCGATGGTGAAGTACGTGAAATAAATTTCATCCAAAAAAAAATAATTTTATATCTCAAATTAAAAGCCGGAAAACTAAATGATTTTCATGATAATCTTTTAGAGCAAGACCTTCAAGAAGGCACAGGTCGACCAGGTCAACCCTCCAAAGTATGAGAAGGCCGAGGACATGTCCAACTTGACGTTCTTGAACGATCCTTCCGTCTTGCACAATTTGAGACAGCGTTATTATGCCAAGCTTATCTATGTAAGAACATGCCAAATAATTTTCCATTGTTTTATAAAAAAATATGATGATGATTATCCTGATAATTATGTTATCTAAGCAAATGACAAATAATCTCGTTAGTCTGAAAATTTTCAGTAATTAGGATGATGATGATTGTGATGGTGATATTTATGCGAGGTCTTTCATATTTTTTGTAGACTTATTCTGGCCTTTTCTGTATCGCTATCAATCCCTACGTCCGTTACCCCATTTATACCACCAGGGCCATGAAGATTTACACCGGCAAGAGGAGGAATGAAGTCCCTCCCCATGTGTTCGCCATTTCTGAAGGCGCCTTCCAAAACATGATCCAAGGTAGATACGCGTTTTACAATAAAAATCGCAGCAAAATTTTCCACCACCATCAACCATGCCCATTTTTAGTTCCATTCCATTTCACTTGTTTTATCAACTTCAATTCCAAAAATAACCTGCTTTGTCTCGCCTCTCTTGAGCAAAAAAAGAGAAGCACAATGCAAAGCTGTGCTTTGCGTTACTTTGTATTGTGCTTCTAATTTTGTATCTCATCAGCATCACATCACATTTTATTTGATACAAAAAAAAGAGGACGGGATTCCGAGACATTGATTTTGGGCACGAGGCCAAGTTATAAAGAGAATGAGAATGGGCTTGGAATGATGATGATGATGATGATGATGATGATGTTAACTTTGATTCTCTTTTTCTCTTACAGATCATGAGAACCAGTCTATTCTTATTACGTACGTTTACATGCGTTATGAATTTCCATCAATATTTTTTATGATTATAATAATTACGAAAATTTTGTTGCTTATAAATAACATTTTTTAAAAATTATTTTGCAGCGGTGAATCTGGTGCCGGAAAGACAGAGAACACGAAGAAAGTCATTGCGTACTTCGCCAACGTCGGTGCCACCGGAAAGAGCGAGGCTAAAGTCTCCCTTGAAGATCAAATTGTGCAGACTAACCCCGTACTTGAGTCCTTTGGTAATGCCAAGACATCTCGTAATGACAACTCTTCCCGTTTCGTAAGTTTTTCAAATTGCTAAAGGATGATTTTTAAACAAAAAACATTTCTCAAAAAAATGACAGATGAAAATTAAACATTTTTTTTTATAAAATGACAGGGTAAATTCATCCGTATTCACTTCGGTCCCTCTGGCAAATTGGCCGGTGCAGATATTGAGTCTTGTAAGTAAAAACTTGAAAACAAAGAAAAATGTTTTTAAAAAATGTGTTTTATGAACATTTTTAAATTAATTTTGTTTTTTAAATCAGATCTGCTTGAGAAGGCTCGTGTTGTCTCCCAAATGTCTGCCGAGCGTTGCTACCACATTTTCTACCAGCTCATGTCCAAGTCCGCTATTGACAAGGGAGTAAAGCAAGATTGTTTGTTGGGTGATGATATCTACAAGTACCACTTCGTTTCCCAAGGTCAAATCACCATCAAGGGTATTGATGATGCTGAGGAGTTTGACGCCACCCACGAGGCTTTCGGCATCCTTAACTTTACTGATGAAGAGCGTACCAACATTTACAGGATTTCCGCCGCTGTCATGCACATGGGTGAGATGAAGTTTGCCCAAAAGGGTCGTGATGAGCAGGCCATGCAAGATGAGGAACCCGAAGGTGGAGCCGCCGCCAAGCTTTTGGGTGTTGAGAGCGAGCTCATGTACTACAACATTACCAAGCCCAAGATCAAGGTTGGTGCTGAGTTTGTCGTCAAGGGTCAGTCCGTCAACCAATGCAACTACCAAATTGGTGCCATGGCCAAATCTGTCTTTGACAGGTTGTTCAAGTTCCTCGTCAAAAAGTGTAACGACACACTCGACACGAAGCAAAAGCGACACTCCTTCTCCGGTGTGCTGGATATTGCCGGATTCGAGATTTTCGATGAAAATGGTTTCGATCAGCTCTGTATTAACTTTACTAATGAGAAGCTTCAACAGTTTTTCAATCATCACATGTTCGTACTTGAACAAGAAGAATACAAGAAGGAAGGTCTTGACTGGATCTTTGAGGATTTCGGAATGGATCTCCAGGCCTGTATTGAGCTGTTTGAGAAGGTTTGTTCATAATGCACCAAATTTTAAAAAAAATATTAAATATTGTGTAATTTATGAATGGTCCTTTTTTTAACTTTTTTAAATTTTATTTTGTGAATAGCCCATGGGTATCTTCTCCATTCTTGAGGAAGAGTCTATGTTCCCCAAAGCTACTGACCAGACCTTTATTGAGAAGCTGAAGGGTAATCATTTGGGCAAAACCAATTGCTTCCAGAAGCCAAAGCCCGCTAAGCCAGGTTTCAAGGAGGGTCACTTTGCCATTGCCCATTATGCCGGTACCGTGTCATACAATATCACCGGTTGGCTCGACAAGAACAAGGATCCCCTTAATGACACCGTTGTTGATCAATGGAAGAAGGGAACCAATGCCCTTCTCGTCTTTTTGTACAGTGATCATCCTGGTCAGTCTGGAGATGCTGGTGCTCAAAAAGGTAAGGGTTGGCCAGAATACTGGTCAAATTTGGATAATTTTTTTAAAATTTTTGCAGGGTTTTTAATATGAATGAAAATAATAATATAGGTGGTGGTGGTAAGAAGTCTGGTGGCTTCAAAACTGTGTCTTCCTCATACAGGGTTAATACAATATCAATATTGTGTTCTCCCTTTGAGAGTGAACAAAACAAACCTCGACTATTAAATAGAATCTTGCCAGTTTTGCCCTTTTGTATTCCACCCGGTTTTTACCATTTTTTACCAGTTGATATATTAGCCCTTTTATTCAACCCCAGTTTTTACCATTTTTACCAGTTGAAAACGTAGCCCTTTTTTGCCACCATATATTATTCCCAATTTTAAGGGAAGCTATAAAGATCATTCTTCTGTAGTCAAATTTCACCAATACTTTTCCATTATTCTTTGCGTTTTTACACCCTGCTCATGATCGACTCTCCAAAAAAAGTTCCACCAATTATTACTTGTCTGTGTTTACCTTGTGTGACCCTTGTAGCATGTTTTAAAATTAAATAAAACAAAATGTCTAATATTATTATCAATTTATGCCCACAGGACCAGCTTGGAAACTTGATGACCACCTTGAAAGCCACTCACCCCCATTTCATCCGTTGCATTGTGCCCAACGAAATCAAGAAACCCGGTCTTGTTGACGCTGCTCTTGTAATGCATCAGCTCACTTGTAATGGTGTGCTTGAAGGTATCCGTATTTGCCGAAAGGGCTTCCCCAACAGGATGGGATACCCCGATTTCAAGTACCGCTACGCTATCCTCGCTTCCGCTCAAATGGCTGCTGAAAAGGAGGACAAAAAGTCCGCCACCGCCTGCTTCGAACATATTGGTCTCAACGCTGACAAATACAGAGTCGGCCACACTAAAGTATTCTTCCGTGCTGGTGTGCTCGGAGAGATGGAGGAAATCCGTGACGACAAACTCGGAAAGATCATGACATGGCTCCAGTCCGCTGTCAGGAAGTACTTGTGCATCAAGAAGTACAAGAAGTTACACGACCAACGTCAAGCTTTGGAAATTGTCCAGAGGAACTTGAAGTCATTCATGCAGCTCCGTACCTGGCCATGGTGGTCATTCTGGAAGCTCATCAAGCCTACCCTTAAGGTCAGCCAGGTTGAGGACGAGATCAAGAGACACGAAGAGAGAATCAAGAAGGCCGAGGAGGCTTTGGCTGTTGAGAGCGTACTTCGCGCTGAAAAGGAGAAGGCTTACAGACAAGCCGTTCACCAAAAGGACAAGCTTCTCAAGGAACTTGATGAGGAGAAGTCTGCTGCTGGAAACTTCCAGGAAAGACACCAAAAGATTACTCAACAGAAGAACGAGCTTGACAAGCAGCTCAATGACTTGGGTAACAGATTGAGCCAAGAGGAGGAACAGAGGAACCAACTCTCCCAACAAACCAGGAAGATCCAGAATGAAATGGCTCAGCTCAAGAAGGAGCTTGAGGAGATCTCCAAGAACTTGGACAAGACCGAGGGAGATAAGGGAGCAAAGGAAGCTCAAATCAAGAACTTGAATGAGGAACTCGCCCACCAAGAGGAACTCATTGCTAAGCTCCAAAAGGAAAAGAAGGGTGTCCAAGAGGGAGCACAAAAGAGCTCTGAGGATGTCCAGGTAAAAAACATATACCATTTTACCGGTTTAAACCACTTTAAAAAATCCATATATTTTGGCCAACCCTGACAGCTTTATTTTGTTTCCAATTAGGCTTTGGAAGACAAAGTCAACGGGTTGAACAAGGTTAAGGCCAAGTTGGAGCGTTCCCTGGATGAACTTGAGGACTCTCTTGAGCGCGAGAAGAAGCTCAGGGGTGACATTGAAAAGTCCAAGAGGAAGGTTGAAGGTGATCTCAAAATTTGCCAAGAAGCCGTTGCTGATCTCGAGAGGAACAAGAAGGAATTGGAGCAAACCATCCAACGCAAGGACAAGGAAGTTGCTTCCCTCACCGCCAAGTTGGAAGAAGAGATGAGTCTCATCTCCCGTTTGAGCAAGCAAATCAAGGAACTCCAATCTAGGATTGAAGAGCTTGACGAAGAACTTGAAGCCGAGAGGTCTTCCCGTAGCAAGGCTGAGAAGCAGCGTACCGATCTCGCCCGCGAGTTGGAGGAACTTGGCTCCCGTCTTGAGGAAGCTGGATCCGCCACCTCTGGCCAAATTGAGTTGAACAAGAAGCGTGAGGCTGAGCTCGCCAAGCTTCGTCGTGAACTTGAGGAAGCTAACGTTTCCCATGAAGGTTCAATGGCCAACTTGAGGAAGAAGCATAATGACGCCGTTGCCGAGATGGCTGAGCAGATTGATAACTTGAACAAGATGAAGGCTAAGGCTGAGAAGGACCGCTCCACCGTCGCTTCTGAGCTGAACGATAGCCGTGCTGCTATGGATCATCTTGCCAATGACAAGGCCGGACAGGAGAAGCTTGGCAAGCATCTTCAACACCAACTTGGAGAGTTGCAAAGCCGCTACGAAGAGTTGGCCAGGATGGTCAATGAAGTTGACCAGACCAAGAAGAGGTTGGCTATTGACAACAACGACATGGGCCGCCAATTGGAGGAGGCTGAGAGCAACTTGTCTGCACTGAACAAGCTCAAGGTTTCTCTTGCTACCCAGCTTGAGGACACCCGCCGCATGGCTGATGAAGAGGCAAGAGAGAGAGCTACACTGTTGGGTAAGTTCAGGAATGTTGAGCATGACCTGGACCTTCTCCGTGAGCAGTTGGAGGAGGAATCTGAGTCCAAGTCTGAGATCCAAAGACAACTCTCAAGAGCCAATGCTGAGGCTCAGTTGTGGCGTACCAAGTACGAGTCTGAGGGTGTTGCACGCACTGAGGAACTCGAGGAAGCCAAGTAAGTCCTAAAAAAACTCCAAAAATCTCCAAAAATCAAGGTGGACAAAAATGGACAATATTGGTTTTTAATGATAACAATGGGATTTTTTAAATTTTAAACAGACGCAAGCTGTCTGCCCGCTTGGGAGAGGCTGAGGAAACTATTGAGTCCCTGAACCAAAAGGCCCTCAACTTGGAAAAGACCAAGCAACGCCTGTCCTCTCAACTCGAGGACATGAACTCCGAAGTCGATCGCTCCCGCAACCTCGTCATCCAGATGGAGAAGAAGCAAAAGTACTTCGACAAGATCATCGACGAATGGAAAGCCAAGGTTAACGACCTCTCCTCTGAAGTCGATGCCTCCCAAAAGGAAGCCCGCAGCTACTCCTCCGAAGTTTTCCGTCTTCGTGCCCTCCACGAACAAGAGCAAGAACAACTCGACTCCACCCGCCGTGAGAAC
Organism: Orchesella flavescens; assembly: GCA_964034955.1. Lineage (NCBI taxonomy): Eukaryota > Metazoa > Arthropoda > Collembola > Entomobryomorpha > Orchesellidae > Orchesella > Orchesella flavescens. Next base: position 2,627,768 of record OZ035954.1, read on the forward strand.
AAGAATCTCGCTGAGGAAATCAAAGAGTAATTTGTCTTATTAAACCAAAAATACTCAAACATGATATGAAATTGCAAGATTTTTAATTTAAATTTATTTATTTTTTGTTTTATTTTAAATCTGCAGCCTCCTTGACCAGGTAATAGTCAATTATGTTGTTAATGCATAAAAATAACATTTGCTGTTTAAAACAAATCAATAATGCTTTCTTTTCTAAAACTATAATAGATTGGTGAGGGTGGCCGCAACGTCCACGAGATCGAGAAGGCCCGCAACCGTCTCCAAATCGAAAAGGAAGAACTCCAAGGTGCCCTCGAGGAAGCTGAAGCCGCCTTTGAACAAGAAGAGAACAAGGTGCTCCGCGTCCAACTCGAACTTTCCCAAGTCCGTCAAGAAATTGACAGGAGGATCCAAGAGAAGGAAGAGGAGTTTGAAAACACCCGCAAGAACCAACAACGAGCCCTCGACTCCATGCAAGCTTCCCTTGAAGCCGAAAGCAAAGGAAAGATTGAGGCCCTCCGCATCAAGAAGAAGCTCGAGACTGACATCAACGAGCTTGAGATTGCCCTCGACCACTCCAACAAGACCAACGCCGAAGCCCAAAAGACCGTCAAGCGGTACCTGCAACAAATCAAGGAGACCCAAAGTCAACTTGAGGAGGAGTCACGTGGCCGTGACGAAGCTAGGGAACAATACGGAATCGCTGAGCGTCGTGCCAACGCCCTTTCCAACGAGCTTGATGAGAGCCGAACCCTCCTCGAGCAAGCTGACCGCTCCCGCCGTGCTGCTGAGCAGGAGCTTGCGGACTCCCGGGACCAATTGAACGACATTAGTGGCCAAGTCTCCAACTTGAGTGTCAACAAGAGGAAATTGGAAGGAGAACTCCAGACCCTCCACGCCGACCTCGAGACCATCCTCAATGACGCCAAGAACTCCGAAGAGAAGGCCAAGAAGGCTATGGTTGATGCCGCCCGTCTTGCCGACGAGCTCCGTGTTGAACAAGAGCATTCTCAGAGCCAAGAGCGTGCCCGCAAGGCCCTCGAATCTACCATCAAGGATCTCCAAACCCGATTGGAAGAGGCTGAATCCAACCTTCTCAAGGGTGGAAAGAAGGCCATTGCCAAGTTGGAGGACCGCGTTCGTGGACTCGAGCAAGAGATGGAGGCTGAGCAACGCCGCCACTCTGAAGGTCAAAAGAATCTCCGCAGGGCTGAGCGCCGCGTCAAGGAGCTCGCCTTCCAGGCTGATGAAGACAGGAAGAACCACGAGAAGATGCAAGACCTGGTTGAGAAGCTTCAACAAAAGATCAAGACCTACAAGAGACAGATTGAGGAGGCAGAAGAAATCGCCGCTCTCAATCTTGCCAAGTACAGGAAGGCACAACAGGAGCTTGAGGAAGCTGAGGAGAGGACAGATCTGGCTGAGCAGGCCCTGACCAAGGTCCGCTCAAAGGCTCCAGGAGCTGGTGGAAGGGCTAGCATGGCTAGGGCCCTCAGCCCAATTGGCGTAAGTAGTAGTTCTCAACAACAAAATCAATCAAGCTTGCTTTACAGTAGTAGAAATGCTAGCGCTATGGCTAGCAGCAGTAGTTTGCAAGCTTCTCAATCATCTTCTTATTCGAGAAAAGTTGTGAGCAGCAGCTCACGCCAGGTTACATCCTCGAGCTCAAAAATTGTCAATGTTTCATCTTCTTTGCAGAGAGGCCGTCTGGATTAAATCATGAGGGAGAAAGCTGGAAGGATGATGATGATGATGCAGATTCTCAAGTAAACAACATGCAAGCAAATTTAAAAAAAGTGTATTCATTTCCAAAAAAACTAATTACAAACACGGTAACATCCGGGGTGAAAGGAGAAATTTATTATGTTGGAGATACTTTAAAATTCTTTTGTGGATAATGCAAATGTATAGTTAATAAATAAGCAAATTCGTAAATTTGATGTTGAAAATGGTTCATAATTACTCCATGAAAAACAATTGGGTTGGGGGTAATACATAATAATACTTTGTGTTTTTCGAAAAACAAGAGATCATACTTTTAATACCATCATCGAAAAGGCAATAGATAGACTACATCTGCATTCTTCATATTTACACTGCTTATTAACAAATTACACCTATTATATTGTTAAAATTTTATTTGGTTTTTATTTGCTAGGTTGAGGTGGGTATAAGCTCTAAAAATGATTCCAAAACTCAACGACTAAGCATAAATGAGCTGTAAAAAACAAAATCCCAGCAACAAAAAAAGTCCCCATGAAGGCATCTATTTTGGTTGGACTTTCCCCTTGATTCTCAACTATTTGTTTTTTAGCGAGAAGCATATAATTGTACAAGCTTTCCTTCGGTATGCCAAAGTTATACAAAGTATCCAGCTGCTTCATATGTTTTAGCCACTGAAACATTTTTTCTTGCTCAGCTGACAACTCATACAATCCGGACGCCACAAATCTTGCTAAAAATTTGGAAAATTTAGCAGTTGCAAAGTGAGCATTGTAATGCATCCAAAACTCAACTTTGCCAAGAAAGGATACCTGCTTTAAAGAAAATTGATGAAAACCACCTTCCTCAAGTGGTAGTAAATTATATTTAGTGTCGCATTTTCCAATGCACATTGCCCCAAAAGTAGAAAATCTTTGCCAGGTATTTATCATGGTAATTTTGGCTTCGCGTACTTGACGGTTAAAATCTGCACCAACCTGTAATTCCTTAAAATCTGCTTGCCACAAATCATTGGAATATATTCCATTTGATTTACGACTAAAATTAAAAAAAGGATTACACATAACTAAATATGAGTTGTTCAGTATTTGGATGTAAAGCTGTTCCAAATATGAAGGTGGAATTGAATTCCTACATTCATAGTAAAATTCATAACAGACAAGCAGCTTATAGTCCAATCGATCTAGGATTTGTTCAACACTTTGGGGAAAGTCATTTGGTTTTTGCTCTTGTGTCATAAATGAGTACAGAGAAGAATTGTAAAATTGCCGTAATATCATTACAACAAATATCCAAAGAGAAATCAAAACATTTCCCATTATCGTCGGAGTTAGCAACTGATTAGAATGCTTTTCCAAAATCATAAAAAATTGCCAAAGCACAACGTTTTTGAAGGATCCCTGACCAGACCAAATAAGCCATATTGACATTCCTACCACGGCCAAAGTTGTGCAAATCCACGTATAAATTGAAAATGGGTTAAGGAAAGCGGCCAACTTTGTGTCAAAACGTGGGTTTTTAGGAAATATAATTTGGAAAGAGTAATCATGTCGGCTGTAGCCAAAAGGATATATTCTACGCAAATAGTCAAATTTTGTGGATACAGTTTGCTGAAGACCTAGCTCAGATTCGAATAAATGTGCACATCCAATTAAACCAGTGCAATTGACGTAATGAAAGAAGGATTCCAAAGTTGCACAACTCCGATAGGAATTTGGGTCAAGATGACAATGAACAAGGGAATTATACATGATTGGGTCTTTAGTTTCAAAGTGTAGATTTGAGTTCAGCTGCTCCCAAAATGTGTAAAGGTTTTCATATGAAGGTAATGAATTTGGAGCTAAACCTTCAAATGTGATGGAGTTGTATGTGATACTTTGATAAGCATCACGGTAGACTGTGTCTACAATACTCGAATCGCAAACCAAGCAGCCAACACCAATTTTATTGCCATCGGAAGTTATTATTAGCAAGAGTGCTCCACTAAATATTGAAGCAATCCGATGCAAGGATTTGTTCAATTCAATTCGAGGATATTTTATCGTCAAAAGAACAGCAGTTGGTAGCTTGATGGGTAAGCGGGTATGGCCATATCTTTTAGTTGGTGATTGAATAGGATGGGTTCCTTCAGCGGGGTACAAGAAATCCTGAACCATTAGTAGTTCGCTTGTTGAAAATCGAAGCCTTGAAAATACCTTTCCACTTCTACGAAAAATAAAATCATTGGATGAATTTCGGAATCGCTTGTAGACAGAGCGATAATCAAAATGTAAAAGTATGCACTGAAGAACAATGCATTTAATCAATATGCTGATAGAAGTGGGATTAAAATCGTTCCAAATGAATTGAGTTGCTGAATTACAAAAATGGTTTATTATTGTAGATTGCATTTGCTCCCACTGTGTAGTATTTACGTGCTCCATATTTTTAGGACTCTGGTTGTATTAACAAATTTCTGGTGATAAATTTGTCCACGGCAGTTATTGAGGAGAGTCTGAGATGTTTAAGGTGATAATTAATCTCCCAAAGTCTTTATTCTCTCTCAAGCGCTGTAGGATAATTTACAGTTTCAATGATGGATTGTCAAAAATGTTTCATTTGCTGTCACTCGTAGTAACATGTCCAACTATTATTTTAGTGTGCTCAAGATTATTGGCGTAAAATCGGGTTTGCTCATTTTATGATGTCGTTACGGTATTAATCATTATGGACATGAAAATTTGAGCCTCTTCCATTATGGAATTTGCTCCGTATGTCACCATTAATTTTAGACAATTGAAGTTTAGGATGTCTCCCTTAATTTTAACAACATTTGTTACATTGACAGCTTCTCGTAAACAATGAAGTACTTCAGTGGAAGAGTTTGGGGGCGAAGCGAATTTAGAATTTAATTTTGTTTCAAATCTAAGTCACAAATAAAAAACATTCAATGCCGTATTATTAGACTAATCTAAATTTTTAATGGCATTTGATGCTAGCTTCTGAAAGCACTTACCCAAGTGGATAAATGTTGATAAATCCTTATCCTTAGAGTACAAAATAAAATTTATAAATTCTCAAGAACAAAAAAAGTTAACAATTTGCAACACCGGAATATTTAAAAGAAAAAATAAATGTTGGATTATGACAGCTTTTTAATACAATACTCAAATAGCAAGAACTAGGCCCTTTGCAATTTCCTAAACTAAACCAATCAATTTCCAGGTCCTTTGAGCCAAATTGCACATGGTTGAAGGTTAACAATCTAGTTGTTATAAACTTTAGTTCGGGTTGATATAAAAATTAAAACAATTGTTTGTAAATACATAGGCAAGACTACAGAAGAATACTCAGTGTGTGCCAAATAGACCTAAAAATAAACATCGCCCACTGTGCCCAGTGGCACGAAAACGCAACATGTAAATAGTTTCTTGCTGTTGACGTCACAACAAGTACGAAGGTCTGTGATTGGACAGTCAGCAAGTACTTTGTTTTGCTAGTGGTGGAATCATGAAATGGGACAGGTTTCTGTAGTAATACAACCGAGAATACCCTGAGCATTCTTTTGTAGTATAGACCTTTTTACTTTTTCAATGCATGTAGATGTACATGCTAAAAAATGACGCCATCATCTGATTTACTTAAAGTTTTGTCCTTAATTTAGTTAAGTTCAAAACGTTGTACATGGGATTTGGCCAAAGACTCCGAAAATCCCGGATTATAATCCATAATCCCAATCCAAGCCGCAGATTATCCGTACTGTCAGTTAACAAACTTTTGTTCGAAAGATGAATTTAAGTTCAAGGAGCAGGCAGATGCTTTGAAAAATAAGTACTGGTGGAGAAATAGAAAGGTAACCTTCAGTTTTGAACTAACCTTTAACACTAATCCCCTTTCACAGAACATTAATGACCCTAACCATTTCCTAATTTTAGGTGCAAATATTCATGGCTGGTTTGTGCTTTGTTATGGTTGTTATATTATGCTACAAAATCTTCTCAGAATAGATTAATACAAAATTTTCTGATATCGTAACGATTTGTAAGGCCCTATTCCAAAACCCTTCTTTTACACGATAATTTAAATATTTTATTGCAGTTTAAAATGCAAAATGTTTTGAGAAAATAATTTGTCTAACTTGTGTCTGTATTCAAATAATGAATCTAATAACTTAATGAATGTTCTCAATAACTGCTTTCAAATTCGCTTACTAAAAGGAACATACAAAGTGATATGCATTTGAAGTTGCAGATTTTAAGGATCATCGAAATTGTCTGATTGATGGAAACGTGCAGAATATAGATATGTTTTTTTGAAAATTATGTGTTATTATTGGTGGCTTTAGCTAGTGATTAGTTTTTAAAAAGTTCAAAATATCTTTAAAATTACTCTCTTAATTTGATAGGGAAAACTTGTCAACGCCATTTAAGTATTTCTAAGGGCAATTACTTGTATTTGTTCCGAAAAGAAATAAATATCTAACAATAATTTAAGAGTCGTATCTCTTGTTGCAACATTATCGACTCAATCAATTAGAAGCAAATTCACGATTTGTGCTACACAAAATTCAAATACGGCAATTGGAGTGAATTTTTCTACAAAATTGACAGCTCCGATTCGAATTTTCAGGGGGTAAAGAGAAATCACAAACTTTTTCATACGCTTCAGCTCAGCCTTTTTCATAGTGGTCTTCCTTTCCAACCCCAACCTCGGTATGAGTTTTGTTCTCCAATAAGTCAAGACCTTACTCGACTGAAAATGAACCTCAGCAAATGCTCCAAAGACGACAACATCAGTTGCAATCGAATCCACGAGTGCAGAAGAAAAGAGGATCATGTGAGGAATGGAGATATCCAGTCCCATGGTAATCATCACGAAAGTACCCCCAATAATAAATATCATAAGTAGATTGAGGAGGGCAACAATAATGACATCCTGCTGAATTCCATTAAAAACTCGCGCAATAATCTGAATCTCTCGATATTGTAGCATTAGCCGTTGTGGGTTCCTCAACTGCTGCATCTGTATTCGAAGGCCTTTGATGTGGTATACTATACAGGAGGTTTGAAACAAAATCAATTCTGCCACTTGAAATCCAGTTCCTGCAATTAAACCGGTAAGAATCCAGGTAGTCATGAGCAAGATCCCAGCAAGGTAAATTAGTGATGTTGAGCTCCAATTGTTAACTTGTCCTGTAGAACATTCTTCAAGAAGTTTCCAACCGAATAGTAAAGAAGTACACGGATTCAGACATCGCTGGAGTGCGGCTGAACCCACCAGAACTGGAGCAGCAATGAGACCACTAATCTGACAAAAGTTTAGTGTCAGTTTCTCATGCTTGGGCATTGAAGGAGTAACATAATTTTGTTGACTATTGCGCTTCTCCAACTGAACCAGGGAATTGAAGAGAGCAACCACAACTTTATTCCGCTTCAGGTAAGCTGCATTTATTAAGATAAAAGCTGTCATGCCTGTGTCACATAGTAAACTTTCAAAAAATGTAACAAGTTGCTCCTCTTTTCTAGCCAGGAAAAGCTGTGCCCAAAAGACCAATAGGAATGCAGATGAAATCCCCAATTTAAACCATTGCCAGTTCACACTTCGTCGCCTGCAGGAAACAAGCTTGGGGCTACCATCAATGCTATTCGTTTTTAAAGTGAAAGGACAATTTGCTATCAAATCTAGTAGTTTTAAGTTGAGATTAAACAACTTAAGAAAGTTCTCGGAAAGTAACATTTTGTTAATAAATTTAATTCTCCCAAAAATTTGTTTTGAACTGAAGTAGAATCAATGTAAAATCAAATTTTTTGTGTTGTTGATTTTATTATCAAACCTCCCTTTTGTAGAGCACCGCATCGGTATGCGAAGTATGGACTGGGAGAAATAAAGGAAGATTGTGAAATGTCATGATTTAATTGCTATAATTACTTTGGTGATTATATTTGGTCAGGCCATGTTTACAATTTGAAACTGATGATAGATACATATGAATTCACGATAATTTGGAGTTGCAATTGAAAAAAATACAAGTAAAAGGCGGTTGAGTGCGTAATATTTTTCCCATCATTGCCGCTTAAATCCTGTTTTACCTACTCATAATAGCCATTATTGTGCTTTTATTACATTAGAATGTTTCATGGGTTACATTTAATTTGTAGATTTAAGTTTCCAAAATTATTTCAAACATTTTTAAAAAAGTAGAACAAGTTCTTAAATGTTTATCTTCGAGTAATATAGGGCTAAACTTTTCATGATTTAACATAATATTATCGGCATGTAATATTTGTAAGAAACAGGGACTCAAATTAATTCATTTTTCCTTTAATCTTTGCTGCTATGATTTTATATTGGTTGTTTGTGTACGTTATAAAATACGTAGGTACTCACATGTTTGAGAAAGTAGTGATGGGGGCTAAAAACACATAATAAAATAATTATTGCATGTTTGACAACGCGGACTGAAGGATAAATAGGATAAAAGATGATTCAAATCATGAACCCATTATTTCAATGAATGTTGTCAATAATAACTGCTTCCAAATTTCATTTGCTTAAACGGTCATAAAAAGTAATAATGGGAGGCTAAAAAACTCGTGAAACTGGTTAATGATAGGATAATTAACTGTTTAAAATATGTTGGAGAATTATAGAAGCATGTATTACTTATATTGATAAAAATCATCAGGAGATTGAGATGGGAAACAATGATGACATCCTGTTGAATTCCATTGAAAACGCGCGCAATAATCTGAATCTCTCGATATTTTAACATACGCTGTTGTGGGTTCCTCAGCTGCTGCATCTGCACTCACAGAAGGGCTAAATGTCACGCAGAGGGCCCTGAATCTGGTCAAAGTTTGGTGTAATGAGGTGGAGCTATCGGTCAAAGACGGAAGCACTTCTGTTTACGCTTAGACGCAAAATGGCTGGTGCACCGCGTCTCTACTACGGAGGGGAACCTGTTCCCTTCTGTACTAATGTTAGATACTTAGGTATCACAATCGACAATAAACTAACCTGGAGGTACCACTGTGCTGAGCGCTCGAGGAAACTCTTTGCGGCTCTTGCGCGGTGTAGTAAGATGGCTTCTCCCACATGGGGGTTGTCGCCGAGGCTCACGAGGTGGATTTATACCTCTGTCGTTAGACCGGCTCTAACCTACGGGTCTGTGGCATGGGTTACGGCAGTGGACAAAAGGTACAACGTTAAGTACTTGGAGAAAGTTCAGCGGTTAGCCTTGTTACTTGTAACGGGTGCCATCCGAACTACTCCTACGAAAGCGCTAGAGTCCCTTATGGGAATCGCGCCGGTAGAAGTACTGGTACTGAGGGCAACTGCCCTCAGGACGATGCATAGGCTGCTCAATAATGGCATGTGGAAGGATAAAGGAGACTGTGGTCACCTGGTCCGGATCAACCATGTCAAAGTATGCCGCAACTTAAGCAACAAGGTACCCATCACTAAGTGGCCCTGCGACCTCACGGTTACTAGGCCCTTGGTGGAGGGTGGTTTTGGTATCTCGTTCAAAAGTAGAGATACTTGGGAAAAGAATGGACCCCCTCAGCATGACTTCGAAGACGTTGTCTGCTATACGGATGGGTCCAGACACGACGGGAGGACAGGGGCGGCCGCTATCGTCAACTGGCGTGGTGCGTAGCAGGCCGGTTCCCCTTTTTTCACTTTCCCCTTTGAGGTTAGTTTCCCCTTTAGGGCGTTTCCCCTTTGTCTAGTTTCCTCTTTAGGACGTTTCCCCTTTTGTTAGTTTTCCCTTTTGACAGTTTACCATATACATACCATATACATACCATATACATACCATATACACGCACGGCGGAGCGTAGCTCCTTTGCCATTGTGCAACGTAGAATATATGGTATATCCACTATAGTGCTAAATATATGCATCAAATATATGTATGTATGTTGTCGTCGTTGTTGTTGTTGCCAGACCGGAGGTCGAACAAGCACCAAGTACGTTTATTTGGGCGATCGATATTTTCCTGAGCAAGCACGAATGATATAATTACTATGCGTGTGTCGTTTATTATTCAGTAGCTACATTGGCTTTCGGAAACAATGTTTTTAACAAGGGCTTTATCAACAGAAAACATCGAGCCGGAAAATAATTTGTGTGGAGCATTTGTGAAGTACTGTTGTTTTAGAATTTTGGATAACGGAGCTGCTTCACCTGAAAATTTTGTGAAAACAAAACATCATCGCCAGATCATATGCTCTCATTCCTTTGTTAAGGAATCAACAACCAACACGTTTTTTATAAATGTGAACGGCGCTGCTTGTGATAGTTTGTGTAGCTGTAAAACGTTAGGAAATCTGATTAATGTTGATATTGAAAAACATCAACATTTAAGTAGTAACAAAGCAGTTCGGAAACATTGTCTGTTAGAAATTTGTGAACCTAAATTAACAACTTGTTCTTTACATATCAAAGCTGCCGAAGATTTTGCAGCAGGTGCTAAAAAATTCCAAGGAAATCAAGGAAAATATGTGACCCAAAAAATTAGATACCACAAATTTGAAAAAGACTGGATATGTAACGCATATAGAGATATCACAACATTAACAAATGTTATTTTATACGGAGAAACTCCAAGTCAATTATCACCGGCTGGAGAACATTTCCTTTCATACAAGGATGATTTAATCTGTTTATTTTGTGCTATTAAAAAAGTAAAAGACTCTCAAAAACGAAGTAAACAGTTGTTTGTGCCATTTTACCCCAAACCTTTGCGTTTTGACACTCCATATGTTGGCACAGTGTGCATTTCAACAAATTACTCAGATTGGAAAACAAAAATTCCAATTTGTGTGGAATGTAAAGAGTTTTGTGTGGTTGGACATTGGACAACGCATTGGCTTGAGCCTCCTTCATTGTGGAGTGTATACCTGAAGGAATATTGTGCACAGCTTGTGAAAACAGGGAATTATAAAAGCATACGGAATCATAAATATCGATTTTCCAAAAGAAAAACACGCGAAGAAAATCCTGAATACGTGAACTACATAACACTTTACAATAACAAATTTGAATTATATTCTTTCCTCTCAGAGTCATATAATGTCAGAGGGAAAACGGGAGCATGAAGAAGACGAGGCTACCAACAAACGCGCTGTTGTTGAGAGTGCTAACAACGCTATTAGCCTTTCCCATGTGCAAGTAATCGATATTCTGCAGTGGCTACCTGAGGAGAAAGCACAACAACTTGACACTTGGATAAAAATAGATGAAGAATGGAAAGTGGAGAAAGTACCAGCGATGGAAACGGTGAAAACAGTAATTCGAGGAATCATTTTCAACTGGGAAATCGTGAGCCAGTACCAATTGACATTGGACTCCTCGCCGAGCGCTTGGAAAGACTTCACGTGGGATCACGCCGCGTCTACTATCATGACGTGGCCATCTGCGTCAATCAAAGTTTGGCTCAAGAACTCGCTCAGCAAATTTCTACAAGGAACCAACAGGGACGATCAGATAGCTTCTTGTTCATCAGCCAACACGATGAACACGTTCACATCATCCATTCATGCGCGTACTCCAACCGGTCATGCCGATGCACCTACATTTGGAACGGGATCACAGTCCCGTATGTCCTTCGCCGAACAATTGCGACTCGACGCAAGTGCTGCGAATTCGCAAGCGCAGACTGGTACAATGTCTTGTTCTATCTCAGCAGTGACGGACGGAACGGAATATTGTACCAGGTGGACTGCACCAATTGGCGACTTCTCTTTGGACATGACAGTGTATCTGAGGAGGGACATCCTGACGAGGAATCAAGACACGTGGTGGAAAGTGCGGGATTACAGAGTGCAGATACCATATTCTACAGGGAGTCAAATCCATTATCATGTGGAGAAACTCAGAGATCTCATCCACATGAGTCTACCTCCAACAGATCAGAGGGAGACAAAATCAAAAGCACGATCTGTGCGTTAATGAAGCAGTTGCTTCCAGTCCCATTAATTGATGTTGTATATTGCAAGGAATATATACAACGTAAAGACGTAATGTACAAACGTCAAAGGCATATTGCGGTACAAGATGCAGCAGATTTGGTTTTGGCCGAAATAAATTTAATGACTATTCAACAAATTTACAATTTAAATATTAGCACCTCTTGTAGACCCAGATATCACGCTGTAAAAGTAGATAGGGATGACTACTATATGAGTATAGAAGAGAGTATGAGTGTGTACAAACAGCTACTTTTATTTCAGCTTGGTGATTATGAACATGTTTACCATTTTTGCAAGCAGCTTTATGATGTTCTCAACATGAGCAAACCAAAACGCAACACTTTAATAATTGTTGGTGAGCAGTGCAGTGGAAAAAACTTTTTTATTGATCCCATTACAGCAGCAATGATAAATGTTGGGTACTTGGGCAACCCAAATAAAAACAACAATTTTGCATATCAGGATTGCGTCAACCGAAGAGTAATAGTATGGAACGAGCCAAACTATGATAGTGCTGAGACTGATACGTTAAAAATGTTGCTTGGTGGGGATACCTGCCCTGTTCGTGTTAAATTTAGAGGGGATTGTGTTGTTCACCGTACACCTATAATAATATTATCAAACGAGGCTTTGCCTCTTATGAATGATCCAACATTTGTTAATAGAATTTATGTACATACGTGGCGATATTGTCCACTTCTTGCAGAATATGAAAAAAAATGCCATCCACTTGCTTTCTTTGAACTATGCCTTAAAATGAGTATAATGAGTATATAGCGTGTTGTGTACCGTTTGGAAAAAGTAATTACAATGTTGCATGCTGTGAATTATCAGAACCAAATAAATTTATTATTGCACACTTGTTACAATGTTTTTAATGCTTGTGTTGCTACATGTACATACATTTCATGGTCCTCATCATCATCATCACCACTTTCTTGCATAATATCTGACCAAGTAGCAGCATATGGAGCTGAAGTATATAGGTAGGGGTGAATTCCACCAACACAACCAGAGTTGTATTCTGGAACAATATTATTTTCGTCACTTGATGAAACATCAGGCATGTACCATACATCATGCAATTTTTCACTGCACGAAGCTTGCGAATTAAATTCAATTCGTTCGTCATACCCAGTTACGAGCACACATTCCAGATCAAAATACGATTGCACATCCGTCCATTTGGATACGTTGGCAGCAATATTTGTGCTGAGAGAAGGAACTGGCATAACTCCAGTATGCAGGCTAGGTTGTACTCTGCAGCCAACAGTTCCAGTCAAGCCTTTTGTGGCAAACTGGGATTTCTCAATCGGCATATCCTCAACATTAACAGTACTTGAACCAGCCAAAGGAGTTTTATTATAATGGGCTTGCTTTTTCAGTGTAACCTTTCCAAACTTCCAGTCCGATGTATTTTGTTCTACTTCAAGCAGAACGGTGTCACAGGAATTATTTCCAATATACATTTTCGGCCCATCCTTTACGCTTGGACCATTTCCAACATAGCGAGTTGTTTCAATGTATGCACTGGATGTCTGCAGAGGAGCTTTATCAAACTCATACGTATAATTACAAATGGGTAAACCAACAGCATCGCTTGCTTCATACTGGTTTAGGAAAGATGTTAGTTGTGGCCAGCCGACTCTTGGTTTGTTTGGACTCTTGCTAATTAAAGTTGATATAACATCTGTCATGCATAGCGAGTAGTAATTTGGTGGCTGTACAGGTATACCAATATGATGTGGTGGATAAAATAATGTTGGATTGGTTTCATTCCACTCTATATGTCCATAAAATAACTTCATCCAATCCTTATGTTTTGTTGGACGCTTTAGTGAAGTTGGTTCCATTGGTTTTGCTGCGGCTGAGGTGTATTGCACATTACAGCCCCAGGGCTGGTTCAATAGTCCTATAGCAAACACTCCATTTTTATTTTGATTAAGAGTTGCTAGGGCGCTTGAAGTGCTGTTTGTTTCAAATGCGACACGCACATTTCGTTGAATAACAGTAACTTGACATCTTTTTGCATGCTCTCCCGGTTTTAGTTGAGCAAGCTCGGAATAATCCATATATAAGGCGAGATCGTGCACGGGAACTTGACATAAAGAAGTAGTAAGTGCATGTTGAATTTCTGTGCTCGAAGCACTCCAATTATTTTTATAAAACGGTGCATATCCATAAGTTAAAAACTTGTGTTGCTTTACCCATGTTCTTTCCACATGGTTGGAGTATGTTGAAGGACGCTTTATTTTATACACTCCGTCAATTACAGTACCTCCACCTAGCCCAGCAGCATTGTTCAGCTTTTTTATTTCGGGTGGTGCAGCCCGCTTGGAACCAGATGTAACTGGTGTTTCAACTGCAGCAGTACCAGTTCCACTCATTTCTACTACCACCTCAGGTATTTCCGAAGCAGAACTGTCTTCTGGTCTACCACGCTTGTTCGCTTGCTGTTGCTGTGTTTTGTCTTTCTCCTCGTCGCTCTCTGATGACGATGATGGTTCAAGGATTCTTTTCCAACCTCTATTTGCGGCCACGATTGTGTTGTGACTGTCGTTGCTAGGTAACTAGCACCAACAAAACTTTGGCTGTCTATATGAGGATATATCGATTGTCCCAAGTAATACTCTGTAGCTTGTTTTGCTTGAATACCAACTTCTCCTATTAGAGAGTGTATATTTCCACGGGAAATGAAATCGGAATGAAATGAATGCACGGCCTGATTGTCAGCTTCTACAATATCCTGTCTTGTATTTGCTTTTGAATACGCAATATCATGAACTTTTGCTATTTTATCGTCACTATCAACTGGCGCTTCCGCTTTTTCTAACTTTGTTCCTGGTCCCAAATAATTGTGTCCTGGATAATGCGCTTGTCTACTATCAATAATGCCTTTTATAGCAACCCCGGCTCCTACAGCTCCAATAACAATGGCCGGAGCATACAAAGCAGTAGTTGCCGCACCTTCCGCACCAATTCCAACAATACCTGCACCGGCACTAACAGAAGAAATAACAGAGCTAGAAGAGCCAACCGTGGCACCACCTGCATTGATATCGGAACTTGTTATTAACGGAGAATACTCCGAATCATCAATATCAATAGCAGTTTCCTGCACTTCTCGGGAATCTAATTCCGTAAAAAACTGTCTTTCCCTGCTTTCACTTAGCGTGCCTCGTAAAATTTGGTCTCTCCAATCTGCGAGCTCGTAGTCTGGAATGTTTATAGTTGACGATACAGCCATAGTTGAAATGAAACTAATCCCCAAGTAAAAGCAGGATAGTTTGACACATGCTCAAATATTTCGTTCTTGTGTACATTCTAGTTCCACTTATCGACCGGCCTAATATCGATCGCCCAAATAAACGTACTTGGTGCTTGTTCGACCTCCGGTCTGGCAACAACAACAACGACGACAACATACATACATATATTTGATGCATATATTTAGCACTATAGTGGATATAAAGCTATATATATATGTATATCAATAAGCATACACTGATTGATAACAGTGGAAATATGTACATTTTAGAAAACGTCAGGTACCTGTACCCGTGAAAAGAGTATAGCCGTAAAATGATATTTATTTCACCATTAATCCTTTCTAGCAAGTAAAAAAGCAGATAATAAGCAAGCACGCATGAACCCGAGCAAAGGTAAAAGAAAGGGGAAAGAAAAGGGAGCCTTACTTATGTGCATTCATAGCTTTCATGCGAACGCTAGGTTAGCTAGGTTTGCGTATACACATTGCATGAGCATACGCAAAGGTAAAAGTACCTCTTTCACTCCTTTATTTACGCAGCGTTAGCAAGTATATACAAAAGACAGAGTATTGGGAGAATGTCCGTGCTTCGATCCTTCCGTCCTTCCGTGGCAGTGCGTTTTAATATGTACATATACATATGTACAGTTAGTACATACCGATTTGCGCGCGAGATTTAAACCTTCCATAGAATTACATGAGACTCAGTATCTACAGGTTGTTTGACATGCTGAATCAGCTGGTAGTACTAGTTTTTGAATTCCAAGAATATGTACAGAATAGTCCAAGAAGATGTACAGAATAGTCAAAGAATATCTACAGAATAGTCAAAGAATATCTACAGAATAGTCAAAGAATATCTACAGAATATGTTACATTAGGTTTAGCTGCGTACCCTAAATTTTAACAGAATTCATTGCAAATGTATTTTAATGCAGCCCGTCAGTAGTAATGGAGATGTAGAATTTCTCATTTCCTCACTCTACGTCACTCTAACCTCACGTCACTCTAACCTCTCAGCTACGATCACTCTACTTGATTAAACTTAAGTGGATATCAAATCTGAAGTAGAATTGGACACATTTCAATCATTTCAACAGATTTTTACACTGACTCCTTGGCCGAATATTCTTTGTTTTATTTTGTATAATGCGTGCAAAAACTCCAAATAAGGTAGAACATATCAAACATAATATTTATCATACTCTTCATGTTATATTTTACACATAACAAACTATGCTTTCCCCTGGAGATGAGAGTTGGATGGATGTGAAGATTATGGCTTGCTTCTCATTAATCTTAAAAGATTTCTTATTGCATAAGTAATGCAATTCGGGAGTTTAATCACATACTGCCCATGTGATATTTGCATTTTCGGGTGTGTAGTAGCTTTTATACCCTACTTAACACTTGAAGGATATTCTGTAATATCCAAAACAAAATACGCCCTTCCAATAAAGTCCAATAATTTCACACAGCCCAATTCCAATTCAACGCTTATTTAATTTCTTCTTTAACAAATTTTATTTCAAAAAATCAGATTGCATTTCAATATTAATTCAAATTTAACAAAAAAATAATTTCTTACGAAATCGATTTGTCTTGAAATGGCAGACAGGGTTATAGTACTTGTCATAATTTTATTCTTGGGCATTTTCTTGATAAATGCCCAGAATTGTTATTCATACAATTCCTGCTCAATATGTGTACAAAATAAGAGATGCATTTTTGTACTGACAGCCGAGGAGCAGTTTCAATGCATTACTCGCCAAAAGACCTACCCACAAATTCGAAGAATTTTCAGAAATGAAGTGCGGTGCAAGCTTTTAGAAGACAAACTTTCATATCCTACAACTACCACAAAGCCACAGGTAAATTTAAATCATAATAATAAGATTTTTTAATAATAATAATGGACATAAAAAGATGATTCTTTTTCATTAGCAAGTGCAAATAACTTTTTATTTTATTCAATAACAAGATCCAAAACCTACTACAAACAGTACAAGTACTACAACTACTCTAAAACCTACTACAACCACTACAAGTACTACAACTACTCCAAAACCTACTACAAAAACAACCCCGTCTACGAATTCATCACTCATCCCAATATTCGAATCCACATCATCCAGCTCTCCTCCATCACCGAGGAAATTTTACCAACTCGTTACATTCTATCAACTCAACAGAAGAAAGACCAACGGTGGGCAGCAAGATTTCCACTACAATGCACACACTTCATTCAAAGAAGGTAATGATTGCTTGTTTTGACTGGGATGTATTTCTAAATCTTTTAAAAGCCAAACAAAAATTTTAATGTATGTTTTGGATTTTTTAACAGCAAAAATCCTCCCCTTCGAAGTCCAAAGCCATTCGACCAGTAAATCAGAAAAGATTGATGAGGGAAATTAAAGTGGATGCATGTAAGCTGCTGTACAAACAAAATTTACTTCTCCACCCTGAAACAAACCCTATGCGCAAGAATCCCAAGACTTGCAAGCGATTATTGCGAAATAAAAATCACCATTTCTAAGCTTACTTAATATAATACAAAAACATACATTCTAAATTTTATATAATATAAAATATTATTCAATACAGAGTAATATTAAGGAAATATATTTTATTCAGAAAAGCATTAAAGTAATACATTCAATACAAAGGAATACATTCATTGCAAAGTAACATTAAAGAAATATAATAAATAATAGTTGATATTACTGTCAATATAAAATAAAGCCAAAATTTATGTATTGCTTCCTTCAACCACATCATCACTTGATACTTTCATTAACTTGATATACAATTTTAGACCAGCATATGAAGAGTGATCGTGGCTGAGAAGTTAGAATGACGGATTTGCAAATTTTTTTGCCAACGTCCATCCATCACATTTTATCATCACTTACCAGTGACAATTTACCAGTTTTTTTGGTGTTGTCACTGGAAAGGAGAAATTCTACATCTCCATTACTACTCCCGTCTTTTCCATCTACTAATTGCATATAACAAATGAGGATTTATGGGCGATTTTTGTTTCTGTTTTTGGATTTTTGCCTACGTGATGGAAAAAAGCATTGATTAAATGTGGCTGGCCGGGTATAAAAGGGGCTGTTTTCCTGCACATACCATCATATCATCTTGGACCTTCCCGAAGAAATCAACTCTACTCAAGATACTTGCTGCTGCCTGAAGAATTTCAACTTTACCGAAGATATCATCTCAACTTTACCGAAGATACCTATCAACTATAAAGAAGACCTACCAACTCTAATGAAGACCTATGAAGGATGATTATCAACTATAAAGAAGACCTACCAACTCTAAAAGAAGAATTTGCTGATTGATGGAGTAGATTGATTCTGATGATTTTGGTATGTTTCATGTCACTTTTGACAGCTGAAGTTCGTTTTTCTTATTGTGTGTTGATATTTGTTATAGGTACGCATTTTTTTATGGTTAATGATTGTATCCGGAGGAATAAAATATGTTTATGCAAAATTTCTTGTTGTATTTTATAAGCTATATATATATTGTGGCATTCCCACCAGTGCATGAAAGATTCTACATAGTAAAAATATGCATTACATTGCCATCTGAAGATGGGTCATGTCATCGTCATCGGCACATTCCGTAAATGTGGTACTGCAACCACATTCCATAGTGTGACATATAAATGTGATATTACTACCACATAAATGTGGCAGTCACCGGCATTTAACATCATTTCTGCTGTCGATGACCACATGGGCCTAACGCGTATTATGCGTTACTGTACGTACGTACCTTATAGGTAGCTTTGAACTAGTTGATGATTAAACCAACACCAGCTATAATTATGTAAATTTTATGTTTTGTGCTGATAGGAAGAAATTTGCTGCGTTGCTGGTTAAAAAGCAGTGATGATACTCGCTATTCTTCGTGAGTGTAACAAAGAGGCTGGGTGACAAAAAAGGGCTTGTTATCATAAAATAAATTGTTTTATCGCATTGAAAGGTGATGATGTGTCAAATAAATTTCAATATCATGAATTTCATTACTGTTCACTTATATGCATCTTTGTGTTTGTAATCTTAGAACCAGCTATTAGGATGTTGTAAATTATTGTTATGCCTTAAGGTTCTTTGCGGTAGATTATTATGCTGATGAAACTTCATGAGGCTTTTGATAACTGGGATTTCGACTGATCTTTAAAACATTTAGTCTCAAAAATTAGTCTTTGGATAAAGTTCACACGGCCAGATTACAGATTTAACCAGAAATGGATTATTTGCTTTTAACTTCGAGTAAGTACTCATTTACAATGGCTTTGCAACCAAGTATTGTTAATAATGGAGTATCGTAGTAAACCGAAGTTGGACTTCCGAATTAGCTGGATTAATTGGCACACATCTTTAAATTTGTGCAAATTCTGTATATAGTGGTTATACACAGATACATTATGAAAGTGGCAAGAACATAGTCTGCAGTAACCTTTTTCATAAATTACTAAATAGCAATAATACAATACGATTTAGGGGTGTGATCCAAAACCAAAAATTGTGGTGTCATGTCTATAATCTGATTCTCGTTCTTCGTCACTGTATTTATGTGTTAAATGAATTAATAAACATTAATTATTTCTAGGTCATATTTCTCTACGAAATTTGATTGTGCTTACACAACGTAATCATATTTCAATATCATGTTCTTGTCGTGGCATATATTGTGTGCAGCAAAATTCCATTCAAAACTCTCATCTTCAGATCCAGATGCTTGAGATGTTAATGTTACGGTAGTAGAGTTTTCATCCACCATCGTATTAGAAGCTTGATGGATTCTTTTTTAGGTGTTACTATTCGCTTGATATATGGTCGTATCAATATCTCTCCACCAGGGGATGTTCTTGTTATCTCTTTCACGAAAAATTCCACATCGCTCATTCCTTCTTCCAGGTATTTTGGGAAAATTTCATTCAGGAGATCTTCAGGAAGTTGTCTGGCACATTCTTTCTCTAATGGCAAAAGTACTTCGTCCAGGAATCGTTGCGTTTGTGATGCGGCCCATATGAACAGTGATGGATTATACCCTATTAAAGCAAAAATTCGTCAATTCTCAGATAATGTTATGATAAAAAAAGCAATTTCAGTAAACAAACCTGTAGTGTCCTTTTTCATGCAAATCTCATCGATCCCAGTTGTTGCATTACGATGGAAGTTAAAATTGAAGAAATGGCCCAACTTGATCACTGATTTTTGTTTCCAATAGTCCTCGAATTTATAAGGATATAGTTCCTTAGGCAATGTCATAGGGTTTTATTGGCTGATGATGATAGTTTCTTGAACATCTTTGAACTCTCTTTAGATTTGCATCCCGCTGGCACAATTAGGTTGCATAACATGGAGGTCTTTGATGTTTCCAAGTATGAGGTAGGTGATTGGGTTGCCGCAATTTATGAGTTCACTGGTAATTGGTATTATGGGCAGGTAACTTCAATTCATTTGGAAGATGAAGATTTTTCCATCCGCTTCTTTAAAGATCCAGGAACTTTTAAGGTATTTTTCGCTCTTGAAAGAAGTTCAACCTTGGTCCCATTCAGGGGAATTATTATGAAGGTTCTTTCACCAGCAAGAAAGAATAGGAAGTATTCATTTCCAGATAGCGTACGCACCTCCGTTGTTGATAAATTCAACACCATGACATAGTTTGTGTGTCATGGTGTTGAATTTAATTCCGTTTCTTTTGTGTCCACTTTTCTAGTCATTTTAGTCATATCACTTTTTCTCTCTACTGCATTAATACTTTTAGACTCACTTTAAACTCAATCAAACCCTTTCTAGTCACATCAACTTCATCAAATAGTCATAAATTCTAGTCATATTCTGAAATTGGTCATCACACTTCATATTATAACTTTTCATACCCATATTTTTTTCATATTCATATTTTGTGATTTTTCGACGTTTGTGAACCAAAATTTTTCGCGTATATTGATTAGTTAGATCGTCAAAAGTGGGGGTACTGGCTACGTCTTAAGAGTAAGGACGTTAACACACAAGAAGGTACCGGCCGGGTAACTAAATTCCGGGGATGGGCCAGGACCCAGACCCAAATTACCCACTTGTCATCGTTCTATCAGTCAATTTAGATTTGGGTGGATGGATGGGCGCTAGGTAGGGTGGGACCCGAAGAAGGCCACCTCCACGTGGTGGGTCCTGGAAACAAAACACATTAATCCAAGAATTTGGGTGTTTTGGCTAGGAGCCTTCAACAAATATTATGCACAATATTTGGGAGAATTTTTTCCCTTTCCAACACAAGCATTAAGGGATTACATTTTTAATGGGGTTTATGTATTAGTGTTCTATAGTACTACCAAATTAATTAATTAAGCATTTTACTTGTGATATTCGGAATCTACATTGTCGATTTAGTCTACATTTTTAATTTCATAGTCATTGGGGCAATATTTTGAAATATAGTTTTTTATCAATTAGTGTTACATAGTACTACCAAATTTATAAATTACGCGCTACATTGGTCATATTCGGTTCGGTCATAAACTATTTCACGATATCCTGTTTTATGGATAAAAATGTGAAACTGCAATGTTGTGTGTGATGTGTAAACCAACCCAGGACGGCTGACAGGGGTTAATTAGCCACTTCAATAGTCCAGCAATTAAGTGCCGTATCAAGGCAAGAGACAACTTTGGCGAATCTCATTCCAGCGCCATATGTATCTTTAAGACAGTTAGAACACAATGTTTATCTTGAAATTTTCGCCAAAGTTATCTCACATTAATTTAATTACACTTATATTTAACATGTAAAAATTTAAAAAATCATTTTTTTGGATCGCTTCTGCTACATGTGTACATTTAGTTTAGATGAGGGTTCCACACCATATGTTGCATTTTTTGGCAGAAAATCCCTAATTATTCTACTTCAATTAAGTTTACTTATGCTGTAAACCCTTTGAGAATAGGTCAATTCTAGAAAAAAACGAGATTTTAACGTTTCTCAATAGGCGGATTTTAATGGTGCATACAAATGACGCGAATTTAAAAGTTGAAAATATGGACATGTCACTTTCACGTGGACAGATCCTTACCCCGCATACGTTCATAACTTATGGTGTACTACTTGCACAAAAGAAATGGATATAATCTGGCTCCCAAGTTGGAAAAAAATCTTGATTCTGAATAGAGTACGTCAATATCAACCCGAGAACCTTCCAGGTTCAAGCTGAAGATAATGAAGGTAGTGTGGTTTCGTTTCCCAAGCTGAAAAAGTTGTCAATTGTCAATGTACAGGGTCAACCAGCCCAGAGATTGATTTTGGAATATTTTCGCCCAGGATTACCAAGCATGGAAGTGTTTTAATGTCTCCATTTTGAACAACTAAATATGATTGATCGTAACAGTGTTTTGGGTATGAAAATAACTAATAGACGAATGAGCTTGTGGGAGACGTCACAGTGACTCAATATTATTGAACTTTATAGTGACTCAACTGAATCTCTAACATCTTCCCCAAGTTATACATTTACCCAGGAGAGACAGTATGCTCTTTCTGATGAGGGTCTGACAATCTTTCTGATGTGGAGTTGTAAAATTAAGTAGCTCAATGATTGGGAATGCTATAAAAAACCTATTCCCGCCAATCACCTTCTTTTATAGTTTGTCTTTTTGAGCCCATTCAATTTTGAATAGATTAAATAAAGTGAGTTTAAAATTAACTATGAGCTATTCTAAAGATATTTAGGTGATAAATATTTAAATGTTTCATGACTTTTCTTTAAATTCTGGATAAAATAGAATGGTAATAAATTTATTCTGATGAAATGTAACAATAACTTATAATAAAAACAATACTTTTGATCATGAAATAATTTACATCATTACTTTAACAACAAATGCACAAAGTGAAACTGTTTTAGTCAGCCATTATGGCATTTAAATCTTCCATCTCGGCTTCCTTCTCAATTTTAATTTTGTTGCTGACGTTGACCTCATTTTTCGTGGGAGCAGAAGCTGTGTAACTACATTTAATCAAATGAAGGTTTAACCTGGCTCTTCTCGCAAAGCTTCTGTCACAACTAGAATTTGGACACAAATAACAAATCTGCCTTCGAGTTGGGGGGACCAGCTTAAGAGGATGAGCGTGACGTGACGAAAATATCTCCTAGCTTTGAAATTCTTTGAACACTGACTACAAGCTACAGGTTGTGGGTTGTGAACACCAATAAAATGTTGTTTTACGGCGTCTCTCGTTTTGGCAAGGAAAGGACACTTGGGACACTTATACCGCTTTCTCGAGTGAAACCTAGATTTGTGATTAGAGCAACTTCTTCTTGTGGGAAATAACTTTTCACAACTTCCAAATGGGAACGCTTCCGTTGCTCCAGCTAATTCATCCGCTTTTGTGGTTTGGTTTTTGATACCCAAACATGTGTGAAGGTGACGATTCAAACCTTTCAGTGACTCAAAGAAACGCTCACATTTTGAACACTTTTCCCAATTGTCTAGTGGGCCAGAGTTTTGACGACCATAATCATCTTCAACTTCCTCCACGTCTTGATCACTCTCTGCTGGAATTAGAGAATTATCATCATCTTGATGGAATTGTGCGGGGTCAACTTTTATTTCAATCATCATATTTTCCACATCAATATTTCTAGGTTGAGCAATTCCACTTGCTTCCTCAGTCTCATTTTCATAGCTAACAAAATATTTCATTAATTTAAAGTTGAAACATTATGAAACTACATCTTCATCTACACACACGTACACACGTACTTTTTTAGTCCTGCTGATGGAATTAATTTCATAATTTTCTGCTCTGAACTACAAGCTATAAAAATATTTATAAAAATCAACATAATATAGTAGTTTTTGTGCTGCATCGATTTATAACAACATAATTTTACACTTTGACCTATAACATAACATAATCGTTAAAGTTTTAACCATTTATCTTTTGTTGATTTTATGTTGACAAATTTTTTATGCATAACCACAATCCCAAGGATATACACAGCTGGTACAGACAGTAGCTAGGATACTCATCCCAAAGGACCGTTCACAAGGAGATTTATTGAGGTTGTGCAGGTTATGCCAGAGTATTGAAGGCCGAACTGACCTGTTGTCACAGCCCGAGCTTATGAAAAACCCTCTTTGAGGCAAGTGGTAGAAATACTGTTCTAATTTTTAATCTCCTGACTCCAAACGGCCTACTGCCTTGAAATTTTTAAACCCTGAATTTCAGATATCAACAATGAGCAACTCAAAAACATACAGTTACAGCTATGATTCAACTGACGACAATCATCAAATTGCCAACCCTACACCTACAACAGCACTACATAAAGAACAACTGATTAGCCTTGGCGATGAAACTGGTGGAAGCCGCAACAACGAGAACATTATTTGTGCAAAACGACTCTTTACAAACCAACAAAATGGAAGTGATGAATTTTCAGGTCCAGATCCAAAGAGATACAAATCCAACGAGACTCCAGTATTGGCAATGCTAGCCAAAATGGACAGGAAACTTGATGTTATTACAGATATTCAGCACCAGCTAAAAACAATTTCGGCAGATGTGCAAGCCAACAAAACCGAAATTAAAAACATCAACAACCAGCTAGCTCAAAACACCAACAATGCTCAAAAAATTGACGACAGGCTTACAACTGTGATACTACAAAATGAGAAAACGGAAATAGAACTGCGAAAAATCAATCTCCTTTTTGTTGGTGTCCAAGAAATGGAAGATGAAGATGATACTACCCTCAAGCAAAATATCCAGAACATCATAAAAAATATAACGGGTGACGAAATAGCTATAGACACGGTGCAACGACTAGGGAAACGTGAACAATATAAAATAAGAACTGTCAAAGTACGTTTCCAAAACCTTGAAAATCGCAATATGGTGTGGAACAACCGATTCAAAACAACACGACGACAATTCATAAATGAAGACTTCCCTGAATCTGTCAACAGAGCCAATGCAATTTTACGCAAAAAGCAAAAGGAGTTGAAAGGGTTAGGAATTGACACCAGACTAAATCCCTACAACAAATCACTGAAAACAAATGACAAGGTCTTCACCATTGACAGCAACTATATAATGCATGAAATGGAAATGGAAAATGCTTTTTTAGGACCACAACAATAAAATCAAAAATCTCATCCATCAAAATGTGCCACATCAATGCTCAATCAGCCTACAATAAGCAACCAAACATACAACTACTTATGAGTGAGAAAAATTTAGAAATAATGTGTATTAGTGAGACTTTTTTATCAAATGAGAAGGATTTAAGTATAATTAAAAATTATGACATCATCAGGTACGACAGAAATGCCAATCAAACTACAAAGAAGCAAGGTGGAGGTCTTGCAATTCTAGCACATCAATCACTAGAATCTCATCGGTTTTCATTAAAATGTTTTGAAGAAGTTCAAAATTCATCTAAAGTTGAAGCAGTTGTGTCAAGAGTGAAGTGGTGCAAAAGCAAACCAATAATAGTTGCTTGTTTATACCGACCTCCAAACAATAATTTATGTACTTTAGATTCTGATATACATGCCATCCAACTAATCTGTGAAGAACTAATCAACACTCATCTTGACATTTTTATTTTTGGAGACTTTAATCTACCACAAAAACAACAATACAACCAACTACAGCAAACAATCAGAAAATTGGGAATGAAACAAATAGTTAGTAAACCTACACGAGGAAATGCCATGCTTGACTTACTCATCACAAACTGCCCAACCAAGCTTCAAAACACTGAAATATTTGACCCCATGTTATCAGACCATTGTGCAATATATACTGAGTACATTACCAAAAAACCTCCGCCCCAAATTAAAACTTTCACATTTAGAAACTTCAAAAATATCAATCACAAGAAGCTTGCAGAAGATGTACTCAGCAGTGGATTCAAATACAACAAGGACGCTAGCATTACACAAAATACTGTAAATCTAATCAAAAACATCACTACCTTATTTGATATGCATGCTCCAACTACAACCAAAACTGTTAAAATCTCCAAAAAAGTACTCTACATTGACCCCAACACCAGAAGTAAACTAATCAAGAAAAGGAAGTTGAGGAAACAAACCAGAAAAGTGCGAGATAAAAATGCTCTTCATGGCTATTCAAAATTAAAGAGAGAGCTGAAAAGCAAAATAAAAAGTGATTTTAAAAAATATGTCAACAACCAAACCTCAACAGGTGGAATCTGGCAAACAGTCAACAAATTAACAAACACACGTACCAAACAACACATTCCTTTCCACCCCAAAGAAATAAACGAATTTTTCACAAAAATATCCAACTCTAGTAAATCTACGCCAAAAAATATCAACAGTAGCCACAACCCTAAAACAACAGCAACATTCAACCTTAAGCCATTCAACAGTTCGGATATATTGAAGGCCTGGAAAAAGATGAAAAACAAAATGAGCATCACGGAGGATTACAATGGCATTTCGAATGCCATGGTTAACCTCATCATAAGCTGTCCCGAAGTATATGATAATATTACAGACCTGTTTAATGAAATGAGACGACAAGGAGAAGTGCCCGACATCCTCAAAACAGCAAAAATTATCCCACTTCAAAAGAAACCAAATGTGCAAAGCTGTGGAGACTTACGACCAATATCAATACTCCCGGTGCTTGCAAAGTTACTAGAGAAATGTATATATGAGCAGCTAATTGCATATGTGGTAAATAACAAAATTCTAAGTAACTTTCAGTTTGACTTCAGGCCAAAATATTCAACAAATCATGCTGAACTCTATATCAAATCCATCATCAAGGACAACCAATTTAGAAATGAAGACACAGTAATCCTTGGAGTTGACATCAGCAAAGCTTTCGATACTGTGGACAGGGACATATTAGCACTTGATCTAGAATCTTATGGAATTAAAGACAAGCTACTAATATCGTACATCTCAAATAGACACCAATACGTCGTTAATGGAGACAAGAAATCTGATCTGTCAACAACACATGCAGGCCTAGCTCAAGGTGGATGTCTATCAAGTATACTATTCGCATTGTTTATTAATGATTTACCAACAGCAGTGAAGCATTCCAAAATTGCCATGTACGCTGATGACACACAATTAATAAAAGGTGTGAGCCCGATAAATACTACAGAAGACAAAGAAAAACTTGAGGAAGACTGTGCTGGTGTTCTTTCATGGATGAACAAGAAATGTTTATCCATAAATGTTAACAAAACA
Organism: Orchesella flavescens; assembly: GCA_964034955.1. Taxonomy (NCBI): domain Eukaryota; kingdom Metazoa; phylum Arthropoda; class Collembola; order Entomobryomorpha; family Orchesellidae; genus Orchesella; species Orchesella flavescens. Next base: position 2,654,970 of record OZ035954.1, read on the forward strand.
GAACTGTTAATCATTCCTGCCAAGAAAAACAACGCCGAACTTATCAGTAACGTAACAGTCCAAGGTAAAGTGATAACTCCAAGTGAAAGCATGAAAAGTTTAGGTCTTATTAAGGATTCCAAATTGATCTGGAGAAACCATCTTGAATCCCAACGAAAAAAGTGCAATAAAGCTCTATGGAAGGTGCGATTACTTAAGCCATATCTCAATACAAGCCAAATCAAAATAGTGACTGAATCATTAGTTCTATCTATCCTATACTACATGATAATAGTCTGGGGTGATTGTGACTCAAAATCTTTAAATATAGCCAACAAAGTTTTTAACAGTGCCAAGCGTCTTGCTTTTAACGGTGATAATTCTAAAAATAATTGGCTTACACCAAAAATGCAATATAAATACGAGTTAGCAGTCCTTGCCTACAAGTCAATCAACAACTTTGGTCCTGATATATTTAACAATAGTGTGAACCTTGAAAATATTTTAACTAGAGTAACGAGAGGTGGAAGACACCGCAGCATTGAAAGGGAACAGTGTAGCAACTTCATTGAGTACATTCTAACGAAAGCATGGACCAACATCCCAACTAATATACAGCCCACCCCAACTATTTCAGCGTTCAAAATCAAATTAAAGGAACATTTTAAAAGTTATGAAATTGTTGATAGCAATGTTTATGATTACTCAAGCATTATTGAAGATGTTGTACATATGTTTGACGAAACAAATAATGACAAATAATTACTTTTACTAATTGACACAATGTAAATCTTTAATTAAATGTGTTACAAACTGGCTGAATAGATTGGGATCCAATCCCAATGAGCAAGGTTTTTTTGATTAGTATATCCTATAACATCCTGTCCCTTTTTTTTCTCTTTAAAAGAGTTTTTTTTTGTAATTTGTTTTTTCCCTTGCTCACAGTTTGCTCACTTTCTCTGTTTATTATATTTTTCTATTAATGCTATCAAAATCTGTGACCTCAATATACTATACTACAACATCAATTAATATAACACAATTTTATAACACATGCTATTACCACTATAAATAATTTTATGTAAATTTAAATATATCTAATATGATGCCCTTACAAATATGTTTTAGCCTACTAGCGTAATGGCCTCGTTCGAGGGTGCTAGTTTGTACTAATAAATAAATAAAAAATATGTAAAAGGATACATTGAGACAAATATGTACCTTTGCATATCCAATGGATCCATAGCACCTAAATCCAAAGGGTCGAAATCATCATCATCATCGTCACTATCATCATTATTTCCTTCACTTAAAGAGTCCATTCGCAGCATGTTAACTTGATCATTTCCACATTTGAATTTAATAGGAATCTTTGGCAATGCCTCTTTTCTTTTGAGTTGACCTGTGGTGGATAAATTATACCCTAATTATTGAACGGCTGCATGAAATGTAATTCCAACGCAATTGCTACTAATTTAGAAGTTTTAATAACTTACATTTTTGAGAAATTAAAATTCTAAATTCTTCCAATTTGGAGGAACCCTCAACGCCAAGCTGCTCAGTTAGTTTCCTCATGTTCATCACTCTCGATTGGTTTGACATTGACATGTCAACTTGTGAATTGTCCAACAGTTTTCCCAACTGCTCCAACTCCCAAGAAAGACGAACCTGGGCAGAAATGTATTCCAAGTAAACTTGACAAATGGGAGTGATCACGGCAAATTCACACTTTTCACAAAATGCATCAGGAAAAGTTTCACCGCTATGCGCTACTGCTATTTATATTCAACAGTTTTTGGATTGGAACTGGCGATTAAACTTTCAAATAATTCTTTGCAAACTTCAAAAACTTGGTTAGCAGTGGTGTACCTTGGGATGGTGGTGATGAAGAAAAACCATTATTAGAAAAACTTTGGAATGTTTTCAAACACTCGAGGCACACATTCTCTTTCATTTTGATTGAATCAAAGTTTTGGCCAGGTTAATTTGTTTAAAACTGTTCGGGTTTTGTAAATTAAAATCAATGACAAATTATCTGATGATAAAAATATTAAAGAACACTTAAATTTGTATAATCTTTTTGAGTTCACGGAATGACAGAAAAGAAAAGGTCGATTCATGGAAAGCTAAGCCTGATCTTGATATTTGGGTTTGCCTATTGCAAGGGAGAGTAAAGGCGAGCAGCTGAGTTTCATACAAAAACTTTTCATGCATTTTCGCATGTCCCAGAGGAGCATTGAATGATTTTCACGTTGCTTGCCCTTGCGTTTACGCAACACGAGCATTCTAGGCGAGAACAGGTTGTGATGAAATGTGAGAGAGTTTTCTTGAAAGCCTTTAGAAAAATACTATATGTCATTAATTTTTACTTAAAACTTTTAAATTGGCTCTAAAACTGAGAAAAGTAGCATCAATATGGGAAAGTAAATGCGAGCCACGATCTAATGTCTTTGAGAGTAAATGGATTATGATAGATCTATGCAAAAAAGGTTACATTCTGATAAATTACAGTCAATCTAAAACGTTTTATATCGTATTTGTAGCTGATTTTCTGCATTTAAATATCAAATGGACATAAAAAAGAGCAACTTATGTTGAACAAAATAAATTAAATTCATTCCTGATTATAATACTTGTTAGGTAACAGACACAAAAGTGTACAAAGTAGTTATGCAAGTGAAAAATCCATCTCCTTTTCGCTTTTCAGTTTACTTGGGTCTTGGCATGGCCAAGGCATCATACATTGATATAATATTTTATGGAAAACATGACATTAGTAGGTACAGAGTACAAAAAATACGTTTGTAAGATAGACGACACTTCTCATATGAAAATACATTGGTAGAAATTCTGTGGTTTTGGGATTTTAGACTCAACTTGATTAATTTATATAAACTGGAATTCATTCAAATGGTTTATGTTCCTGTCCAACTCCTGATTATCCAGATAGGAGAATGAGTGGTGTTGTGTGTATGGTCAACTAACTAACTACTCGCATGTTTTGTTAACAGCACACATTCCGTTTTCAGTTCACCAGCAGCAATCTCTCAAACCAAGTTGAGTAGGTTTTACTTTTTTTGTGACTGCTCTGCTCTCGCCTACAATAATATCAGATCAGGTGGGATGCAAGGTACTTACCGATATCTATAGATATACCGGGGAGGGCTGTAGGCTGTAGCCATACTCTTCACACATTGACTGAAGTCTGCCATCATATACATACCTACATATTTTCCTCTTCCGAACTATTCTGAAACGTGTTAGGTACTTGGATGTTTGAGTAGTAGGAAAACAGAAGTCAACAAGTGGACGCAATTTCACAGAATAGATATCTCTTAATATAACGTAGAACACAAGTTTCTCCTGTGGTAGACAGCCGTGCGAGGATTTCCCTGTTGTAGAAATCCAAGCAAAATGCATGCTGGGCCAAATAAGGTTTTATTCACATCATGGCTCTATATGATCACAATGGCGCAACGCGCAAAGTATGAGTCTTAGGCAATAGGGCCACGGGTACAATTCTTCCCTAGGGAAATATTTTTTGCAAAAATTTTAAAAGCATTGACTTGCATTGCTTTGTTGCTTCCTATACCATCTGCTTGCACATGATGCTTATGTGGATTCATAAATGAAGTTCTTATCCTGACATACATACAGAGATACAGACTTTTGTTTACTCTTGATGCTCTGCTATTGTTGCTTTTTCTTATGCATATTTTGAGTAAAATCTCAAATTTGTTGTGGAAGGTATCGTGATGAGGGAGTTACTCTGTAGGGATTCAAATTCCATGGAGATTTCAAATTTAAACTTGACAGAGACCACCCATGTAGTAAATATACCTAAAAATCTCAAAATTGTTGTGGAAGGTGTTGAGAAATGGGGATTTCTCTGAAGGGGTTTCAAATTGAATGGGGATTTCGAATTTAAACTTGACAGAGACCACCCATATAGTAAATATACCTAAAAATCTCAAAATTGTTGTGTAAGGTGTTGAGAAGTGGGGATTTCTCTGAAGGGGTTTCAAATTTCATGGGGATTTCGAATTTAAACTTGACAGAGACCACCCAAGAAGAAATTGTACCTAAAAATCTCAAAATTGTTGTTGAAGGTAGGGAGAAGTGGGAGTTTCACTGAGGGGATTTCAAATTCCATAAACAGTTTGAATATGAACTAGCGGCCTATACTATGCTATGCAGGCTCAGATACACTTGTAAATAAATAATATGAAGGGTCCGGTCTCCCAGCCTTCAACCAGTTCAATCCCCTCTACATATTTTGGTTTTGTTTTCTGTTTTATTTATCCCAAAATACTGAAGCCGCTCTTTCAGTTCTTATTTCAATTCCAACCAAGCTTGCTTCTCATTACTAGACCTGTCCAACGCATATAAATACATATTTTTCATGCGTTATCTGACTGCGGCCAAACTTTGTATGTGAACGTTTGGTGACAATTGGAGTAGTTTAAGCCCATTTCGTTACCACATATTTCACATATTTTGGCTTTTAACCACATATCACATATGTGGTAACATATTTTGGCTATTTTCGTCAGTTTTGCCGGTATTTCTCCAAATTTTGTCCGTTTTTGTCCACTTTTTATTAAAAAATGTGTTAAAAGTAAATGAACTGCCTTCATTTAAAGTTAAAGTATCAAATAACGATTGATTTTATGACAGAATATTTAAAAAAAGGCGAAAAGCAAGCATAGAGCTACAAAAGAATGTACTTTGGAGGAAAATTTTTACTTTCTAATATCTTGGAGTGCAATTTTCGTAAACTTTTATCCCAAAAATGGTAAAAACAAAACTTTTAATAGAAAGTAACTTATTTTGGGGAAAATTATGGCTTAAAAAACTATTTTTAGTACAATTTTCTCCAATTTTTACCACATCTTTAACCACATATTTTGCCGTTTTTAAGCACATGTCGTTATACATATTATGATGGTTTATACCACATTTTTTGGACAGGTCTACTCATTACTATTACACTCAATATTTTACTCAAGCTCATTTTACTTCACACAACGTAAACATCTTCAAAAGAAGGAAGAAAATTCTCATCACATTACACAAGGAAATGGCAGATGACAATGTCAACTTATTCGCCCCTACGAATTGGGACCATCTTCCAGTTGTTGTACGTAAAATTATCATTATTATTTGCTACCAAAATTTTAAAATTTGCATATTTTACTTTGGGAATTACTCTTTTTTCAATTACTAGAAATGATTTTTGGCTACTTCTCCGATCCGAGCCATTTCCGCTTCCTCTTTTCACTAAGATATGTCAATAAACACTGGGGACGCGAAGCCAATTCTGCAGTTGAGAAGCAAATGCTTCAGAATTTGAAAGAGTGGCATCCCTCAATCAACAAGGGACTATTAATGACTCAATCATCTCTACAGCTGACCTTGAAAGAAAGTGCTGATGATGATGGGGTTTGGGTCTACTATCCTGACGGAAGCAAAATAAATTCCCTTGAAGACCGCAATCCATTTCCGGGCAACTCATTGTGCCTCACATTAGAAACACTTAGTATGGCGAACAAGCATAAACTCTTTACAAATCATGGACATTACTTGAGCAGCTTGACATTCAAACAGGTTACAACTTCCCAATTCCAGTTGTACGCGATTCTCAAAAAACCACAAATTTGAAGGCCCTCACCTTGGAATCCCTCACAACGGAAATGAGATTTAACAGAGATTTTGTTATGAACCGAGAAAGTTTCATTTTATCCTAAACTAACTCACTTTCGCATGTGTTTTAATGATGATTTGGGTTTTGTAAGCCTTGAGGAGTTTCTTGTCAAAGTATTTGCTCCTAGTCTTATCAGTTTAGAAGTGGATGGTGGTGATTTGCTTCCATTCACTCGAGAATACTATCCGGCTGCAGGATCCTTCAGGAATTTGGTGCGATTAAAAATTATTAATCCAAACAGATATTGTATCTATGAAACTGGGGTGGCAACGGAGGAATCCTTTCTCCCTGCTCCATTAAAATACCTTTTAATTATCGACCCTTCAGAATACGTTGAAATGAATGAGCTTACTCGCTTTTTTTGGAAGGTTTTCAAGCAGTCTTGTTGAACTTTTTCTTGTGAATTATTTTATTTGCTTCAATCTCAATCCGAGAGCCTTCCGCGTTCAAGATGAAGATAGATTGGTTACGTTTCCAAATCTGAAAAAGTTGTCAATTGCTAAGCTACAATGGGAAGCAGCCAGAAGGTTAGTCATGGAGTATTTTCGCCCTGCATTATCAAGCATGGAAGTGTTCCAATGGCTCGATTTTGGACCACTGAACAAGATTAATCGTGACTACGTTTTGGATATGAAAATAATTAATAGACAAATGAGCTTGTGGGAGATGTCACCTCGACTCAAGACTATTGTGATTCAACTGAGTCTCTACGATCTCCTCCAAGTTATACGTTTACCCAGAAGAGACAGTATACTCTTGAGGATGATGATGAAGATGATGATAATGAGGAGGAGTTGCAAAATTAATCAGTTCAATCATTGGGAATGTTATGAAAAACCAGATTCCTGAAAATAACCCTATTTTATCTTTCTTGTTCTTTTCAACCGATTACATTTTGAATAGATTAAATAAACTGAACTCTAAAGAAGTTAAGGTGATAAATAATTATGTTTCATGTTTCATGAAAATTTTTACAATACTGGAAAAATAGAATAGTAATAAATTTATTCTGATGAAATGTAACAAAATCTGATAATAAAAACCAAACTTTTTATCCTAAAATAATTTGCTTCATTAATTTAACAACAAATGTACATTTAACTCTTCCATCTAGAATGCCTCATCACTTTTAATTTTGCTGCTGACGTTGACCTCATTTTTTATGGGAGCAGAAACTGTGTAACTACATTTAGTCAAATGACAATTTAACACGGCTTTTGTTGAAAAGTGCCTATCACAACTTGGATTTGGACACATGGGAAACCCCTGGCATTCTCTGCCCCGGAAAAGGATGAGCCTTACGAACTCATAAACATCATCCTCCACATCTTGATTATTCTCTGATGGAACGAGAGAGGTATCATCTTGATGGAATTGTGCTTGCTCAACTTTTATTTCAATCATCATATTTTCCACATAAGCGTTTCTAGGTTGAGCAATTCCACTTGCTTCTTCAGTATCATTTTCATTGCTAACAAAATATTTATTAATTTTAAAGTGGAACATTATGAAACTGAAAAGATACATTGGGACAAATATGTACCTTTGCATATCCAATGGATCCATAACACCTAAATCCAAAGGGTCGAAATCGTCATCATCGTCGTCACTATCATCATCATTTCCTTCACTTCTTAACGAGTCCGTTCGCAACGTATTAATTTCATCATTACTACATCTAGATTTAATACGAACCACTGGCAATGTCTCTTTTTCTCTTGAGTTGACCTGTGGTTTTTAAAGTATACCCTAATTATGGAACAGTCGTATTAAATTTGACTCCAAGCAAGTTGGCACTATTAACAAGTTTTAATAACTTACATTTTTGAGAAATTAAACTCCTAAATTCTTCCAATTCGGAGGGAATCTCAACGCCAAGCTGATCCGTTAGTTTCCTCATGTTCATTACTCTTGATTGGTTTGGCATGTCAAGTTTTGAGTTGTCCAAGAGTTTCCCCAACTGCTCCAACTCCCAAGAAAGAAGAAGCTGGGCGGAAAGGAATTCCATGTAAACTCGACAAAACGGAAAGACAACCGCAAGTTCACATCTTTCGCAAAATGCATCAGGGAAAGTTTCACCACTACTCCTATTTATATTCAACACTTTTTGGATTGGAACTGGCGATGATACTTTCAAATAATTCTTTGCAAACTTTAAAAACTTGGTTATCAGGGGTGCACCACACTTCTCAACTTGGTGTCGTGGTGATAAAGTAGAGCAATTGGCAGGAAAACTTTGGAATGTTTTTAAACACACGAGGCACACATTCTCTTTCATTGTGATTGAGTCCAAATTTTGGCCAGGTTAATTTGCTTAAAATTGTTTGGTTTTTGTAAATTAAAATCAACGACAAATTATCTGATGATAAAAATATTAAAGAACGCTTAATTTTGTGTAACCTTTTTGAGTTCACGGAATGACAGAAAAGAAAAGGTCGAATACCAAGCCTGATGTTGATATTTGTGTTGCCCATTGCAAGGGAGAGTAATGGCGAGCAGCTGAGGCTGAGTTTCATACAAAAAGTTCTCACGCATTTTAGCATGCCCGAGAGTCCCAGAGCAGCAATGAATGATTTTCACGTTGCTTGCCTTTGCGTTTACGCAACACAAGCACTCCAGGCGAGAACTGCTTGTGAAGAAATGTGAGAGTGAGAGTATAGTGCACAGTTAAGGACGCACAGTTGGGACTCTGAATAGAAATTTTCGGCTGTAATAAAAAATTTATGCTAGAGCAGTGATGAAGGTGTCATTTGACCTTTAGCTTATTTGACCTATTGTATTTTTAACATTAAATCAACAAACAAATTTTACAGGATGAAAGTACGTAAAAAGTTGCGTATATATACAAATTTTCGTTTTGATCGGTCAATCTGGGTCAGATTTATGGCCACGTCAAGTTGGAAAAAATTGAATTTTCCCGATATTCAAGACTTGTTTGCGACAAGAGTATGTAAAAGTCGCAAATGAAACCAAATACATTCGAAAGTACGTATTCAAAAGTACATATTTCATATTTTAGTTTCTGCGAATCTGCCGACCTTTGGGGGAAAATGTATCGTCAACAACTTATATTTGAGGTCAAAATCAATTATGCTATCTCCTGGACTACAGAACACACATAAACTTACGCAGTTAGTCAGCCGATAAGGAGTATTAGTTTAAGTACATGTGCCAATTCTTTTTGTCGTTTTATTGTTTACACAATTATGTTCAGACATGTAATTATGATAAAGTGTAAATAGTTAAATAATAAACGTAAAAATTATAATATTTTACTAAAATTTAAATAACAAATACTAGAGATAACTAATAAGCTTACTGTATTTCAACTCTCCATGTTAACATGTGATGATGAATATTAATTTAAGACTTGCATAATAACAATTAATTAAATTAATATGAACTACATACAAATACAAATAATACAAATACTGAAATTCTACTTGCAATGCAGCATGCAGAAAACGTACTACAAAAACAAATAAATAGCAATTAAGATGAATTTAACAAATAATGCTTATGTAAGCTGACCATCGTTGGTCCTTCGAATCCGATTGTATTATGGAAGTATTTAACAATAATGGTCCTTCGAGTCCGATTGTATCATGACAGTATTTAACAATACTAGTTCTTCGACCTTGTTAAATTTAGTCTGAATTTAGTTTCTGATTTATAAATGCTCTTAAACCTTAATTATATCGATAAAAAACCGTTGAGCAGTTATTTAGCAAATCATGATGTTGTACAATTACATGAATCTTGACAACATTAATTACATAATAATTAACTAATTTACATTATCAATACTAGAAAAGATTGAAATTAATTTAATTAAGTAATTAGTATAATTAGTTTGCGATAAAGTGTGTTTTACTACATCTACATAATGATACACAGATCAAACTAATCGTAATACATTGCATATATGTTATTGCAACAATTAGCCTATTTGAATCCCCGGATAAAGGGCCTAGTGCCCTTTACCAATTCCCTCGATGGATCCCATGGGGTGGCCGGGAAGGACCCCGGAGCTGAAAATAAACCCCGGCCGAAAGCCTCGTGAGAGGAGAGGGACAGTTCCGAAGGGGAGAAGATGGATTCAACACCAGGCACCCCCATGTTGCCTCAGGCTGGCTTAACAATCCAGCCTGGGGGCAATCCGTCGGTGTCCCGGCCGGCGGAGGCTCAACCACAAGGGAGCCATGAGGAGGGCCCAAGTCCTCGTGGTGGTTTACACGAGAGGCCCAACACGATGCCAGCGATAGCGCCCTGACCGACCCTCCTGAGCTCGCGGGAGGGTTTCCAAACCCAAGGGGAGCTAGCCCAGTTGCAGGCGTATCACGCGAAAATTCTAGGAGGTGCCGGTACATTTGCAGGAGTCGGTGGCGTTGAGCTCCTCTTACAACGTTTTGTAAATACTCTAAAATAAGTAATCATTCGTAAATTAAACTGTATGCTTAATTAAGCCTTTTCTATACAATTTTCAAATTTGGCAAAAAAATACCTGCTTCCTTTGTGAAAATTACGTTATGATAATCCCTTAAATGCATGGAGTATTTATTTTCATTCCAACATTGGAGATGACAGGGCCTTTCGAAAGTGCAAGGAATTTTACCATTTACCATCCGTGCGTCTGTAAATGCTGCTAAGCTAGCGTAACAAAACACAAAACACTTCAATGATACCATAAAAATTAAATAGTTTGCCATTCTTATTAAAGGTTTGTTACAGCTTACCTCCTAAACAACTATACCTCAGTTGATGCTTATCTTTCAAATGCTCTATGTAGCCTTTCCTACTGCTAAGTTCTCTTTTGCATGCTTCAACCCATTGACATGTTATTCTTTCTTCTGGTGGTTTACAATGTCTTACGTGGTCATCCCGAGCTTCTATTGTGTAAAAATCTGAGGAGCAGTTGTACACGATTTGGGCACTTAAATTTTGTTTGATGCTCCTTTTGACGCTCCAGTAATTAGGCATGGTGTGCACACGTTTTATTACATGTGTTACATATCTTTTATACATGAAATCTTTCAATATTCCTTCTGAAGTCACTCTGGCCAGCACAAAGCTTATTGCATGGATCGTCTGGTCCATTCCATTGATCACAAATGATTGCAAACTCGAGATGATGAGCTTTGTCTGTGTGTTTTTGCATTGCTAACTCATCATCGAAAGTTGCTTGGCAAGTAATTGCATCCGCAAGTTCATACTCACATTTAAATGGCCTTCGGGATTCCGTTGGAGAGTAGTAGCGGTTGCGAGTATTTTTCTCGCGGGGAGAGGGAGGTGTTGTACATGCTTCAGTTGGCAGCTCTTGGAGAAGATCAGTCGCAGCATTAACAAATTTTTTTGCGGGGGTCATCGGTGCTTCAAATACAACAACGACATCTTGTGTTGTGGAGTAACAAAAGCAATGGATAAAAAGTATCCGCAAAGTATTTTTTCGTTTAAATAGAGTATATTTTTACAAATTACTAACATCATCCCTCTCCATAGCTGAGGATTCCGTTTTTTGGTGCCGGGGTTCGGGTCCAGAAATATCACTCGATGCTGTGTTGTCAGTTTCCACTGTTGAAGTTGAAGTCTACAAGCAGACCACAGCATTACCTTAAAACAACCGATTACTTTTACATTATTACAAAACTTCATACGCATTTTTACCACTGGATTAGTCAATAAACATGGGTTTGACCTTGCCCGTTCAAATTCAGATGGTTTAGTTGCAGATCTAACCAAGTCTGGGGGAGAAGGTATGTCTTTTTCTCATTGGACCAGGTTTGATTTGGTTTTCCAGCATCAGCATACAATTCTTGAGACTTAAAAATAATAAAATATATTGAGGGAACTTTTCCGCATTTTTCGAATTTACTATCAATGGAGCTGGCTCGAACTGGCTGTGAAGCATGTCTCAATCCTATTTGGGATCCGGACGGTGCTGTAGGTGTACCACCAACGTCTAGTGGCAGATTTAGGATACTGCGTACTGGTAGCTTACTTTAGGCTAATTTTTTCCCCGACCTAATACATAGTCTTTGGTCTATGTTTTATGTAAATTGAAAAATAAAAAATGAATTACATAATTTAAAAACTGGTATTTTTAAAGTTGATTTATAGCATTAAATAACCATTCAATTACCGATAATCCGACAGATCTTGCACGTTCAGCAATTGTTAAGGGTGCTGGATTTGGCATTCCTGAAACACTGTCTCCACCTCCATGTTGAGCCTTGTTGCATTCAAATTAAAAAGAATTGCCAAGTTCATGAAAAGTTAAATTCTTTTTTTAATCGTAATGGTTACTTCATATTAAATTACCCAGGTTCCGAAAGCTGCTGGTAGATCCGCTGGTTGTGCAGGCCATGAAGGTACTTGACCCTTGGCCTAATAAATTAAAGACAGTATTACAAAAATTATTTTACAAAATCATCGTATGTTAAAAGTACAAATGATTGCTCAAAGTAATATTACTTTTGATCCAGAAGTTCTTGGGTTGGTAGTAACTGGCCCACTACTTGCTGCATGAGCCTGGGCCTACAATACAAAAAGCTTTGACACATGCACAGTGGGTGAAAGTAAACGACAAAATTCTTTTTACCCGTGATCCGAAAGCTGCCGGGAGTGGGTTCAAGCACAAGGGAAGCTAGTTCTTTTGAGGAAACGGAGGACTCAGAATGCACTGATGACGTATCCCGCCGGGTTACTAATGTGCCACATTCCGCGCTAGTACAGCTTTTTCGACAAAAACTAGATGTCAAAAGCGAGGTAGATGAGGCGCTTAAACTTCTAGTCAATGATTTGAAACCCGAATTAAGTGATGAGGAAAAGGCAGTTTTTGAATATGAACTAGGAAATTGTCGCAGGTCTTATAGAAAGAAACTTGACTGTGCCAAACGTAACTGGAAAGCGTTTTCGAGCAAACACGCCGTCTTCCTAAATAATATGTTTCGTTTGCCTGTTGATCTTTTCAATCAATCCTCTTTTGAGGATCAGGAGCAACGAGAAGACAATGTTGAAGTGCTGGAGCGGCGAGAATCTACGCCCGAGCCATTAACAAGTGGCACTACTTCACGCAAACGTGGTAGTGGTGAGTGGAATACTTACCATGAGCAACATAAGCGACGTCTGAAGGAAGAAGTAGAACAGCAAGTACAAGATATGCCAGCTGAGGCTGTTACTGGTGCCGCTGCAAGGATTGCAACAAAACAGGGTAAATGTGATCTTACTACCATATTGAAAATGGCAACACTTAGTCCATGCAGACCAAGCAAAATGCTTGAAGCTATGAAAACAGAGACTGTTGAAGTTAGAAATCTCACAAAAGAGGAAGCTTTGGCCTTAATTATAGAAACAAATCTGTCTAAAGACACTTACCAATGCATTCGGGATCTGGCTGTGTCTAGTGGGCTCAGAAACTATTATCCACCATACAAAGACATTACTTAAGCTAAAAAATTATCGAGACCAAGTTTTCCTGCCGAAGTTAGTGATGTGGTGGCAGAAGTAAAGCTTCAAGATTTGCTCAACCACACCACCGAGAGAATTGTCGCTTTACAGGACGAAGTCCTTTGTGCATACTCTGATAGAAAGGAGTGTGAAAATCTCGCTTTTGAGCTAACCTGTTCTTGGGGATATGATAGAAATACCGGTCATTCGGAATACAAGCGACGCTTAGATAGCGAAGGAGATGACCACTCGTTGTTCGCTACAACGGTTATTCCACTAGCCATGACATCGGATGGATTCACCTTGTGGCTTAACAAAACCCCTCAATCCAATAGGTGCTGTCGGCCATTGAGACTTCACTTCGTTAAGGAGACTCAAGACGTGATATTGGCGGAAAATGAAATTGTCGAATCTCAAATTCAAAATTTAAGCCCATTAAAGACTAAACTTTCAAATGGTAATGAGATTTCAGTTAAGTTATTCCTTACAGTAATGGATGGAAAAGTGTCCAGTATTATAATGGGAGCATCCGGATTTCAATCTTGCGGAATTTGTAGAAGTACACCTGTTCAGGACAACCTTATGTATGGCATCACCTTTGGATTCGATGTTTGGAGTTTTGTTTGAAATTAGTCTATAAGAACGACGATGGACTACGGAAATGGCGAAGCAGCAAGGATACTGAAAAACAATACAAAAAAGGCAGGACAAACTAAGGGCAGATCTTAAATCTGAGTTTGGCATAATTGTAGATAAGCCTCGGTCGGGTTGAGCGGGAACATCAAACGATGGAAATGCCGCACGAACGGCATTCAGTGATGCTAACCGGTCAAGGTTCGCTGAAATACTTGAAATCGAGCAATGGGTTGTAGATGGGCTGCATACACTGCTGGTGGTGATAGACTCGTGTCTCCCAATCGATGCAGAGAAATTTGGTATGTTTTGTCTTGAAATGGCTAGGAAGTACGAACAGACATATCAATGATACTATATGCCAGTAACAATCCATCGACTTTGGATCCACGGTGCAGACATTATTAAGCACTCTACGCTTCCCTTGGGCATGCTAAGCGAGCAAGCCGGGGAGTCCCAAAATAAAATGTATAATCGTTTTCGTGAACATCACACAAGAAAGCAAAGCCGGATCCACACTTTAACTGATCTCTTTAATCGATGCCTAGACTCATCTGATCCTGTATTAAATCAGTTTTTTCCTTGACAGGCGGGTAAGAAAATGTAAGAAGTTACCTCTTCCAGAAGAATCCAGGTCTCTTCTTCGTCGCAAAACAGGTTTTAGCAGAAGACACTGACCATTCTGAATGGTGAAGCTGAATCTGAAGCTAGCTTAGACAACGAGCATTATTTGGAGTCAGAGGAAAATCCATGCAACTTTGGTACATCATCTGAATGATGTTTGCTTGCCGGCCTACAGGCGTTAAACAGGGGGGCGACCTACAGGCCTTAAACAGGGGACGTGGGAAGGAAACCCGAGGGCAAACGTGATTTTCAAACTTATTTAGGTTTTCAAAAAGTCCGTTTGCCTTCTTAACCGGTGGGGAGCGGGTCTTCGATGATGCTCTGGATGTAGGGGCGGTTGTCCCCTGCGGAGGCGGAGAGGAGCTGGGAAAGCTGGATACTCATTACTATTACATTCAATGTTTTACTCAACCTCATTTTACTTCACAAAACGTAAACGTCTTGCAAAGAAAAAAACAATTCTCATCAGTCATCACATTACACAAGAAAATGGCAGCTGGGAATGTCAACTTATTCTCCCCTACAGAATGGGACCATCTTCCAGTTGAGGTACGTGTGTAAAATTACGTTAAATCGCTGTTAAAATGCAATAATTTTACATTGGGAATTACTCGGTTTTCTCAGCTATTGGAAATGATTTTTGCCTACTTCTCCTACCCGAGCCAATCCCGCTTCCTCCTTTCACTAAGAGGAGTCAATAAACACTGGGACGCGAAACCAATTTTTCAGTTGAGAAGCGAATCCTTCAGAAATTGACAAAGTGGCATCCCTTAATCGACAAGGGACTATTAATGACTGGATCATCTCTAAAGCTGGTAATGAAAAGCTATGATGATGATTTTGGGATGTCTTTCATCTATCCTGACGGACGAACTAAAATAAATTTCCTTGAGAACCATAATGCTTTTCCGGGCAATTCATTCATGCTCGAAACCTATAGATTGCGTTTGGAGAACATGGAAAATCTCTTTCAAACTCGTGGAAATTACTTGACTTCTCTGACACTTGAAGGATTTCCCGTCACTTCCCCACTCGAGTTGTACACGGTTCTTGAAGGAACCCCAAATTTGAAGTCCCTCACTTTGGAATCCCTTAAAATGGGGTATAAACCTTGGCCAGAATTCTTGAATCAAGACAAAGTGTCACCTTGTCCCAAACTCACCCACTTTCGCATGTGTTGTAATGATGATATAGCTGGCTTCGGATATGAGCAGTTTTTTGTCAAGTTATTTGCTCCCAGTCTTATCAGTTTAGAAGTGGATGGTAGTGATTTGCTTCCATTTACTCAAGAAAATTCCCGGTGGCAGGGTCTTTCAAAAATTTGGTGAGGTTAAAAATTATCTGCGCAACTAAACAGTTTGTCCATGAAACTGGGGTGGAAACTGAAGAGTTGTGCCTCCCTTTTGCTTTGGAATACCTCTCAATTATGGAGCCTGCACATGACGTAACATCCAGCCAGCTTACTCGCTTTTTTGCAAGGTTTTCAACCAGTCTTGTTGAACTTTTTGTTGAGAGTCATTTTGCTGACTTTAATACTAACCCGAGAGCCTTCCGTGTTCAAGCTGAAGATGGTGAAGATAGGGTGGTTTCGTTTCCCAGGTTGAAAAAGTTGTCAATTGCCAGTGTACATCATGAACCAGTCCGGAGATTGATTATGGAGTATTTTCGACCTATATTACCTAGCATGGAAGTATTCCAATGACTCGATTTTCCACTACAACTGATGGGGAGTTCCTGTGTGGCATCAATTAATAGGGGAATGAGCTTGTGGGAGACGTCACCAACACTAAAAATTATTGAAATTTATATTGACTCAGATCCACCTCCTTCTCTAGGATCTCACCCAAGTTATACGTTTACCCGAGAGAGACAGTATAGTCTTGATGATGAGGAGCAAACTTAAGCAAATCAACGATTGGGAATGTTATAAAAACCAGATTCCTGAGAATCAACTTCCTTTACATTTTGAAGAGATTAAATAAAATGAACTCTAAATTCTAAAGTTATGTAGGTGATAAATAATTAAGTTTTATTTTTCATGAAATTTTTGACAATCCTGGATAAAATGTAATAATAATAAATTTCTTCTGATGAAATGTAACAAAACTGATAATAAAAAACAAAACATGTTATCTTGAAATAATATACTTGATTAATTTAACAGCAAATAAATTCTAGAATGCGTCCTCAATTTTAATTATGTTGCTGGCACTGACCTCATTTTTCGTTGGAGCAGAAGCTGAGTAACAACATTTAGTCAAATGACAATTTAACATGGCTTTTGTGCGAAAGTGCCTGTCACAACTTGGATTTGGACACGCATGGGAAATCACTGGCATTGTTATTGTCTGACTCGGAAAAGGATGAGCCCGACGAAAGTGTTTCGCCAAATATCTCTGGGTTTTGAATGTTTTTGGACACTGACTACAAAGTACAGGTTGCGGGTTGTGAACTGCAATAAAATGCTTATTAAGGTTGCCTCTCTCTTTGGTAACATAATGACACTTGGGGCACTTAAACCGCTTCTTCGGGTGACTTTTGGAATGATGATCAGTTCGACTTGCTTTTGTGGGAAATAGCCTGTCACAAACTCCACATGGGAATGCTACCATTGCTCCACCTACTTCTGTAGTTTGCTTTTTGTGTCCTGAACATTTCCCAATGTGATGATTCAAGCCTTTCAGCGACCAGGGACCGGCCTTGTCTAAGTACGGCCTGGCAATGACTTGAGGTACGGCTTGCACATATGCTAATAAGCATGAGATGATTCGGTTTTAGCAAGTAAATTTACTGTGAGTAGCTTTATTTTGTGTAATAATTATGTAGCAAGGCGTCTACATGTCTTGGTAGTACACTCATCGATCACTTTATCGAAACAAACGTGATTTTTTATTGAGTGACCTGGGTTGGTGCGGCCCCTGTCAGCGGTCCGGCCTGGCAATCGTGTGCCAGCTGGTGCCATCGTAGGCCGGGCCCTGTCAGCGACCCAAAGAAACGCTCACATTTCGAACACTTGTGCCAATTTTCTGGCACGGCACTAGAGTATTGACGATCGTGAACTTGTTCCTCCACATCTCCATTCTCTTCTGGAACCAGGAGATGATCATCTTGAAGGGATTGGGCAGGCTCCACTTTAATTTTTATCACCATATTTTTCAACTCAAAACTTCCATTTTCGATAACGTCGTTCGTATCTTCCGCTTCATCTTGATCACTAGGAATATAAAATATTTCAGTACTTTAAAACTGGAACATCATGAACCTAAGGATTTATGGTAAGAATAACGTACCTTTGCTCTTCGAATGAATCCACAGCTCCCGATTCTAAAGGGTCGAAATCCTCATCATCATCATCGTTTCCGTCACTATCATCATCGTTACTTTCACTTAATGAGTCAATTTGTAGCCTGATAATTTCATTATTTCTGCATCGAGATTGTACAAGAACGTCAGGCAATGTCTCTTTTCTCTTGAGTTGACCTGTGGCACAAAATTGTAATTTTAGTTATAAGTTATAGTTATAATAATAAGTTAATATAGCCTTTTAATTTGGAATTATAATTCCAAATTAAAACCTATTAGCCTATTCCTATTAACGGTTATTTAAAGTCACTTATTTATTACAATAACAATTACATTTTTGAGAAAGTAAGCGTCTAAATTCTTCCAAGTTGGAGGGACCCTCGACGCCAAGCTGCTCAGTTAGTTTCCTCATGTTCATCATTCTTGGTTGGTTTGACATGTCAAGTTGTGAGTTGTCCAAGAGTTTCCCCAACTGTTCCAGCTCCCAAGAAAGACGAAGCTGAGCGGAAAGGTATTCCAGGTAAACTCCACAAATGGGAGTTATCACGGCAAGTTCACATTTCTCACAAAAATTATCCGATTTAGATACTTCAGTTCCACCATCAACACCACCGACCTCACTTTTTAACAAATGCAACTGTTGATTCACAAAAGGGGACAAAATTTGCAAATAATTCTTTGCAAACTTTAAAAATTTAGTGAAAAGGGGGACATCATTTTCTTTATCAACTTGTAGTGATGAGCTGTTAGGAAAACTTTGAAATGTTTTCAAGCAAACTATACACAGTTTCTCCTTCATTTTAATAATATGATCGGCTGGAGTCACTGAAAAATAATTCAATTATGAAATATTCTAGAGGTCAATGGACCAGTTGCAGTAGTGAACAGAAGAGCTTTTATATTTTTTGCTTTGTGAGTTGAATTTATGTCGATGTGTTGTTGAGCTGTTGAGTGTTGATGGATGTATAGAGCTGATTGACCCTGACTTTGACTTGACAAGAAATGCTACGTTCCACAAATTCCTCACATGCATTTATAATCAACCTCAGTTCATGCAGGAAATATTTGAGGTGGCTTCTAAAAGCAGGTGCTGTGTTTGGTGCAACTTTATAATGCAAGTGGAGTTATTAACTGTTTGCTTAAGTGATTTATGATGGGATAATATTCATGATTAAAATAACAGAGTAGGGTAGATTAGATGGTATTAGGTTACATCACCATATTTTATAATAATTTATTCACGTTTCTTCTTATCATTTCGAATTTATGGTTATCAATATTGTTTATTTTTATTTTTGAGAGAAACCCAAGGGACAGCATCATAAACGTTTGGCTCTCCATAAGTTGTTAGTACTTCAGGTGTTTGGGTCAACTCAACGATCAATTTTAGTGAATTGTTTTATCGCCTCGTCTTCAGCTCCCCCATCATCATCGTCTTTATTGTCTGGTTCATCATCGTCGTCGTCATCTTGTTCTTCAGGATGTGGCTTTTTAGCAAGAATGTTCTTCTTTACTTTCTTCTGATTTAAAGATGATTTCTCTCCTCCTTTTTGGATGATGGAAGAAGGTGGTAGTGGTGGTGAAGAGGAGTCGGATGTCAAATTATGAGGGTTAACTGAGTTGTTTCCGGCTGTCTTGTTAGTTGTACCGCCTGTGGAGATGTTGGCAGATGCCGGGGAGGTAAGGTTCCCTTCCGATGTTGATGTTGCATTCGGTGGATGATTTTTTAAAGGCTCCCCAGCGACCCCAGCCTCATCTCTAGACAGTGGAGGGTTGGCCACGGCACAACACAGCCCGAGGGTGACAAGTAAAATAAAAAGCTAGAAAATAAAATAAAAAGTAATCAGAATTAGTTTGGTTAAAATAACCTGGCAAATAAAAATCTAGTCGCTCAGAAATAAAAACAAAACAAGTAGTTGAAAGAAAATAATAATAATAATTTTAGAAATTTACCTTAAAACACATGATTATCTCTCCAAGAAGGAACAGGTACAAACTTTCCACAAAAAATTTAGACAAGTCAAGGTTAAAGAGTGAATAAAATGAGACTGATTCCGATGAAGAGAATCGCAGGCTATTTATAGGGAGCCCATGGAAAAATCTATGTCGCTTAGAACATCAATAACATCATACCATACCATATCACATCATAAATCCTCTTTAACATGGATTAGTAATTGGTATCGATAACCTCTTTTCGTCTTCTCTTTGACCAAAAGCAAAGTGCGTGTAATAAATTGTCTGTGCTAGTTCTCCCTAGTCCCTGTTCTGTTTGAAGGTATTATATCTCAAAGAAAAAGGTTGAAGGAACGATGACCAAGTATCAAGAAGAAACTAATGAACTCTGTTAAATAAATGTTGAGGAGAATGCATCCATTGTACTCAATTGTCTGACTGCTGTAGTTCAGCTCAATTACAATTACACCTGTTTAGATAGATTATAATAAAGCCTAGCTAGCTCAAATACTCAAGGTATTTTAAAGTAAGTCATGCAGCAAACGACTGAAACTTGTAATCTAGTTAATCCTTAGTCCAAAAATAGTATTTCTACTCAATACTCAACTCAGGCAACCACCAACAGCAAAGTGATGCTGACAAGAAAAGAAAGGTCACGCCACTCCCTATGAAAAAAGTCTTTTCATACTAAATTCTCAAAATAAATCTCCATATTATTTCATTTACTTTAGTCTCAAGACCAAAAAACTATTGAAATAAACATATGAATGTTTTTTTTAGAAACTGATTAGCAAAAAAATGAATGATTTTAAAACTGAAACACTCAAAAAACGAACAGCTCTTAAAAAGGAACGGAAGAAGTTGACGGGGAAGGATTGCTTTCATTTTCACCACTACCGTTGATAATGATACTGTTCTCAAACAAGTTGTTCAAAGGAATTTGGACGTCTGCGTCTGCAAATACAAAAACAGTCATCATTATTTAAAAAACAACTGTTGCCTGATTGTGATTAGGAATTGAATTAGTTTTTCAAAATGTAATAATGTACCTCCATCTCCCCCATTTTCCCCAAAACCTTTTTCCTTTTGACCATCAGGATCCGGACAAAAGCGGAGATGATGATTATGTTTCCCAGGAAGAATATTCCATCCACAGTCAGCGCATCTACTTGTTCCAGAGCCTTCTCGATGAGCTGCCAAATGAGTTTCAATCTGTCCAGTCTTGTAGGTAGCATGCCAAGCTCCCCGATGACAATTGAGTCTTTCTGGAAGCACATAGTAGCCACAATCAGGACAGCTGATTGCTGGAGAACCCTCCTCATGAAGTTTGACGTGGATTTGGATCCCTGGCTCCGTTGTGGATTTGCAAGGACAATCTCGGCACTTTAAATGTATTTTTAGTAATACCCCATTGTTAAAAACAAAATTGTTGGTGGTTATTTAGTGCACAACTTATTTTTGATGCAGAATTTTAAGTAATATACAGTTTAAGAAATATATTTATTTTTGCATTGATCGTTATAAATATTTAATGCAATCCGTTATATATTAATAAAAATGTACAACACTTTAAATTGATACATTCTCCTCTGTTCAGCCCTTCCTATTGTGTCAAAGTTATTTTTAACATCATTTGCAGACCATAAATTAAATTGTTTTGTTCGTACAATGAATAGGTAGCAGTGGTAGTGTAGTAGTAATTTTACTTCATGAATTACAAATTTTACGTACTATACATTGATTATAAATGAATGATTAGAAATCGATTGATCGATAAATGAGTTCAAAACAGAATATTGGTCTCTAGAAAGCATAAGTCAATACGCCTTTTTCGCCACCCTAGCTTTCCTCACTTTGTCCTCTGACGTGATACTACATTGTTTTTGCTACTACTTCCAGACGAACATCAAGACGAGGCATGTCAACTCAACTGAATCTCAGTTCAATTATACTCCCTAATGTTTTGAAAGAGTGTCGGGAACTAAACAGTAAAAGTTACGGTTGGAAAATCATTTACATTGCAGCAGGTGGAGTTTCATTGGAAGAGAGTCTAAAAATGAAGGATTCAATTTGTGTTTGGAGAATGCTCCCGATACATCAAAACTTCCAAAATAGAGAATGGACCCGATGAGTGCAAATGTACTTTCCGTTGCTTATGCTCACCACCCGGTGCGCAAATTGAGACTGCTTTTATTTGTAGTCGATAGAGCTTTTCATTATGAACAAAGTCTGTGGGTTTAAAGTTTCGAAAATAGATCGGGTGCCCTTTAAAAAAATTAACAAGTGTGGAGCTCGCCGCCCGCATCGCACAGAAGTCCAAAAAAGAGTTTAAATTTGGCAAAAAGAAGATATGGCTTTTCTTCAAAATGGAGGATTTCAAAGAGGACACAATCAACAGATGGGTAAAAAAGCATAGAGAATACGATGAACATAAATTTAAGGTCCAGAGTGGTTGGGTCCCTAAGATAATGACACCAAAGTATATCGTTGCTGTGAAACGCCTGCATAAGCTACACCCCTCGACTTCCGGAGGACTAGGGGCCAAGAAATTACAAATTAATGAGAAAACTTTTCAGCATATTAAAGTTCGGAAACTGGGGATTCGTATCAGCATATTTTAGCAAACCAGTTCGCAGAAGTCGACATTTAAGGCATGTGTACCATTGCAGTGTAAAAAATTGCTAAGAAAAATTGTCATTATGGACGATGAAAAATATGTCATCCAGGACAATTCCCAGACTCCAGCTCGGCTATATATTAATTGCACAGACTCTAAACGTATTGCCACACCTCAAAAAACAGAAGATTCTTTCAAATTTTCGAAGCTAAACCTAGTTTTGCAGGCTATGGACCAATTTGAAACATTTTCTAACCATCTTGGACATTTATAGCTGGCTTTGCTTAATAGTATTGTCATTAGCGTATAATTTTCTCTACAAAAACCTTGCATGGGCATTGGATCTCCTGTGGACTTTGTTTGACATGAAATTTTGGTTAAAACATTAAAAAAAAGTACTCGTTTTCTACCTAATTGAAGTGGTATTACAACATTGGATTTATGATAATGGAATGTCAACTTTACCTACCTCAAATATCCAAACACGATTATGAACGCCTACAAATTTGAATGGAAGAAATATAAAATACTGGTTTTGAAAAGGCAGAAGAAAGTTTTAATTTGGAGAAATTTATTTCCTCAACCGATGCTCCTTTACGATTGCACTTGATGGCTGAGATAAAGTTATTTTTACGCACGGGAACTGAAAGTCTCTACACATTTCCAGCTCTCGTTCTCACTTTCTCCTTGACGGACAAGGCTGTCCATCAAAACGAGTTTATGTGAGGGAAGGTTTTTATACCAAGCTGCTGTAATTCTGGAACTCAAATGATAGAAGCTTACCAGAGTCAGGGATATCTGTCAAAAAAATTCTCAAAATTTTCTCACGGTTTCAAGAGGCCGGCTTTGTAGGGTAGTTTAAAAAGCTGATAGTATCTCAGAATGTTTGGGCTCTATTTTGGAGGTGAATATTATCAGCAATGTGCTAACGTCCTCAACCTCTGCTAACAAAACACCTTTGGTTGTGGTTTGCCTTGTGTGCGTTATATTCAATACCACTTTCTTACTAGCTACTTTTCTTTAATTTACAGGGTAATTTACGTATGCTATCGTGGTACTCATCTCGTCACATTGTGAGTTACAAAGTGAGTAGCTCGTATTATAAGCCTCATAAAAAATAATTAGTATCACGTATGCTGTTGTTTTTACGGTGATGTCGCTTTTCAAATTAGGTATGCTCGGCTTGTAATGCCAAAAATTATGAAATGAAATGATGAAAAATTTAAAACTGCAACCTATTTAATTTTTCCCGTTTTTAAGATGCTGTAGTTATACAGGGGAAAATGCTTGTACGGGTTTCACCACAATTGTACTCCAATAAAAATAAATGCACAATTTAAAGCGCCTCTGCATAAAAACAATTTTTGGTTGAGCACCATTTTATTTAATTGGAAATAATATTTGAAATTCATCCAAACATTCTTAAAGATTCATAACGACTATACTTCAATGCTTATTCAACCAGTCACAGTGTATTCATTGATGCAAATAATGTGATTAAAATGTAACGCAAATTAGTCGTTTGGAAATTCAAATTCCCTTCAGTATATATCTAACTTCGACTTCTAAGTCTCTCTTAAGATTTTCTCTCAATTTGACAAGAGCTTGTAATTGGTTACTAAAAATTAAACATTTCACAACTTTCTCAAAAGATCCTATCTTTTCTTTCATGATGGAGTAGAATTTTTCCGCTTTGAGTGATTCCTCTGCTAATTGAATCTCTCTCTGCAACAAAAATCATACCTGTTTATAAATAAAATACCAATTTGTAATAATATTGTTAGAAAGCCAACTTATTAAAACCTACCAATTGTTGAGCAGTTAGAAGGTTCTGGAATTTGGAGTGATGCAACAGCTCTGATGTTACTTCAGTGGCTTGAACAACATCTTTCATGTTTCCATTCACAGATTTAAAATGCCAGGCGTTCCTCTCATTTGCAAAACTTAAAGTTCCCCCTTTCTCAATGAAGTAAGCCAGAACATTGCAAAAGTTGTTATCCAACTGAATTCTTTTGTTGCAAATGGCTATTTTCATTGCCTTTGAATATATTTCTTTGCTGACTTTCAGCCCATTTTCTTCCGTTAACTTAATAATATTCAAACTAATTCCAAAATATTTGAGAGCATACAAAAATGGAGTTAATTCATTTGAATCAGTAGCATTTACGTCAGCCCCTTTTGTTATCAAGACATGTTGAGTACACTCATTATATTTTGACTTTCTTTTAACTGCTGCATGAAGGGGTGTTTCGGCAAATTCATTCGAGAGGTTTATATCCATCCGGTGAAATTCTAAAAGGAATTGAAGCGCTTCGGTGTTGCCCCATTCCGCGCTAACATGAAGACAACCATTACCGTCCTTCGTTTTTTGTTGTACGTCGGCACCGAACTCAATCAATTTTCCGATTAGACGTACAGACCTTCCATTACGAATAGCGTAATGGAGTACTGAACTTTTATATTTATCCACCGCTTTGAAGTCAGCACCATTCATATGAAATAGTCTCAAAGTATCATCAAGTAACTCAATATTTTCTACGGCCAAATGAAATGGTGTTACGCCAATGGCATTGCTGCAAAGATTAAAGTGTTTGAATCCCCGTTCACAAAGCAAAGAAACAATATGATGGTATGTTTCTGGTGACACATCATTTAAAGCCAGTCTGTGAAGTATGGTTTGGTTATTTGTCTTATGGACATTAATATTAGCTCCTTTCTTGATAAGACACTCCAACAGTTCCCAATGAACTCCATACTGCAGCACTGGCGTCAAGTTTTTTGCACCTATTTCTTCAAGCCATTGCCCACTTTTGGTTAGCAGTAAATGGATTATTTGTGTTTTGGATTTAATGGTGGCTTCACTATCCTTCATGGTTTCGGCAACACAAAAATGTAGCAAATACTGCAGCTCGGTTAATTCCTTTCCAAATTTATTTGCTAGATATTCCACGAGGTTATAGTGTCCTCTTGCAATTGCAACATGTAACGGTGTCATCTTGAAAGAACTAACGACATTCTCAGCAGGCTCTTCAGGTGTTAGCAATTGGATTTTAGATAGCTCCAATCCATCACAAATTGCAGTCATCAAGTCTACATCGATATATTTAGCCGTTAAAAACAACAGCTTCCAAGGTCTCTGTTTTTTTCTTTACGATTTAAATCCTTAAAGTCGAAAAGTTTGTTTTTTTGCACCATTACGTAAGGATAATTATGGCAAATAGATGCAACTATGGCCTCACTGCATTGACTGTAAACACTGGCATGAAGCATTGTAGAGATATTGGTTGTTAGCTGTGATACCAACCCAGGCTGATTTTTTGTAAACTCATTAATAAAGTAGCAGACAACAGGAAAAGTGAACCAATGTGTTTCTAGATTGTAAGGCGTGGAGTATGGGAAAGAATCTCCTTTGAATAAGAATGGACGCCTGTGTTCCGTTATTTCCATGTAAGTTTTGAGTATGTGGGATAGTGTAAACTTTGCCAAACCGTCGCTGATGCTGTCATCTACTACAAACAAAGCAACAAGATACTCAGCAAAAGTGCGGTGGACAAATCGCACACCGTTATTCGAACTACTCGACTCAAGTATGCCAAATCTACAAAGCTCATTTCTTGTAACGGTAAAGTTTGAGGAAATTAAATACAAAAACTGAGCCTTGTCCTCTGGAAACAGTAGCTCCAGAGCGTAGTACATATGAGCATGTTTAACAGTGGTGACATAATTTTGCGTTTGCATTCCGAGGGAAACAAGTGGCTCATCTTCGCAGTTGATTTCCTGGAGCCTCGTTTTCATGTGTTTTTGGTACATTTCAAAAATTGAAGTTACAAGGATGTTGGAGGATGGGTTTTGATAAACATGAGAACCCAGTTTCGAGCACCTTTCCGCCTCTCCAAAGTACGTTTCAGCTAACATTCTGCATTGCAGAGGGATTCCGGTGATTTCGCTTTCGAAACCTGTCACGTTTTCGGATAAAGCCGTCAGACAAGATTTAGCAAATTGTTCGACCGCCTCTTGATTGGTGTCGATTCCTCTTGATTTCCAAAACTGAATGAGGAAGTTTACTTGGTCTGACTCATTTAATGGCTCGAAAAGGCTTCCAAGAGCTGCTAATGTATTCTCAAGTTCTTCACGCTTGTGAGCTCTTGTTGTCACAAACATTCTTACTGATTCTAATCTTGATACTGCTTGGAGAATCTTCTTTGCTATGTCAACCTGGTTGATGAGTACTTCATCAAAGCCATCGAACATCAAGACGTTCTTTCCAGATTGCATTAACTTTTTTACAAGCTTTCTTCCAAACTCGAATGTTGAAGACTGTTCAGCAATTAAAGATGACAAAGATTCAATTTTGATTTCTTGGTTTCCTAAAGCTTGAACAAACTCCTTCAGAATTATAAATCGAACTAATGCTGTTGAAGGGGAAATCTGAATTATTTCTTGGGTGATTTTAGAAAGTGCCACTGTCTTGCCCATTCCTGGAGAGTCAGATAAAATGTTGACTTTATTTTTGCTTAAAGCTATTTCATCTATTGTGACGGTGTCCTGTTGCTCATGAATGTATTGCTGCAGTATCTCAATTGATCCTGATGATTTGATCCATTGATAACTGTTGTTGTTGTTGACCTTGATCCAATGAACTGGTGCTGTTGATAGCTTAAGGATTTTTTCATAGTCTGGCTCATACTCAAGCAAAATAAATCGGACGGTTAGTCGACGGATTTGGTTGGTGGAAACATCAGTCATATATCCATTAGCTAAATTTGTCAGCTCATTCCTCATTATGTTTTGCACCAAGAAAACGTCTTTGCAACTGACCTTGAAAAGCTCCGGTTCTAATTTGCTTCTGCCCTTGAGGATACGAGGAATATAATACTCAGGAAGGTTGGGCACCTGATTGTTGACGAGCTCAATAGGCCTTCGGCCTTTGGCCAGTTGAACTATAATGCTGCCATCTAATTCTTCTAAATTACCGAAACTCCCGAGCTGCATGAATTTCCCCTGAAAAATTATCCGTTTCTTGCTTATTTCTCCTTTTTGGAGATCTGAAAGGTCGTTCCAGGTCATTGACTCAGTTATGTTTTCCAAGGGTTTGAACTGCAGCCGAAGAGCGTCTTTTTTGAGCAATAACATGTTTTTTAAGAAATTATATGAAACAATATTTCGATAAATATTCTAGTTTTAGAAATGTTCAGAGGAAAATGTGATTGGTTACCAGCACACTGTTTGAGATGCAGTTTTTCCAGTGCGCTCAAGAGCTTGTTCAGTTTTGCATTCGTTCCTTCTTTTCCTGCCCACGCCAAAAGTATTTCATGCAGTGCTGTCGAGTATGTTTTCGTTCCAATTAGCAAACAACGATCGATCGAAACCACTTGATCTTCCGGAATCTCAAGACTTCTAGAAAAGTCAATAAGTTTGGTCCAAAACAGTCCAGCCGATGGTGAGTCACTTAGTATACGACATATTAGGTGAATTGGACACTCTGTATTGTACAAAATGGATTTCATTTTCAGTGATTGCAAAAAGCTTAAAAATAAAATTAAAAGATATGTACTTACGAGAATCTCCAACAGTCAAGTCTTGAATTCCAGTGCTATTTGAATCAAATGCAGCCATGATGATATTTGTAAGAGTAATTAAGCATCCAATTTTAATAATTTGGATTTTGATTAACTAAAAACTGGAATACTTCAAATTAATTTTGGAGCTTGAGTCTCCAAAATAACTTTGGGGTTAACGATTTTCTAAGAGCAAACCACTTGACCATACCACAAAGCAAAAGTTCATGCCAAAAATATGGTGTGATTGAGCGGTTGGGAATATTATTTTATCTTATCTTTTGATTTGTTGATAAGAGCAGAAAGGTAAAGAAATTACATTGAGGTTGAAGCAGATAAATGAAACATTTTTAGTGTATAAGTTACACGAAGCAGCGATCGGTTTTACATGGTCAATTCTGCGGTGGATAAATACGCGATGTAATTATTTTTTGTATGAAGCAGGTAGATAATAATTCGTTGCTTTGTTGTGAACAGATTACAGCGTCGTTGATAATTGAATGTTAATGATGCGCCTAAGTATTTTCGCTACATTGCTTTCCAAAGAGGCAAGCGCGTTTCTTTAAAGTTATTATCAATGATTAAAAGACAATTACACGATAAAACACAAACACAAAATTTATAATGTTGATGAAAATCGCGGCTCGCTACTGTATTATCTAGTTTTCAATGGAAAGGACGAGCAGGCAAAGGCTGACTAAACGTTGAAGATACAATATTGCTAGGCATTCCGATACAGAGACTGGTTTGACTAATGTTCGGAACTTCTGCTTTCAGTCAAAAGTTATCAGAGTCACGTTAAGAAAGGAGCCATAGCCATATGTTTGAGGAATTTGTAAGTGTCTCCTTAATTTGCATAGTTTACTTTTCTTTCTGTTAATAAATAAACTGCTGGTAAGCAGACCTAGATACGTAGCTGATGAATATGAATTCTAGGCGATGAATGGGAATTCTGGGTGATGAATGGGAATTCTAGGCGATGAATGGGAATTCTGGGTGATGAATAGGATTTCTAGGCGATGAATGGGAATACTGGGTGATGAATGGGACTATTTTTGAATTTTCGCGCTCAAAAAAACTTTCAGAAAACAATGAAATACTGTTTATAGAGCATTACCACCATAAGCAATCCATTCAGCATATCAGATAACCTGTATGTACTGAGTTTCAGCCAATTCGATGGATTTTTGAATTTTCGCGCCATAACTTTCAAACGCTTTGACCGATTTGGCTGAAAAGCAATACCAGGCGTGCTCTTGAGGTGTACTACCTATGTGCCAAATTTGGTGGAAATCGGTCAACGCATGTCGACAGGAGAGTGCGGACAGACGGACGGACAGACGGACAGACAGACAAACTTAGTAAAATTATAACTACGCTGAATATCTTCCAGGAAGGACAAGTCACCCGAAATGAGATCTAAATTGCAGGCTCTATCCTTTCATAACGGTAACAAAGAATCTTAACTTTTAAATATCAGGCATAAGGGTTCTTGTAGTGGGTAAACTCATTCTGTGTTTTTGATTTTCAGGTTATTGTAAACGACGTCGAGCCAAAGCCTTTAAGCCTAGGCACTATTAAATCAACAACTGCCTTCTGCCAAATCATGTTTTGTGAACTTTTTCATCATAAAATTGGGATGAAATCTTCCACTGCAGTCATTACCTTAATGTTATTTAATTCTATTTGATATTTTTCTGTATAGTTGTAAATGTTGGTTTGAAAGGCTGAAAATAGTTAAGATTCTTTTATAAATGCAATTCTAAATCCTTTTGTTCACTGAGTTTGATTTTTTAATTAATGAAAGATATAATAGGAAATATCAACGTATTTAATATTCTTTATGAAGGAATATTAAGTGATATGGTATGATTTATGTTGGTTATATTATCTAAGGAATTTATTGTGTGAAGTGAAATAAAAGATTAAAATACGATTTTTTATGATAGAATTTTCTTCTTATTTTTATTAAGTCAAAAACACATTTTTAACAAGTATATTCTCGTATAATTGCACTGACATTGAACATTCGGCTCACTCTTATGCAATCATAATCATGTTATCCAGTCGATTGGTATAGTTTATCCTTCGACCCAAAAAATGCCTTCACCCCCCACATAACAAGAAAATAATTGGATTCCTCCCAGGAGAATGGCCACAGTGAGAAAAGTGATGAACCATCCAACAGAAATGCAAAAGGGTTCGATTGGAAAGGATGTTCGTCTTGGCGGAGCTGGGCCCTTGGGAACTCTACTGAATCCGACAGATACACTTTCACCTCCAATTCACCTTCGAAGGGAAGAAGGAAGAGGGCCAGTGATCAAAAGTGTCATCGCATTTTGTTCAGGGTGACCTACTTTGAAATTTTCATCACGTGAGGCGGAGGAAGAAGAGTCGGATCCAGGCCATTTCCACTCATGATTTCGAAGATTTAAATATGTTGAGATATTTTAATCTGGATTAAGCATTTAAAAATATGATGTGTATGCTTGATGACATTTTGTATTAAAAAAAATTATAAGCGTAAATAATTTAAAAATGGCTTGCAAGGTTTTTAATAATGACAACTAATCTACAGAAAATTCATGCTGAACACAACACAAGATGTGAGTTAAATTATATAACATTTTATTAAATTACTTTCGCATCAAACCAATATTTCTAGTAAGTTAATCATCATGATTTTGTAGGACATTGTTTGATAAAGTTTGTGAATTATTGAGATACTTGAAAGCATTATTTCCAACAAGTTAATAGTTAATCATCGTTATTTTGAAAGACATTTAATAATCTAGAAACATTTTTGAATTATTGAGATATACTGAGATTGTTTAAACTGGATCCCCTTCATATTTTATGATGATCCAGGTGGCAAAAATGAAGACGATAATGTACACAACTACGAAAACCCACCACAAGATTTTGCAGCATGGCCCAACTTTCTCTGGCTTAGGTTCTATAGGGATTGGGAGGTCGATCATTGTAGAATCAGGCCCTTCCGGCTTCCTGTAACGGTAGACTTGATCATCCGAATGACGATGGTGAGTTGATGAATGTGGAACATCAGGGAAATGGTGCAGATCATCCGAACGAATGGAGGTTTCAGAAGGAGTCATCCCAGGTTGTTTTGGCTCAAATAGATGGTCATGCTCATCATCACCTTTACGTTGATTTTTCCCCTTTTTCTTCGTCTTCTTATTGTCGCTCCGCCCGGATTGCATACTTGCCATACTTATCATTGAGTCAACGGGTAGCGGTTTTGGCTTTGGTTTCTTGGACTTCTCAGCACCTCGGTGTGAGTCCAACCAGTTTTCTGCCATGTTGATGATGATCCAATTGGAGTACGGATAAGAACTGTTCCGGCTTGGAAACTAATCGGAGAAGACGGCGGTGAACAATCACAAAGAAAATAAAAAGTTACGGGAGGGGTTACACAAGACAAGAAAAATATCAGGAATGGTCCCGACCCCACAATTTCTCCAACTGCTTAATTATATTTTGTTCGAATGACACTTTTGAAAGTTTTCTTCATCACTTACACGTCAAATGAGAGCTAGAGAAGATGAGTCCAAGGTGAAGACAGACGAAGGAAAAGGATTTCTGGTTTTTCTGTTGTTTCTTTTCTTCAAAATTTTCAAAACAAAAAAGCAAAAAATCTGTTGTTGATTTTTGGTGTGATGGTAACCAGTGACGATGGCAAAGACTTCTTCTCATGTAATAAGGCAGTGGCCCGTATGTGTCCTTGTTTGGGTTACAATGGTGATCATTCCAATTTTTTGCCAAAAAACGTATTCCATGTAAAATACATCTTTTTTTTTCATTATGTCACTGGCCTGGGGTTTTCTTTATCAACCAAACAAACGTCAGAACATCTCATCATTTACGCCATGTCATCATCCATGTAGCTTTAATAGAAGGTCTTCATTGCTCCACATAATGATTATTCCTTCAATTTCAGGTACACTAAATATACAATACAGATAAATATTCCCTAACTTAAAGAATTCCTTATCAAACGCATTATCAATGGAACCAAAATGGAAGCAATTGTTTCACTTCGTGAGAGATGTTGGAGTGGATGATTATTTTGAGTTTTCTGAACAATGTAAATTATTTGATTCAACATCAACCAAATTAAATAAGAAGTTTGTATGTCGCGTCAAATTTTAACAACACTTATTACATTGAAAGCTGCTTGTGAAAACTAAAGTAGTTCAGTGAAAAAAGCTGCGAGTCGTAAGGAGAAGGAATGTTTTATAAATAATTATTTTATTTATTTCATGCTATTAAGCTAATAATATAACTAGATACATACCGACATACGACATTAATGGTTTGGCCCAAGGGTTAATTTAACCTGCACTTATTAACTAATTACATAAATTGTTAAAATTTTATTTGGTTTATTTGCTACGGTAAGTGAAACTGCGTCATGCATTACTGAAAACAATACCATATAAATCCTCAAAAATTAAAACGTTCGTACTACTCAACACTACATGTTTTGAGTAAATCCAAAAACCTGTTGCTATAACTGTTTTACCATAATATTTAAACAGCTTTTGTCTAACTAATTGACAGTTTTTAATCAAGATTTTGGTAGTTTAAGTGTTCTAATTTGACAGTTTTATTATGAAGATTTACGAGTTCTAATGCAACAATTTACCAGTTCCTAATGACTACTTCAATTTGCAAAGATTAACTGTGACCACAATACATATTTAACATTTAATAGACGTTATTCTAATAAAATTGTTAAAATTTACGCTTCATCTAATTTAGAAGATCAGCAACCCTGCAAACAAAGTGTTGCCAAGTTGTTGGTATCAGATCTACAAATGATTAAGGTGACCAGATTTTCCAAAGCCGAATGGGGGACAAATAAAATGTAGAAGTAGAAATTCTGTCCATTTTTTGATATAATCTATAAAAATTTCAATTTGTTATTCTGCATCTTATAATTAAATTTCCGTTTTTTTCGTTTGCAACAAGACTTTCAATAATTCTTGGTACCTCATATGAATTCTGATAGTGAAATTTTGCAGCCCTGTTGACTATTTTCCTTCCGTAGAACCGGAATGTTTTTAAATTGTGAAAGAATTCTTTGAAAGTTTGACATGGAGTAACTAGTAGATTGAGGAATCGACATAGGGAAAAAGCGCATTATTTTCGTGATTAAAATAACCACCGAATGTTAGCAGACAACCGTCAGTTAAAAAGGAATATACAGGCAATTCATCATACACCTAAGAAATCCTTCGGATATAATGCGCAAGCAATAGTTCAATAATACACTGTAATTCAAATCATGAGTTTTTCGAAAGCCTAACAACACTTTTGAATGCTGTTGCACTCTCCATTTCTATTATTCATGCATGGTTTGTCCATAAGTGACTTTAAAACATACAGAAAACAATATACTTGGTTGTATTTTGTCAGAAAATAAAAAAATTGGAGAGAAAAAATGGAAAATAATTCTAAATTATTAACAAATTTTACTATTTTGGTATCAGAAATACCATTTTAAGCGAATTTATAATTTTGGGGGACACATTTCTTAATGGGGGACGTTTTGGGGGACACTTTTGTTCGGGGGACAGGCACCTTGAATGGGGGACTGTCCCCCTCAATGGGGGACGTCTGGTCACCTTACAAATGATAGATTCCAAAACTCAAAAACCAAACATAAATGAGCTATGAATAGCATAATCCCAACGACAAGAAAAGTGCCCATGTTGGACTTTCCCCTTGATTCTCAACTCTTTGTTTTTCAGCCAAAAGTATGTAATTATTCAATATTTTCCTTGGTATTCCATACTTATACAGAGTATCTAGCTGCCCCATATGTTCTAGCCATTCAACCCTTTTCTTTCGATCTACAGATAGATCATATAATCCCGACTCCACAAATCTTCCCAAAAACCTGGAAAATTTTTCAGTCGCAAAATGAGCATGATTATGCATCCAGAACTCAACTTGACCAGGAAACCAAACATTCTTTATATAAAATTGATAAAAACTGCTACCTTTTCCAAGTGGTGGAAAATTAAATTTAGTGTGGCATTCTCCTTTGCACATTGCCCCAAAAGCAGAAAGTCTTCACTTGTTCTTGATTGTTTTTGGCTTCACGTACTTGTTGGTTAAAATTTTCATTCTGTAATTCCCTAATTTTTAACTCCCACAATTTATTGGACTGCGCTATTCCATTGGATTTGCGTATTAAATTGAAACCCCGACTACAACTCCCTAAATATGAGTTGTTCAACACTCTCAAGTAAAGCTGTTCCAAATGTGAAGGTGGAATGGAATCCCAGCATTCCATCAAAAATTCATAGCATACAAGCAGGTCATAATCCTTTTGATCAAGAACCTGTTCAATATTTTCGGGAAAGTTAGTTGGTTCTTGCTCTTGTGTCATAAATGAATAAAGAGATGAGTTGTAAAACTGTCGTAAGATCGTTACACTAAATATCCAAAGAGAAATCAAAGCATTTTTGATTAATCTTGGGGTTAGCAATTCATTAGCATGTTTTTCTAAAATCATGAATAATTGCCAGTGCAAAACGCTTTTTAACGATTCTTGTACGCACCAAATGAGCCAAATTGATACTGCAACCACGGATAGTATTGTGCATATCCATGTGTACTAAAATACTAAAGCAATTAGGCGTTTAGTGGAATGTATGGATTTGTTAAGAGGATATTTGGTTGTCAAAAGAAGAGCAGTTGGTAGCTTAATGAACAAGTTGCTGTGCTCAAATCCGTTCCTTGGTGTTTCAACTAAATTTGCTTCATTTGTTTCTGGGGGGTACAAAGAACCAGAACCATTAGTAGTTCACTTGATGAAAATCGAAACTTTGAAAAGGCCTTTCCTTTCTGGCGAAAAATAAAATCATTGGATGAATTTCGGAATCGTTCGTGGACAACCCAATGGTTAGCAAAATTTAGAAGGATGCATTGCACAGCAATGCATTTAAAAAAATATGCTGATGGACGTGGGATTGTTTTCCTTCCAAATGAATTGAGTGGTAGAATTTTTAAAATGATTAACTAATGTAGTTTGCAATTGCTCCCAATTTGTACTTATTACGTTTTTCATAATTTTTGTATGTATTTATTGGTGATCAATTTTTGCCAAATTCTAGTCCCCCTGACAAACACCAGCCTAATGGGGTAAATAAATGCCAAAATGTTTATTGCGACAAATTATCTTCCTTTTTCAAACTCTGTACACTAATTCAAAATTTAAAATATTGTCTATCGGAAAGTACTTGGTTGGCAATTTTCACATGTCCAATTATTTTGGTATGCTCAAGACAAGTTGATTTAAATCGGTTATGATCATTAAAGGATTTCTCGGTTACAGTGGATGACATTTTTATAAGTTATTTTAATTTATCGAGCTTTCGAAGGTAAATACTGCCTTCATCATCAGGATAAAGAGAAGAATTGAAATGAAACAAGCAAGTCAAAATTCAAAAGTGTAAAATTATCAATATTCATATATTCCAAATGATGATTTCAAGAGTTGGGAGGAGCTATGGTGAAGTATGTATGAACTCTTTTAAAAAGGAAGGCCATACAGGGTCCAATATTGCTCCATCATCCTGATTCATAAGTGGGAAAAATTCTTTGTATTTGGTGATGTAGAGTGATTCGATGAATTTTCTTTTCCAAGTCCGGGGTTCCGGTTGAAGTAATCGAAAACATGAGGCATCTATTTTGTGGGTGTAGTTAGTTTCCTGAATGTGAGATACAGTTGCTGATCTGGTAGGGTCATCATTGTTAATAGCATTGATATGTTGATAAGCACGTAGTTTCAGAGGTTGACCAGTTTCTCCTATATAGATGGAGACGCAAGATAAACATTTAGCTTCATATATTCCACATTGTGAAGGAAATTTATCTTTATGTAGAGTGAAGAGTGAGCTAAGTTTTGGTCCAGGAGAAAACGAAATTTTAACATCTACGTTTGATCCAAACGTGTGATTTCTGATAGACCTAGCGATGGCTTGTGAAGTGGATCTGGTGAAGGGGAGGTTGATATATTCTACGTCCAGTTGTGAATTTTGAACTGGAGTGGCGTCTTGTTTCTTGTCTGGCCATACATAATTGTTGGTCCTAAATATCTGGTACAGTGCACGTTTTTCTTTATCTATTAGCCAAATTGGATAACGATTACGAAGTAATGTATCGGAAACATGGCCAAGTTCCTCCTCCAACGACAAATCATCACAAACTCGAAAAGCACGAATGAACAAGGCGTGGATAACTGATAGCTTGTGGGAGTAATGATGATGTGATAAATAGTTCAAGTAGACTTCCGTGTGTGTTGGTTTACGGTATGTACGATGTCCAATCCAATTTTAAATCGGTTCTAATCATTATAGACATCAAAACTAAAGTCCGAACTGTAATAAGGATTCCTCCAAGTGCTACAATTATTCATAAATAATTTAAGTTTGAAATGTCGAAGGACATTCAATGCCGGAGTAATTTAATTTTTTTGATATATTTAGTTCCTGCCGATGAAAGTGGATACAGGTTTTCTAATTATTTTATTTTATGTCATTATGCTTATGATATAACTGGTTACATACGGTACATACCTACACTATAACTAATACGGTAGGTAATCAACAGTCCACGATTCAATCCAAATATTTAATATTTGCCTCTGCTGATTATGTACCTTTAGGTATATATTGAAAAGACTCAGGATGTCGTCGGACTGGGGACACGATAACTCAAAAACGGTTTCACTTTTTTTAATTCTGTTTTCACTTATTGATATCTTAGGTCAAAAGTACGAACGAGTTCGAAGATGGGTCATATTGGTTCAGAGGAACTACTAGGAAAAAGGGTCAGGTCAAATTTTTGAATAGTAAGGTATAGGTTGTGATACATCAAAATGAAGGTACTGATGAGACTAGATCAGTGATACTATTTTCGAAAGTTTTTGATAACCTCAACGTGACCTATGACCATGATAAGGTCAAATATTTTTTACATAGCAAGGTATGGGTTGTGATACATCAAAATGTTAGGTACTG
Organism: Orchesella flavescens; assembly: GCA_964034955.1. Lineage (NCBI taxonomy): Eukaryota > Metazoa > Arthropoda > Collembola > Entomobryomorpha > Orchesellidae > Orchesella > Orchesella flavescens. The sequence continues at coordinate 2,691,843 of OZ035954.1, forward strand.
GTGAGACTAGGTCAGTGATACTATTTTTTAAACTTTTTGATACCCCCAGCGTGACCTATGACTATGATAAGGTCAAGTATTTTTTTAATAGTAAGGTAAGGTTTATGATTATGCATCAAAATGAATTAATGGGGCTCCCAAATTCTTAGGTAACCCTAAAGTGACCTTTGACCTTATTGAAATAAAATAAATTCTAGAGGTGGGGATCACTCAGAAGGGGAGGGGGAATGGGGAAATTTTAAAGGTACATCATTACATCTCGATCTGTCGGGTTTATTATATATATATAGTTAACATGAATTCATGCAATTTAATTGGTACTGGATACATAATTGCTTATTAATAATGCATTTTGTTAAAATTTTACCTAATAGATCTTCATTCTCAACTCTGAAGTACTCGTACAAGATGTTCCATTTTTTTGTTCACCTTGATTTCCATAAAAAATACCCCGAAAGAATTGTGGAGATGTGTACAAATACGAGAATTTGAGATGCGCCAAATCCCAACCGTTACATTTCAACAAAAATTACGTGAGTAGATGGCTTATGTTAGTCATCAAAAGTAGAGTAATAATGTTCATCATTCAAAAGAACCAGGGCACAGGGGAACCATTTTTGCTTAGAGGGCATGTAGATCTTTAAACCTTCCATGTCACAACGGATTGGCACTTCGTACAAAATACAGTAAAATACTTGGCGGTGTTTAGCGCCTTTAGTTTCCTGTTTGACCACATCATGAATATTTATCTAAGCGTGATGACTAATCCACACTGTAATATAAAGTAGCTCATTGCAAAGAAAACTAAAGCTTGAGAGCAGCACTTATGCTTGCGAATGTGTGATTATGACATGACACTTACGCTCTTCACTCTACAACCCCCCCAAATGACAAAATTTTCAATCTCAAGAATCAACGCTCCGCGTCGCTTAATAGTACATGACAACCAAAACGGATTCTAACTTATTTAGGTAGAAAAGATCAAAAGTATTTTCGAGTTTCGGGAAAATATTAAATATACATTGCAAATCAAAGTCTTATCCAAAATCTTTTTTTAATGCTTTTATTTCCAGACCACGGATTTGGCTCAAGCTGAAAATAAATTTATTTAAAATTTATTTAGGTTGTTGACTATCAACGCATGCTGAGGAAATGTCAAGTGAAATAAACTGCTGGTAAGCAGACCTAAAAACGTAGCTGAACAGGGTGATGAATAGGAATACTGGGGTGATGAATAGGAATTCTAGGAAATGAATGGGAATTCTGGGTGATAAATATGAATTCTGGGCGATGAATAGGATTCTGGGTGATGAATTAAAATACATGGCGATGAATGGGACTATTTTTGAATTTTCGCGCTCAAAAAGTTTCAAAAACCCATGACATACTAGTCGTAGAACCCTACCGCCATAAGGAATCGATTCAGCACATCGAATAACCTCTACAAATCGAGTTTCAGGAAAATCTATGGATTTTTGAATTTTCGCGCCCATAACTTTGAAACCCTTTTACCGATTTGGCTGTAAAGCAATACCAGCCAAGCTATTGAGGTTTACTACCTATGTGCGAAATTTGGTGGAAATCGGTCAAAGCATGTTGACAGGAGAGTGATGACAGACAGACAGACAGACGGACAAACTTAGTAAAGTTATAACTACGCTGAATGGGATTCAGCTACGTAATAATTAATTTTGCCAATCCTTCAATGATTTTTCATATAAGGATCATTCTTATTTTTTCATCTAACAGTCATACGGTTTCATTTTTAAACAACGCGTCACAAGCCGAATATTTGTTACTTTTAATAACATTCTTATGGTATTAGTGGGGCCGTGATTGTAATTTAAAGTGGCATTTCATATTTAATTGTTATATTACATTAAAAACTACCAACACACTTTAGTTCAACAAAACAATGCATATTTCACTTCACATTATGCGGTGTTAGCCCAAAAATCATATTTTTCAAAACTTGACCGTGTTCCGACTTTCAAATTTTCAGGACTTTAATTATTTAACTGGGGCTAGTGCCTTGGATCTAGTTACATCCCGTGTGAAATAATCTATCTGAACCAATAAATAAGATGCTTGTAATAATCAACCTAGCACATCTTCAATCACTAACATAATTGTCATTAAATCTTCCATCATATTCCCAACAATATTCCTACAAAAATTGGCCCCCATTGGATAAAAGCCTCCAAATGAGAAGGCAAATGGGGCCACTGCCAATGCCTGCCGCTTCTCCACCTTTCTCCCAAAAGATTTTATTTCCAAATATTTTCTATTCATTTCATTCCGCGTTATCTTTGGCAATGATATCAACGCCTCTCCTAACCCAACGAATAGTGGAAGAGCAATCGAAACAGCGATACAGCAAATTATTAGAAAACAAACAAACATTGCATAGAGAAAAGGATTAAGTCGGCCATATCCTCGAATGCATATACAAGCGCACTGGATAAATATGCAGTATCCAAAAGTTACTGCGACAAAGAAAAATTGGGCGGTTGTACCTTGTGCAAAGTTACAAATCAATCTTAGCTGACCATAAAATTTAAAAAAGTGACTTGAGTTCTGAACTCGATGGGAAAGTATGGACAAAAGTTTCCGCACCCGGCTAAGTCCTTCAAGTACGCACAAAAGGATTGGTACCATCATTCGACAATTTTCAAGTAAACCAGTGACCAAAAGTATTGCACGACAAATGAATAGAAGAATAGACACTGGCAATGAGACTTTTTTAATATGAGACGGTCCAAAAATATCTTCGAAAATCCAGTAAGTTGAGTCAGAATGGGAGAAGTAGAGGATGGCTATCAACTGCAATACGAATACATGCATTGGTTGAAACGCCCAAAACATAATGTCCAAATAATCTTTTCTGTTTGGCTCCAGGGCGACCCGGTCATATTCTGAAATGGATAAAAATAAGAATAAATATAAAGCGGACGTATTAATTTAAAAACTTTAAATTCTTACGTTTAAAGTTCAATTTGGATTTTTCAAGAAACCTCGTCATTCATAACAGCTAGACTAGTTGTTTTTATTAACGCATATGGGTAAAATATCATCTGTAAATATTTACTTGACAAAACCTGATTCTCAAGTCTGAAGTACTCGTTTAAGATGCTCAACTTCTGTGTTCGCCTTGATTTCCATAAAAAATGCCCCGTGAGTATTGTGGGGAAGTGTACATATGTTCCCGCTGCAAATACGAGAATTTGAAATGCCCCAAGTCCATCCCGTTTCCATTTCAACACAAAGATTGTGAGCAGACAGTATAAGTTACTCATCAAAAGTAGACCAATGTTCACCATTCCGAAGTACCAGGGGAACCACTTTTTGTCAGAGAGCATGTAGATCTTTAAACCTTCCATGTCACAACGGATTGGAACGTCGTACCAGAACCAGTAAAAATACTTGGCGGTGTTTAACGCCTTCAGTTTCCTGTTCGACAACATCATGAATATTTATCTAAACTGGTTGACTACTCGCCACTGTAATACCAACTACCTCATCCCAAAGAAAACTAGAACTTGAATGACGAGGGAGATTATATAACCAGCTAACTTTAATGGTGGGATACTTGTGAGCTGCCCTTGTCCTTATTGTTTTCAAAGAAACGTTCTTGAACCAGCTTCAAACAGTTGGAACAGCCAAGGTTGGTTTTGATACAAAATTGCAGTTACGTAATACAACTTTCCATCTAAAAACCAAATGACTTTCAAGTACGAATGATAATGAGACAGGTTTCATCATTCGACAATTTGGTTCTGAATAAACTGCTAGTAAGCAGGCCAGAGACGTAGCTGAACAAGGCGTTGAGTGATCACCTCCAAACCCCCTCCACCCACCTCCACCAAATCTCCTCCACCTCCTCCCTCTAAACCCACCTCTGCGATCCTCTCCCAACGTAGTAAACACATAATACCATTCCGGATTCTGCATTTATGCACAAGAACATGATTCCAGATGTATGCACAAGCTCATGCACACGGATGCTGTGCAATTCTTACGTATACGTTTCAGCCAAATCGATGAGTTTCTGAACTTTCGAGCCTATAACTTTCGAACCGTTTGACCGATTTGGCTGAAAAGTATTCCAAGAAGTCCACTTGAGTATTGCTACCTGTGTACCAAATTTGGTCCAAATCGGTCAATGTATGTGACCAGGAGAGTGCGCACGGACAGACGGACGGACAGACAGTTTTAGTAAAACCATTACTTCGCTGAATGCTCTCGCTTCAGCTACGTAATAAACTGGGTAACACAGGAGTGTAACGAACAAGCAATTTAGGGTTCATATCAGAAAAATATGACATTTGACCTCTAAGATAAAAAGATAAGCGCGCATATCATGGTGGTTGGTCTTCTCTAATATTTAGCTGAGACTCCTATTTGAAATGCATAGAAAGAGATTCGGTATTTGAAATACATAGATAGAGATATCCCATTTAAAATGCATACGGTACACCTAACGCTTGAAAAATAAAAGCTTATCATGAGATTTGACCCTCAAGATAACATCGAAGATAAGCGTGCATAGTACCGTTGATCTTCTCTCGTGACAAGCTGTGGAATGATACTTATACCTTACGCTTGAAAATATGAGGGGGTATGATCTTTCTCCCCCAGAGGTAACTCCGATTTGGCCTATAATGGAACTTGATTCCTAGTCTTTTCTAAGCTAACGATTGGTGAAATCAGAACTAAAAAAAGTCAAAGCGTTCTCGGGTTAACACGGCTCCGAACGAACCGACGGAACGACATGCAGACTACACCTTTGTATAAACTAGCAATAAGTTGCTAGTCAATAATCAAATATGTTTAGTATTTAATATGTAACTTAATGCTGTATTTTGTAATTGGTACTTGTGGCTTTAGCTGGAAACATTTAATTGAATTTAAATGCTGGAATTTGTCGTTTTATATGTTTTTGCGCGAAAAGGGAAATTTTAAACTCTATTTTCGCGTAAACTACTAAACTAATTTGGATGATTTTTTAAATGTATTCCTTATCCCCAATATTAACTTCCTGTGTGAAGAAATTCCGAATTTTGTTTTTAAAAACAGTTGGCTCGAAATTTCGTAGCTTTAACTGTCGATTTAATTTATTGAAATTTATTTGTAGAATGCTTTTAAAATATGTAGATTACGATCGTTGGGTAATAAAAAATATTTCCGATTTGAAATCTCCCGTTCAAAAATCGAGTGTCTTAAAATCATTAAAATACGCATAGGGAATGAAGTGAATAGGTGCCATGCAATATTCCAGGCCAATCAGTAAAACTACGTAAGAGTAACTTGCAGTTTGTGTTTCGAATTTCGGGTATCCCCAGCTCAGGTGTCTCATCATAACCCTTAAATTGTATACCTTTTGAAATACGTAACGAATAGAAAAACTTTGAGTGCCCAGTAGCCAAGTAGGATAATGATTTCAAGTAGCCATGGCCCACGTGGCCTGCCCAACTATGCCTATTAGTGATTCCTGAGTTGCTTTCGTTTTGGATCAAAATATCAAGGACTTATATATAACTCAACGCCTGTATAATAGTAAGTGACCCCATGATTGTATGTGAAAGTGATCCCATGAAACTTTTACACTTTTTTAAAAAATTTATAAACAAATTTAGTAGAAATTTCCACTTTAAAATTACACATCGTCACTTTACTTTTTTTTGTCAAATTTCGTGGCATAATATCGTTTTATATGGAAAACCTACTTATTAAATTCTTTTTAACAGCTTATTAAATTGCTATAATGACACTTTCAGAGCTTCCTTGGCCTTAGCGGGCCTTCCTCGCTTACGCTTTTCAAGAATTGGTATTGTTTTAGCCTCCGGAATGACAGAAAAACGTTTTCTATTTATTGCAATACCCAACATATGCCTACACAAAAACAAATTTTAATAACCATAACAGGTGCAGGATGAATCCGTCTAGTCAAATTGTATGTTTATCGACTGACGTACAATATTTCGCCTCACTAGATCTGGCTTACTGAGATGATTCGGTTTGAATCTTGAAGGTAAACAATGGGGTTTTACAACAATTGTTTATTATAAACTAAAATTAATACCTTAACCTAGTAACACCTTCTCGAGCGTTCGGAATAATCGCTTTTGCTAGCTTTAATGTTATGATGTTACTAACTACAATAGTATTGAGGTTCGAGAAGTGCAGTTAATTATTAGTATATATCTTTATTACAGCAGATATATTTATGACAAAGTTTAGTGAGTAGATGTGCGTGAGCACAGAATGAGTAGAATCATCTGAATGATGTTAGTGAGAAGGATCAAGTTCACTTTCTTCCTTCCACGCGAGTTGCTTTCTCGGGGTGAATTTCTCTTGGCATGATTGGTGAAAGGAAGGTTTTCTCCTGACGCTAGGCCATGATTGGTGGAGATACCACAAATGTCAGGTAGCCTGATAGTTTCCTAGACTTACAAAGGAAATTCCTATTAGGAATACAGCCCGTGACATGATTTCAAACGATCGTATTTAGGCTCAAATGTAAAACTTTTTATCTCTAGCTAGTTAGCTCGTATGGCTTACATACGAGACTACTTTTTAACGTCATGCCTTAACTCGGTGTTAGATACTACTTATATACAACCTAACTGAATGCTTAATCATTGATAAGCCCAGGATCGATTATGATTAATAACGTAACAATAACGTATAATTAATAACGTAGCAATTAAACTTGACTGAGTACATTCTGTGCCAACTGCACGAAAGACTAAGCACACCTTCACATTATCAAATATTACCACGTCTAATAATACTACAACACATACTTCTCAGTGTCTATGTCCTTCAGCTTAGAGGTTCCGGTTGCTTTAATTAAGTAAAATATTTTTTGTTCATTGACTCGGCCAGATAGTGTGTACTACTAACTTTTTAAAATGTTAATTAAATAATTTAATGACATTAAAAATTCGGTGCTGCTCATTCACTTATGAAATTGGGAGAAGCATTAATGTAAAGGCAGATGTTTATGACAATAATGAGTATCAAGTTACATATTATTGCAAGTGTTCTTTCTTGCTTACATGTATATTACTCAAAATTAATTACATCTTTATGTTCAAATGTAATCATTAACATAAAATATATTTGATTCAATGTTTCTTTTAAAAAGTGTCATTTTCATTTCTTTGTGTGATGAAAATCCTGAGTAAGGTACAATAGTTTCATGGGATCACTTTCGTATAACGTCATGGGGTCACTTCATATTATAGAAGTGTGCGATTAAATGTAAGCCAATATCAAGTTGAGGAGCATGAAACGGTGCACTCTGATCCACGTTATTGCTTGCTTTTACATCAAGAAGTATTTCATAACTCTGTGATCACAACCCATCACTGGCTATTTCATACTTCAAAATTGACAAATGTGGCTGTAGAGAATGCTTTAGCTCAAATTTTGTATAATGTTCCACCTGCGCATTTGACCACTACATTAGTTAGTTTTTGTTATTCCTTAATTTTATGTTTTAAAAAAATGTGTATTAATACTAATGGTAAGTACTATTTTTCATTATTAATAGTTTGTTTATTTGGCTTGCGAAACATTATACCACAAAATGCATTGACGACATTTTATAAAACAGTTTATTCTTATAATATTGTATATTATACATGTTCATATTTTCCTTTAAAAAGTAGAGATATACCATGGGATATTTTCTAAAATATGAGTGCTACGTGATATATAAGAAAAGTTAGGATTATAATTATTTAACTTGAGCTAGTGCCTTGGATCTAGTTACATCCCATGCAAAATTTTCCATTTGAATGAATAAATAAACCCGATAACAGGTGTAAAGAGCCGGCCTCTTATGCAAATTAAACTTAAGTTTGAAAATGTTGAAGGAGTAATGAAGACATTTCGAACTTTAGCATTGCTGAATTACTCTCAACAAACAGCGTCATTTTGATGTGTTACACTCTGTACCTTACTATTTAACAATATTTCACCTTGACCTTTAACCAGGTTGCCAATAACCAATTTCATATATTTCTCAAACTATTTGAAGCTGTCCTCACATTATTGGCTTGTGAAAAAGGATTCGAAAATATTGAATGGTTCACACTTAGAAATCTCGATGAAGTTTCAAAGGGTATATTGCAGGCATACACGTAATACAGTAAATTTTACTCTATTTCTATGATTTTCCATCGCTCTATAAAGAGTGATGCCTCATTTTGCTTTAGATAGTGTAAAATGAGAGAATGGTCTAAAATGACGAAGCAAGGTACACTGTATGAAGTATGTTCTACCCCAATCGAACCAAAGTGGAAAAATCACACTTGAGGCATACTCCAAATTGAGTAAAATTTTGGCGCGTGCATTTGAGACAGTACAATCTGTCCAGCCCTATTCTAAAGAATAATAACACATGGTCAAGGGATACCAAAGAGCATATTTCATTTGTAACTTAAAAATAGTTTGCCAACTTCGTTGTTATTTTTAATTCAATTTGCATTTCCTTTGAGTCAGCATCAGCATAAGTTAGTCATCAGTGAGATAATAACCTACGCGTTCGATTTGACGGGTCAAGCAAGGATGGAAAGCTCGGAAGTCAACCGTGTTTTGCTGCAGCTGGGACTGGGTGAATACATCAAAGTGTTCGAAGGTGAGTTTGATTTTTTAATTACAACAAGATTATGTATTATGTATTTCGCAAAATCGTACGTCACAGGTTATGTGTAACGGTTGTGAGTTTGAGATTGGATGTATAGTATTACTAAAGTATTGTTCTCAGTTTCCACTATTTGGTATGGTTCGAATGATATTAACAGTCGATGAAAGTTGTAGCTTTTTAGTTTCTTTGTTCTCTAGTGAGTATGACTTACACTTCTCAAGTTTCAAGATAACCGAAATAAATGAATGCAAGATTGTAGATCTTCATGAAATAGATCACTACCAGCCTATTTATCCTGTGAAAAGTTTTGAGTATAATGACACGCAATTATTTATCAGCTTGCCATTTAAGCGAGTATGATCATAAACGAGTCTTAAATTAGTATATGTTAGCTTAGGATTAGATTGGTCGTAGGACGTCCAACATAAAGCTTGTTTAAAAGTCATGTTAAACTTCATGATGAGTCGTCCACTATTAGGGGTCACAATCATCTGGAGAGCTGTCACTTTTTGATGGATCAGTAATAAGTGAGCGTGAAATGCTTGATCGGGGGCTTTGCTTTGGAGGTGGATTACTTCAATCTCTACAGAGTTCCCTTGCTGCGAAGACTGCTGAAGCACCTTCTCCATCTTCTGTGAGTAACCATATTTTATTACACGACATTTTATATCGTATTAAGATCCACGGACATTAGAAAAATTCTTAAATATATTTTCACTATCTAGAGAATCCAGTTCCGGATGAATCTCAACTTGAATATTTGAAGCACAACTTTGGGAGCGATATTCCATCGCTAATGAAAACGACTGTATTTATGCGGCGAAGTCTTTTACGTGTCTATCACGACGAACAGTTTGTTGGACTGCAAAAAATTATGCAGAGAATGCCTCGATTATTTGATACAGAAAATATGGTATGTCTCTGGTTAATTAACCTTAAATATCACACTTTACGTGCTTTTGTTCTTATGTATACGTCTTTATAATTAATATTTCGCAGATTATTCAAGATTTCAACGTTCGCCACCCATCAGTTGCTCTTGTTATGTATGAGCGTTGGCCTAAGGTTTCGAAATTGCTGTTGGACTATGCGGAGGAGAGTGGTGTATCTTATAAGAAGAAGTTAGATGTAACGAAACACATTTATGATTTGAGCGAATGTAGGTCACATTTTATGTAATATAAATGTAAATATTTTTTTAATTCAATTCAAGTGCTACAATATGATGTTTTTATTGTTTTAAGCTGACATTTGTCTCATTGCCTACTGTTTGCTGCCTTACATATTGCCTTCCTGTGGGAGAAAAGCTGTTGAAGAATCTGAAGATGAAGAGGACGTTAGTGCTAATCTGAATGCCAGGAAGCGTACTAAACAAAAGTCAGGCCCACGCAAACGTCAGTCAACTGTCAAGGCTTCAGATTTAGACTCCCTCAGGAGCATGATTCTATTTCAAACTGTAAGGAAACCATATGCAAACATACGGTATAATATTAATCAGTTATTTCTTAATTAGTAGTTAATCCGTTATTTCTCTTTACTGCAGAAAAATACTCATGTTGCTGAAGTACTGAGTGAAAACACTACAATTGCGCCTTTCATTTTGGCTTTGGGATCATCCTGCAATTTACAATTTGAGAAGTTTTTTGTCATCATTCACAAAGTTGCGATTCCATGTGGACCCAGCTTTCAGACTGCACTTGACACCTGTTTAAAATGCTTCACCGTACTGTATTTGCCATTACCAATTGAATCATATGATCACTGGCTTTTTATTCAGAATGGAGTTTGCGGAAAACCGGTGAATGAAGCTGTACTTCCTGCTGTCGTGCAAGCATTAGTTGGGCAGATTATGTGTAGAATTTAAAAATATAATTATTGTATTAAATTTATTGATTTTGTAGCCAATAATATTATTAATGTTGATAAAAATGTGATAAAGTAAAATAAAGCAGATTTAAAAAATTAAACCTTCCCGCACTTATAGTTTACCTAGGATTTCATTGCATAATATACTGCATACGGAGTAAACTAAAGAGCATGCTTTATTTAAAGTAGGAAAAATATACTCGATTTGGGGTTTGACTCTCTATATGAAGGTACACTATACAGAGTAAAACGGCGTACTTCATGACTTCTCTCGTGAGGAATACTCGATTTGGGTGGAACGCAATTTCACGTTTATATAAACCAATATTTTACTCTATCTGAAGTATGTATTTCTTAGTGTGTTCGGCTGCTATCTCGAAAATTAAGAAATTTCGACATTTAAAAGTTCGTAGGTCACACTGGGGTCACCGTAGAACTTTTAAAACATCATGACTGAATTCCTCTCTGCAAATGATGTCATTTTGATGTATCACACTATATACTCTGTATTTAAAAATATTTGACATCGACCTACGATTTCGTTTGGCAAAATGAATTTGCGAAATTCGTCAACCGTGTCACAGCTAAAGTGCTCACGGACAGACAGAGAGACACCATCAGTGAAATCAGGAACCTACCCCTTTTGCAAAGGGTACCGGTTAAGAAGCATTTTGTAAAAATCAACCTAATACATCTTCAATCACTAACATAATTGATATTAAGTCTTCCGTCATATTCCCGATAAGATTCCTACAAAAATTTGCCCCCATTGGATAAAAGCTTCCGAAAGAGAACGCAAACGGGGCCACTGCTAATGCCTGCCGCTTCTCAACCTTTCTTCCAAACGATTTCATTTCCAAATATTTTCTATTCATTTCATTCCGCTTTATCTTCGGCAAGGATATCAACGCCTCTCCTAACGCAACGAATAGTGGAAGAGCAATCAAAATAGCGATACAGGCAATAATTAGAAAAAAGGAGAATATTGCATAGAGAAAAGAATTAAGTCGGCCATATCCCCGAATGCACATACAAGCCCACTGGATAAATATACAGTATCCAAAAATTACAGAGATAAAGAAAATTTGTGTGATTGTACGTTGTGCAGAGTTACAAATCAATCTTAGCTGACCATAAAATTTAAAAAAGTGACTTGAGTTATGAACTCGATAGGAAAGTAAGGACACAAGTTTCCTCACCCGGCTAAGACCTTCAAGTATGCACAAGGCGATTGGTATCATCATTCGACAATTTTCAAGTAAAGCCGTACTCAAAGTTATTGCACGACAAGTGAAGACACGAATTAGCACTGGCAATGGGGCCGTTTGAGGATGAGCCGGTCCAAAAATGTCTTCAAACATCCAGTAAGTTGCGTCAGAATGGGACAAGTAAAAGACAGCTATCATTGGCAATACGAATGCGTGCATTGGTTGAAACGCCCAAAACAAAATGTCCAAATAACCTTTTCTGTTTGGCTCCAGGGCAGCTCGGTCATATTCTGAAATCACGAAAAATAATAATAAATTGATTCTCACATTACGATAAGCATATAAATTGAAAGTCTTACTTGATAGAACTTCATTCTCAAGTCGGAAGTACTCGTTCAAGATGTTCAACTTTTTGGTTCGCCTTGATGTCCATAAAAAATGTCCCGTAAGAATAGCGGAGATGTGTACATATACTCCCGATACAAATACGAGAATTTGAAATGCGCCAAGTCCATCCCGTTTCCATTTCAACAAAAAGATGGTGAGTAGACCGTATATGTTCATCATCAAAAGAAAGGTAATGTTCACCATTCCGAAGTACCAGGGGAACCACTTTTTGTCAGAGAGCATGTAGATCTTTAACCCTTCCATGTCACAATGGATTGGAACTTCGTACCAAAACCAGTAAAAATACTTGGCGGTATTTAACGCTTTTAGCTTCGTGTTTGACAACATCATGGATATTTATCTAAGCTTGTTGACTACTCACCACTGTAATATCATTTACCTCGTCGCAATCGCATAGAAAACTAAAGCTTGAATGACAAAGTAGGTTATATAACCAGCTAACTTTAATGGTGGGATACATGTCCTGCCCTTGTCCTAATTGTGTTCGAGGACACGTTCATGGGAAAAGGTTCAAACAGTTCCAGCAACGAATGTTTGTTTTGATACAAAATTACAGTTAAGTAATACAACTTTCCATCTGAAAACCAAATTATCATTCAACAATTTGGTTCTGAATAATGTTGAATATACATTAAAATCCAAAAGTTATACACAAAATCGTTTTTATTGCTTCAATTCCAGACAGATCAAGGATTGGGTTCAAGCTGAAGATAAATTAATTTTAAATACATATATTTCTGACCATCGACTCGTGTCGATGAAATGTCAAATAAATTAATTAATTTTGCCAAACTTTGAATCATTTTCATATAGGGTGGATTATTTTTCATCGGATAGTCATACCGTTTCATTTTTAAACAACGTGTCTCAGCCTGAATATTTGCCACTCTTTATAACATTCTAATAGTAATAGTGGGGGCCTTAATCGCAAGTCATATAAAACGGTGGCATTTTGTATTTAATTTTTGTATCAAATTTAAAACTACCTACACAATTTAGGTAGACAGAATAATGCCTGTTTCACTTCAGATTAATTCATTATTACACATACAAAATGGTAAATTCCTTATAAAATTTATGATAAAAATGCTTTAAATCAATTAAAATTTAATGATATTAGTTATGAATTCAGTAGGAGCCATAGGAAACTACAGTAGTGGTTGAAGGTAAAGAAAAACTCAGTTGAAAACCTTTTTTTACGATGAAGGTGACACTGCTGATTATTATTACCTTTAGGTATATATTGAAAACACTCAGGACATCGTCCGTCCGGGGGCACGATAACTCATAAACGGTTTCACTTTTTCTAATTCTGTTTTCATTAATGGGTATATTAGGTGAAAGCGAGTATCGAGTTCGAAGATGGGTCAAATCGGTTCATGGGAACTACCAGGTCAAAGGTCAGGTCAGGTCAAGTTTTTTGAATAGTAAGGTACAGGTTGTGATGCATCAAAATGAAGGTACTGGTGAGACTAAATCAGTGATACTATTTTTGAAAGTTTTTGATAACCTCAACGTGACTTATGACCATGGTAAGATAAAACCCATCTCGCTTCCCAAGAAAGGTCTTGACCTAAGATGTCGTTTACCAAAAAGAATTTTTTAAATTCTTCAACCGTTTCGCCGTTATCGTGCTCACAGACGGACGGACAGACAGACACCATTTGTGAAAATAAGAACCTACCCCATTTTGCAAAGGGTGCCGGTTAATAAGCAATATGCTGCCAAAAACATAAAAGCCTACTTTTCTTCTTCATGTCCCAGTTTTTATTGTTTTTTTCTCAAACTTTCCCACTTTTTTTATTATTTACTCGGCTAGAGTGTAAATCTAAAGGGCGGATTTTTAGCTGATTTTCCAACGCTTATTGCCATAAAATCTAAGAATCAGTAATAATCCGTAAATTACTTTTTGGTTTGCTCAAAATACCAGCACGTTTTGTTGTTTAGCGTGCTTTGGAAGTTTGCATACAACAACTAGAAAATAGATTGGTTGTGGCAAGTCATTTTTAGCTGCTTTCATTCGAGGTTTTATGGAAAATTGTAAAACACGTCTTGTAATTATGGGTGGATAACTTCATTTACGTAGCGTAGCTAGTATATGGAAAAAGGGAGAAAACATGTCATGTCCGTACGTACGAAAAAACGTGGCTCATTGTTGTTGCTGTATACATATATATGCTCAAGTGCTAACATTAACCTTTTGCGAAATTAAATAGGCTTTGAAAGGTTATTTGAATTCCGAATCAACTGGTGGTATGAGTTTTTGAATTCAACGCGTATTTCAAAAACTATGCGCGGGAAAATTTAAAAATTCCTTGGGATTACCAGAAACTCAGTATTTCAAGGTTATTTGATATGTTGAATCAATTGGTAGTACTAGGTTTTGAATTCGAACTCAAAATAACTCAAAATAACTAATAAAATCGTGAAGTCGTCGTGAATTTGGTTTATGCTTACATAGTATGGATGACCAGTATAACTCTGAATCGAAGGGTATAGTGAGCAGAACAGCTGCATTCAGAATTTATTAAACCTTAAAAGAATACCGTAAGGAATTTCTTCGCAAATGACGCTCGTCATATAACCCTTGCCTCAAGAATAGTTAAGTATTCGATCTGCATTTTGATATAACGTCAAATTTTTTGCCTAGAAAATGGTCAAAAATGTCTTATGAATATGGGTACATTACTTAATTAAACTTTAATAAATTAGGTATTAGCATCGTAATATCAGAACTGCGTAATAATTTAGTACTGGTTGAGTGAAAATGCGGATCATGATAATTTGTATCAACCTTATTAATGAATTAGAAGCGTAAGGAAATGAATTTATACATGACGGACTCTATATTCAATCGACTAGCCTCAGACAGAAAAAAAAATTAAATCTCTAGTCACTAATTAGTACTCAAATAAAAACTTATCTACGCAAAACCATTTCGTTCAAAATTTCATTATTTCGGAGTTTTTACAAATTTTGTGAGAAAATTGTCCCTTTAATTATAATTATATACTTCGAACAACCCATTACAAAACCTATACAGGAAACAGCATTTCAATGGGACATTTGACCGAAATCGTATAGTACAGCTAATAAACTCAAACAACACAACAAAATCATTCACAAGCTACGAATTGGTTATAAATGCAAATCCAGTTGCCCTGTAAAAGCTACCTTCCATGAAATCAAAGGGCATTTGCATCTGAGGGGCAACTTTTGGCAGGAAACCTGGGACAGGGACAAATGAAATGAGCTTAGCAGAGATCACGACCAACAACCACCACCAGGTACTGGAAGTAGTGAGACACTTATATTTATTTGGAAATGTTCGATTTGCCCTTCTGAGACCTTTTTCAATTTGGAGGATGACATCATGAACCACATGAGAACTGACTATTATTTGACTACTATTTCGTCGCATTGATGACTTAAATTTTGATTTAGATAACAATCAGGAGGACCTTTAACAGTCAGCGGAAGAGCTGGCAATGAATGAAATCTGGACCGGACCAAATGAAATTCCAACACTTAAGCTCGAATTGGGGTATAAATAAATCGAATCCCTCAATTTACAGTAAATTAGTCTGGGATAGAGTTATAATAATTTTTGTTGGATTCATGACGTAGTTTTATTAGGTTCTGAAGAATTGGTGATTGATGAGCCAACCGATTCATCCGTGGCAACATTTTCCTCTCATTATTCACATGAGATGACCTCAATTCAAATTGTTCGTTTTTTGTCTGGCCTTAACGTATGGCATATTTCACTATACGAGCGTACGGTATAAAGTTTTGATAATGCAGAATACATTTTATTGCCATTCCCATAAATGTTAGACACGTATGAAATTTTAAACAAATTTTTACTCCAGAGTTTCTATGCTGTTGATTTACTTCTGAAAGTTTCTATGGTGCATTATAAATTATACGTTTCTGTAAATTTCAAACACTTACCCCGTAGTATTAAAGGGGATTTTACTTTCTAGCCAGATTTTTCAATATTTTACATGGAAATGGTGTCGGTGAAATTTGCAGCTTTGGAGTCTTAGGTGAGGTTAAAATGTTTGCTCATTACTTATTAAAATATTATATTTCTTTGTTTGTTTGAAGTATAAATTATAAATGTATATTATATTAAATTGTAAAACAAAAAATAATACTGATGGGATTTTTAAAGCAGCATGGTAATTTTGCGGCACCAGGGACCGTCCTTGTCTAAGTACGGCCTAGCAATGACTTAAGGTACGGCTTGAACTTAAGGTGCGTATACCACTTATACGGTCAGACTTTCATATTTTGTAAATTTTATTTTATGACGAATCAGTAAAATATCGAGAGACAAATGATACATGAAAATATGTATTAGTAAGTGTTCTACACGTATGAAAATTTTCCAACTTACTGACATCCGGATTACTGAGATATGGGCAACTTAACAAAACATGTCAAATTTCAACTGTATAACACTTATACGGTCAAGTACTAAATTTGATCTTAAATTTTTGTTCATTGTTATGATATATGGTAGGCTCATTATGATCGTCGCCATTACTCATGGGTCGCATAATAACACTATTCCGAGAGAAAAAATTCTAAGCTGTGTGGTGCTGGCGCGCCCTTGTTTCCCGTGGAGCACAAATTTTGGTTTTTGTTGCATAATTTTGCAGTTATGCAACAACCATACGCCCGAGATATCTTAAAAAACTCAGGGCAGACTCTAGTTCCTAGGTGGGTACTAGTAATCCAAAATCAGAATTCGGATGCCAAAAAATAAAATGATTTTCAATTACGGTTAATGGTACTATTGAGACATTTCGATGAAAACGAAGCCTACACCACCCGCCCACCTAAATTTTTGAAGCTTACTAATGCAAACTTATTCTTAACAAATAGGAACGTCGACTCATGTGGCCACCAGTCACAGATCGGCACATCTTTATGTTTTGTGGCAGATACAAGTTGCCCAAATCGGTCGTAACGTACTAAATAAAAAGGGTCAGCAACGAAATTTCTTAAACTTACAAAGAATGGTTTCAAAAATGCGGTCTGGTTTAACAAATATTAAAATGATGCATAAAAACAGTTTTAAAGTATATTTGGTTTCAATAGTGGACTACTGACGCCATATACTTAAGGCCAAAAATGATGTCTTGGACAGCATTGTAATGGGCAAATAGTCATAACCTTGTATGTGCCACAAAACACAAAGATGTGCCGATCTGTGACTGGTGGCCACATGAGTCGACGTTCCTATTTGTTAAGAATAAGTTTGCATTAGTAAGCTTCAAAAATTTAGGTGGGCGGGTGGTGTAGGCTTCGTTTTCATCGAAATGTCTCAATAGTACCATTAACCGTAATTGAAAATCATTTTATTTTTTGGCATCCGAATTCTGATTTTGGATTACTAGTACCCACCTAGGAACTAGAGTCTGCCCTGAGTTTTTTAAGATATCTCGGGCGTATGGTTGTTGCATAACTGCAAAATTATGCAACAAAAACCAAAATTTGTGCTCCACGGGAAACAAGGGCGCGCCAGCACCACACAGCTTAGAATTTTTTCTCTCGGAATAGTGTTATTATGCGACCCATGAGTAATGGCGACGATCATAATGAGCCTACCATATATCATAACAATGAACAAAAATTTAAGATCAAATTTAGTACTTGACCGTATAAGTGTTATACAGTTGAAATTTGACATGTTTTGTTAAGTTGCCCATATCTCAGTAATCCGGATGTCAGTAAGTTGGAAAATTTTCATACGTGTAGAACACTTACTAATACATATTTTCATGTATCATTTGTCCCTCGATATTTTACTGATTCGTCATAAAATAAAATTTACAAAATATGAAAGTCTGACCGTATAAGTGGTATACGCACCTTATGCCAATAAATATGAGATGATTTGATTTTAGCAAGTGAATTCATTGCGGGTACGGCCCGTGTCAGTGGTCCGGCCTGGCATTCTTGTGCCAGCTTGTGCCCCAGGCCGGGCCCTGTGCGGCACTACAAAAGATTTTTAAAGGACAGTAATCAAAGAACGTTTAAATGTTGATATCATACATGTCACTAACGGGACATTTAAATTATCTGCTAATGATATTTGACATGAGAGCTTTCATTTGGAATACATCATGACGTTGAGTTGAAGGTTCAATTAATTTTTTTTTCTTAAAACCGAAACCGAGTTAAAATTGCGTGACGGGATAGCAAAACTTGTTACGTCTTCCAAAAACTACATTTTTGTATCCCGAGTTTGACGGAGATTTATTCAAGTATGTGGTTTACAGTCAAAATTATTAAATCATAAATAACTAGTGTCTCTAAATCAAAACAGTTTAGAATGTGCCCTTATTCAAATAACACAGAAAGCAAATATATTATTAATCAAGACGTTTACAGGTGCATTCTTTAAAATTTATTAAGTAGATATTACTGAAGTATTTCTTTTCAAGGTACGTCCCAATCTCTCCTTAATTTCCTTCAAGCACAATATATTGACTGTTGCATAATTCCTTAAAGAAATTTGCTATTTCATTAAAAGTTGGTCGCATTTCACTGTCCAAATTCCAACAATCAAGCAACTTCATGTATCTGAAACGCCCAAAAAAAGTTTAAATTCAAAAAATAAACAGCTACAGAATAATTTATAAGAGTGTTAAATTACATTTGCTCAGATGCAAATTCAGGTTTGCTAAGCCGCAATCCATTTTTAACTTCCTCATTAAAATCCAATGACCAGCTGAGTGTACAGTATGGTATTATCCCTGCAAACAATTAGAAGAAGGCATTTATGTTGTCCTTATTTTAAACTGGATCATTGTTCCGGTTTTACGACTAATTATAAAATTATACGTTGAGTTACCTAGACTAAATATTTCCCAAATGGTCACACCAAAACTCCACACATCTGATTTTGAAGTGAATTCCATTTTTGTCAATGACTCATAAGCCAACCATTTCCAAGGCAAGGGCTCCTGTGATTTTTTGACGTATTTTTGATAGTCATAGAGCTTTCTTGAGAGTCCAAAATCTCCAATTTTGCAAGTGTAATTCTCATCCAATAAAACATTTCTGGCAGCCAAGTCTCCATGAATAACATGCTTTCCCTCGATGTATTCCATTCCGCTGGCAATCTCATGTGAAAATCTGTACAAGTCATGCATGAACAAAGTTTCGCCTTCATATGGATTTTCGGTAGGACGTACAACACTGGAAGTAGTAACATGCTTTTTTTGTCTCAAAAAGTTTTCCAATGATCCATTTTTACAAAATTCCGTCGCAATATACAAAACGCCTGAAAATATTTTTTAACCAGGTGTATGTATTAAACCCAAATTTTCTTGTACTAAAAAAATTTAAGTATATTTTTGTTTTATAATACCTTTATGGATTTCTTTTGTATACGCCCCGATGAATCCAACAACATTTTCATTTTCACCGATAAAGCTTAAAAGTTTGACTTCAGAAAGAACACTTTTAAATAAATCTTTTGTACAGTTTTTATTCGGCTGCTTAATTGCTGCTAATGTTCTCTTGACAATCCCTCGGTAGACTGTTCCAAAGTTCCCACTGCCCAGTATTGTTTGAGTCTCTGAAAAAAATATTACATGTCAACAAAAACAAAAATTTAGATTTGATTAAGGTTGTTACCTATTTGTAAATCCGTTAAATCAAGTTCAAAATTAGCCTCAAATTTTAAACATTCGGCTTTAAACACAGGGTTGGATTGGTTTTGGATAGGCTTGGACTCTTCTGATGATCCATTGAAGAATTCCTTAACTTCATCTTTTGTCAAAAACTGATTTAGCTTATCTCTTAATCGAAGGTAGTAAAGCAAACATAGTGCCAGACTTAACGCCACAACAGCGCCAGCAACCAATGCCGAAATTAATGGCAAATGAGAGTTATTTTCTGAGTCAGTTGTAGAATCTTGTTTGAGCGGGTGAGGTCTCCACATGGTGCCGCGTTGGAGCACTAATGAAAATAAATCAAATCATCCAAATTTTGTCACCAAAACAACTTTTATAAATTAAACCAATCTTACCCGCTTCTGTTTCTGTATATACGGATGGATCAATTAAACTGGAGTAATCTTCAATTTTCCACCAACCATTTTCATTATTGTTTTCATTCAATTCCAAATCTTTGTGATCCCGATCGAAAGCATTTATTAAAAAGTAATTGATTTCATAAACGGCAGCAAACTTGATTAAATTGGAGACAGTTTTCATGTAGCTTTCTGAATGGAATTTAAAGTTCGGTGGATGATCAATTATATCAACCTGGAAATGTAAATTTACATCAGGTAAGAATTCCTGAATTGCTTTCTTCAAGTACAGATGAGTATCAAAGATTTTATCCATGTTTTCCAAATTGGCCATTCGCTCAATTGGGTGCTCCTCTTTGCAAATTAAGTAATCTATTTTCTTTAGAGACTTTAACTCCGGGCGAATCTTAGAGCTTATTGATACAAAGAGACGAACAAATTCCAGACAACAAGGTGTATCTACAAGAAGTCCAATGTGAATGCTCATATTTTGAAATTGTGTTAAAAAAGTTTCCACAGCTAGAAGTTTAGTATGATTAGCGAGAGGCTGAAGACTTTCATAGAGGTTCAAGTGGATTCCTTTAACCAACTTTAATTCACTTTTTTGCAGATGCTCCATAAACATATCAAATCCCGCTAACTTAGAATGAATCAAAGCTAGGTCGGTTTCTCTTAAGACGTAGCTTAACAAAATCGTTTTCTTATTTCCAATCATTTGCTTTTCAGTTTCTATCCACTTGCATGCCTGAATGAAATCCTCATAATTCTTAGGAAGTACAATTCCAACCAGATCAAATCCATTTAAGATGAACTGAAGCATGATTTTGTATTCATCCGTAGTTAAAGTTGCATTTCGTTTGATATCTTCAGTATTAAATGTTATCCCAATGGTTTTATTTTGAAAGAAATCTTCCGCCACATTTGGTCTCACTGTTGTTGCATCAATGCATGGGTCGATTGTCCAATTGTTAAAATTGTTTGGGTAGTTGCGGAGCACAAGATAAGGCTTTGCAACCGCAGACACAGCACCACCTTCATTTCTCCAGATAACTGGTTGTAAAGTAGAAAACCAACCTGCTTCATTATCAAATGCGTACACTTGCTTTAGGATAATTTTTATACTGTTACACTTCGCCCAATTAAGAATTGCTTCAAAGTATTCATTAATAACTAAAATATTTGCATTGCAAAAATTATTATAGGATGGTGTATTTTGTTTCCTCCTAATTTTTAAATAAACACAATATATTATTGATGCTTCAGGATGCATCGTTAAAATGAAATTTCCCAAATTCTTCATTTCTTCCAGCGGCTTTTTTATTAGATTTTCATATTCAAATGTTTTATCGTGGGGATGCACGTCTTTTTCTTTCAAATCTAGGTTATGAGGTAAAAAATAAAGAGTTCCGTTGATTTCTTTGCATGCTTGAACCGCATTAGTCGCTATGAGCTCAGTGTATTCTTTTTCAAAGTCACACCCAATGGTATAATGGTGAGACATGCGACTAGCAAATTCAAAGTTTTCGACTTTTGTAGTGTAATTGAGGAATTTGAACAGCAGCAGCAGTTTCAAGACCACGGCTACAGACCACTTTTCAGCCTTCCATGCATTTATTTCGTTTTCGACAACCGACCAATTGGAGCCTTCCACCATATCTAAGTCATACATGTCCAAGATTATTTCCAATTTCTTGCCGAGTGTCGGTTTTAAATCATTTTTGGCTGGATTATTTTTCATTTGTATGTTCCAGTTGACCAACTGTTCTGTAAAGCAAAACCAAATCTAGCGTTAATAAACCAAATCAGGTAGTCCGTTATATCCTTTCGTTAATTCATGAAAAGTGTGTTTTTGTACCGTAAGAAAGTATTAGAAGGCTAAAATGCGAATACGTTGTCTTTAATATTGACACCGAGTGGTTCCAGTATATGTGTGATGGTGGAATATAAATGTGTCCAATCAGTGAAAAATTGTTGGGTGTTGTACTTTGTTCCTTAAAATTTTGCTCTTTCACAATAAATCCTGATCTTTCATTATAGTTAATATCCTTCAACCACATTCTTGTGTAGTCAACAAGGAGCTGCTGGTGACATTGGTCACCAAAATTACCTTGGTTTGGATAGTACAAAATAGAACTTTTTGATATCCTCAATCTTTCATACAGTAAATTAGTATTCCGCTCATAAAGCCAATTCATTCTTTTATCTAATAAACCATATGATTCCACAACTCCAATTTCATACTTTGAGACAAAAAAGGCTTCTCTAAACCATTGGTACCCATGTAATCGGATATCACAACGATTAATTAGTGTTTGATGGAAGCCCAACCCAATACTTGAAGTAGCTGATAAGCTCGATACTGTATTTAAAATTGAATCCATGCGTGTGGCAGCAATGTTAAAAAACTTGCAAGCCATTGAGTCATTCATATAAGCCAAGATTTTAGTTTTAAACATTGGTTTCCGAATTTGGAAGTTCTTCCTGTCAACCAAGTTGAACATAAGGTCCTCTTCGTTGATGCTAGAAATGGTAACGGTGTTTTATATTATTTATGTGGGGTTATTTCCATCATTTAGAAATATAAACATTCAAATACTTACGTGAGAGATATAATTAAGTCAATACTCAAAGTATTATTGAAGGTTCTTTCACAGAAATTTCCAACTTGATCAATCTTTTCAGCGCAATCCTTCGATATGTCGCAATCTGTTTCATTTTTATAATGGGTATCAAAATTGGTTTATTTATCGTTAGCGTTGGCACAGCCATTTGGAACTTAAATTGGATGTGAATGTTAACCATACCTAGGAAGTAAATGACGGATACGTTCAAAAATTCCCCATTTGGCGGGAAGGTCAAACTTTCTATAAACTCTTCGTACGAAATATTTTGACCCATTAATGCCGTTAGTGGTTTAGTCCAATCATACACCAGTCTTGGCACAGTCGTAAAAGAATGGGCATTAATATTTACAGTACTCCATAACCACAACACTACACTATATAAACGTTTCAAATACATTTTTTACACTTTTTACATTAAATTCTTTGAAAAAAATCAGGTTGAATCAAACCTAGCTTTTTTGCCGGAGAAGTGAAATCTTCCTATTTCTGCCAACACGAATTGTCTGTTTTGAGTCCGTGACCGGCAACTCAAATTTCTGAAGGGTTTACGTGTTTTGGAATAAAGCTTCAATATTGCACAAATACGGTGTTGAATGACAAAACTACTTTTCATGCAGACGAAGCGAAGTGAGAATGAAAACTGGGTAATATTTCGTTTTTTAATAATTTTACCATAAGACAACGTAGATTCACATACGACATACTCAGAAATTATTGACGATCGCTGGTGGTTTCCGCTTTTCGTTTTAATCTGCCAATTTTCAAGCCTAAATGAGCATCACTCGTACACAAGCAAGAAAGAAAAACCATACTTTGCCTTTCTGAAAATTACAATACCACATAATGCTCTCGCTTACAATAAAACGCTTTTAATTGCTCTAATTTTGGCTATCTGAAAAAATAATGATGAATATTGAGCTTCTGTTTACGGTAATGTTAACTTGGAAATCATATATTATGTGGCTTCCATTTTCTCTCATTTTAATTTGCAATGGGGTTTGTAGCAGTGACGAATAAATTATAATACATCAATTTCTTAATAAACCCAATGGGAAATCGTTTGTATCTAAAATTCAAACATAATTTGATGATCATAGAATGTATTCCGAAAGCAGAGGATGACTGCGTACAACAGTACCCAAAATCTTCCGAATATGCTACTGATTACATTAACTTCCACATTCTAATCAATTTGCAACATGTTTACTCTACTGTCGATATTTAGCTATTAAATTGAGGTTTCAGGAAAAAAACTATATTAATTGCTCAAAATTGATGCATTTGTTAATAAATTATGGAAGAAAATATTATTATGTAGTCCTTGGAGTCCAACAAAAGTAAACTATTTCATACGATTATTAAAAATCATGTGACGGAAACATGTTGTGGTTTCTGGTTTATAGTGTTGAAAAACCAGGCTGCTATTCTCAACGAAAACTTTGTTTGGTTTCAATTTTCTTTCTAAGTTGGTGTTGACTTTCTGTCGTCGATTGTATATCCCCGAAATACATGATTATAAAACTTGACACAGGCTTTCCATAATAAATGAAATTTCTTTTTACGCATACTTCGAATTTGTGACCAAATTAAAACACCTAATCATGTTATACGTATTTGATAAAATAAACTAAACAAAGCTTATCAGTAAGAGCGTAATTGACGGTTTTGATTTACAACGTGAGAACGGAACGCCAAATATTTTATGAGCTCTTGCTTGTTGTTAGAACTTCCTGCAAGTTATTTGAATGCACATTTGAGCCTTGTAACCTCCTTTTCATTAATTTTGCCAATTTTTATAGTTTACATTTGAACAGTCATGTCCGTGGCATAAAATCGCCGCTTCCTCCCAGCATCGAACGAAGTTTAAAACACGTTCGCCATCAGTCGCACTTCAGACACACCTATTCAAGCTGCTCCTTCCAAGTTCATGAATGCATTTGACAATGAAGAACTCACCTTGTTCTTGGAAGCCTTTAATCAATGTTATTCTTACTGACGTAGACTTAGCATCATCATCATTGTCCATCTCATCGAATTCAAAGTTGATATTACTATCAATTCATCTGTGAGATAAATTAAAGTAGAATGGTTTGCCAATCAAAATATTGGCCAGTGAATGATTTCATTCTTTCACTACAATCGTCACATAATTTAATCACATGCTTTTAGGATTTGTACTCAATTTTTTACAAGCATTTAGTATTTCAGGTTAATAGCAGGATGTAGAGAAACAATGTCATGTAAAAGCAAAACTAATAATATATTGGGAATATTATTACAGAAAAAGGGTAGGGGCAATTGTGCCTTGCTCTCAACATTTCATAACAGGATTTTGGCATACATTAAAAAAGCAAAAAATATTTTATCTGATTTTTCATGGAAATTCTTCGGATTTACTTGGTAAAAACACCTACCATGTTTTTGTCAGTCAAACGCTCAAATTATTCGCCCATTTCTTAGTTAATACTCCCACATGTTTCCGCTTTTACAAAGTAGACAATACTATCTGTACAACGCCCTTCCTTCGGTTACAAATTTAGCTTCATGTTAGAGCAATAAACTCTCATTACGTTATAGTTCATTCATTTTCCTAAAATTAAAGTAATCCCTTGATAACCTTTGCAAAACGGGGGTAGGTTCTTATTTTCACAGATGGTGCCTGTCTGGCTGTCTGTCTGTAGGTCTATCTGTGAACACGATTTTGACCAAGCGGTTGAAGAATTTCAATATTTCTTTTTAGCAAACGATACCTTAGGTCAAGTCAAGACCTTTCTTGTGAAGCAAGATAAGTGTTATCGGTTATCGATAACCAGGGCAAAGGTCAAGTATTTTTAATAGCACAGTAAAAAGGGTGATACATCAAAATGGTCGTATTTGCTGAGATGAATTCAGCCATTCTATTTTAAAAGTTCTACAAAGACGCCGTCGTGACCTACGATCGTTTGAATATAAAAATTTCTTAATTTTCAAGATCTAAATGTCTTAATTTTCAAGGTCTAAATTTCTTAATTTTCGAAATACTACAACATTTTTAACTAACTTTAATTTGCACAAGGTGCCGTTTCTTTACGCCTGTTGTCGTGTTAACTTTCATTTTATCCATATTGTCTGATTGCTTTACTATTAATAAAATTGTGTAGGAGTAGAAATAATGGTAGCAATGATGTTTCTGCTGATTTTATTCCCTGTAATTGCATCACACGTTAGATTATAATTTAATAGTGAAATTGTGAATTTGTGAAGTTTTTCCAATTCTTTAAGTATAAATATTAAAAAAGACGGATGTGCTACTAGACGACCAATACCGTTTGGTCAGAAATGGCGTGATGAATCCTGAAGCACGATGGAAAACCTTTTCGATTTTTATCGATCCACAATACAGTAAGAATATAATTTTTTTTTCAATTTCTGTTAGCAATAAATAAACGGGACATAAATTGGTCCTAAACGTTTTCCTAATAATATAGATGTCCAAGAGCGTACACTTATAAATGATGCGGCAGCCGAATTACAGAAAATACTTACTTGTGACAATTTTGATTCAGAGAGCTCCTCAGTCTTTGTTCCATAACGATTCTTTATTTGTAGAGGAACACCATGTACTCAAACTGAATCGCATAGCGAATCGGAAATGGAGGACATCAACGAAGATGAGTCAAGCGAAAGCGGAGGTGACGCCAAAGACCAACCGTGTGCGAACCAAGTTGTGACCTCTGCATCTCCTCCGTGACCTTCTGAGCTATTGCAAAAGACAAGAAAGAGAATGAGAAATACTGGAAGAAGTACTCAAGATTCAATGGCGGCACAAAGAAAGTGACCAGGAAAAAATGTTGCAGGAAAAAGTGGAATTTTTGAAGACACGGAATACATAAAACTGCAGAATGAGAGAATAAAATGCAGTTGTTGCAATCATATTTTTTCATCATTTTTGAATGTCGATCAACTAAAATTCCTTATTTTAATCACAAGATCGAGTATAATGTTCCAATTTGTCGTTGCTAATTTCAATATTTTATAGTTTTCAGTTTCAACGACATGTGAGAAAAGAAAGTCATCAATACAGCGTGTGCAATAAGATCTTTACCCTAGTTAATAGTCTAACACATCATTACAAGTTTGATGGAGCTTGGGTGAATGAGAAGTTTCCATGTCCTCGCAGTCCTCACAAATAACCGAAATGCTTACGTGAAACGAGAAACGTGTTTAATACGCTTCAGGTTATAAATAATTTTTTTGCACATAAAAATGAACGTTAACCGGTTATTCGACAAACAATTTTTGGCGAACATGGATTTGTTGGTTATGGATTTAATTTCCTTAATTTTACATGTTCCTATCATATCTGTCTAATAAAACCACTTAAATTTACATCAATTATTGGTAGCCACCCTTTAATAAAATATTAAAATTTATTTAGGTAGAAACTTTTTGCTTACTTTTTAAAAATTTCTTTGAGCATTGTGGATATATTATATCCTTGATAAGTACCCGAAGAGAATACGCTTCACTTATTTCCTGACGAGTCATTCTACCTAAAACAAAAAAAATACAATTTCTGGCTGAAAATCCTACACCAGACTATTTTTCCCGTTTTTTTATTATTAACTTGTATGAGTTAGCTCGTGGCTCATTAAATTTGCGAATTATTTATTTTTATTGATCATATATTAAGGCTACGGAAAAATCCAGACAAAAACGTGTGACACATATTCAAACATGTGACCCAGTTTTGTGATTTGTGGAACCTGGCTACAGTCGACAAAAAAGCTCAACCGTTCAAGAACCTCTTTAAAAATCATTCCAACTGCTTAAAAAACGAAAATGCAAAGTGATCGCTATTTTAAGCTCATTGAATCTTATAATAATTATGCAAGTATATTACAATCTTCGCCATTTTTATTTGACAAAATATCCAAAAAGTTTCTCGTGGACCCCAAAAAACTTCAACGATGTAAATTTTCAGTGTTGATATTTTCATTGCAAATAGCCTTTGTTGTAATACGAGCCCTGATTCAATTACTGAAGTTAGAAAACAAAGATCCTAATCACTTTTATTTTTTGGCTTGCTTGTCAATATCAGGAACCGCTTGTACTTTATTATTATCATTATCAATTTGGAAGCCGAACGAAATTGCAATAACCTTCAATGCCCTCGGAACCCTCTTCACCGATATTCAGCGTAAGTTTCTCATTTTCATCAAATTTTACAGAGCTTTTTAATTTTATGTAGAATCTGTTTTTATTTTTATTAGGAAAATACATGCCAACCTACGATGGAAATACATCCTTTCAAAATGTCTTTTATGATGGATTTTCGCTTGTGTTTGGAATTGGTTTAATTCTTTTGGCCTTTATTGTAAGCCTTCATGCCGTAATTTTTCCAATTTTTCCTTTATATATATTATCATTAATTCCAGTTGAAAAATGTCCAACGTTTTTGTATATTCTTCATGGTTTCTACGTCGTGTGGCTGCTTCAAATGCTAGACTCATTTATCATCTTGTTTGGCTCACTTATCATAGGTTTTGTTCCTCACATTTTAGCCATTTTTAAGGCATTCATTTGCACACTTCAATCACCACTACTTTTTCAAAAGACAAAATCGAGTTTCAGAAATCCAAAAAATATGTCTGGTTTATATCGACAGATGCAAGTTATTAACGTTATGATTGACAATCTAGTTTCAAATATTATTATTCCCCTTCAGGCTTTGTTTTCATTTCTTACTATGTTTTGTAATTTTTCGTTAGTACGACATTGGCATGATATGCACTTCACGGTTAAATTCGTTCTTTTATTTTACGTGATAGTATTTACCATTGGCACTCCAATTTTGCTAAATGTTTGTGCAAATTTATTTGTGTTTAGTAAACGGGCATTGAGCTCAATATCCAGGAATCATAATGGAATGACGAGGGTTGACAAAGATATGTCAAAATTTGTTAGGTCATGTAAGCCCTTCAGCATTGGCTGTGGAACTGCTTATGTGATAAGGAAACAGAGCGTGCTCATATTTTTGAGATTTGTTGCAAGAGGAACCTTTAGATCTCTGCTTACATTTAGAAAGTAGTAGTATAACGATGATTCTGTTAATCTCTTCTAACTACTAAACTACGTAGAATAAATGCGAAACCTTTCGTTTTCAGGCAATGGCTTAATATTTTTACAATGATGAATAATTAAGGAGTGCAATTGTTTTCAAGTTGATTATGCTGGTTTTGTATGAAAATAAAACTTCCCAATTACTTTTGTATGGTGTGTTGATGTGTTTTTATATATATTAATTTTTATTGCGCTGAGAAATACTTTAAGCCATGCGTTAAGGTTTTAGCTAACGTTTTGTAACGTTGATTCTATAAACTCTTCTAACCACAACCAAAATGCGATTTTTGACTTTTACGTAACATACTATTATGATTTGCGTGAAAACATGTGAAGCGAAACGAATAGCTTTCCAAACTGGACCAACAAATACCTCCATAAAAAAACCACAAATACTGACTCCGCACATTAAACCAGATGAGTAGAATATAATGGCAGCATTACCCTCCATAGTCGGCGTACCTACCACAGTTTCCGCTGCGTTGCTATAGTATTCTTCCTTTAATCGACCACTTGAAGATCCAATTACTTGAGCCCACCACTGCCAAATCCCAGATGACTCCAGAGAACCTACCCTTCCCTCTATGCTTGTTGGGATCCAACTCGTTAGAGATAGTTGGAGATATTCCAAAAATAAAAAAGATTTTCCAACATATGCGTATTTTAAGCCAGCATTTTTTCGTAGACTTTGAGCCATGTTCACAGCTTGAAATTCAGGAAGTAATGCTGCCGATTTATTACAAACTCGAATCGAATGGTAAATAAGACTTGATTGCTTTTCAGCAATTAATTGTAATCTTTCGGACAATGTTAACCACGAAACGCCTTGTGTCTCGTTTCTAGTATCTTCAACAAGCTTAAGGACACCAGGATGAAGCTTTGTGTTAAAAAGTAATTCATCACTTGAAATATTCTCCTGTCCAATTAGATTTTCATTTAGACTGAAGACGTCTGAATAAATTGAACGGTTGACCAAAAAACGGCCTATTTTTGATTCTCCCAATAATTCGTGCGGCGATACTTGACGGAATTTTTTTATTTGAAACCAACCAAGTAGATAGGGTCGTAACGTTTCCGAAGTTTTTGACAGCGGCGTATATATTGTAAAATTGTGTGATGTCAGCTGCTTAAAATATCTATATGGTATTATCTTTTTTGGTGCAATTATATTGTAAACGTTGTCATATTTATACGCATTTGAAAGTACTGTTCCAGCAACCAGAAGGGAGCCGAGCATGCATCGAAGTGAAGGAAGTTGAAGATTATTATTAGCAAAAGCTTCCCCTTCTTCTAGTAACACTATAATTGGTTGCATAAATAGATGTGAGGAGAATTTGTTAGTGAACTTCTTTGATAAACTTTTTCTGGATCGGAATCCCAGATTGGTTTCCTCTACAAAATAGAACAAAATTGGAAATAATGCTATGATGAAAATTACAATCACGCACCAAACGTACCACTGGAATATCTTAACAAATTCAACAAATCCAACAGATTCCTCTGGTGGTTTCCCACAGCTAATAAATTTATATGCTTGAAGAGGATTATTCATTTGTAATGGCAAAGCTTCGTATCTCCTCTTTGAAAACTCGTAAAACCCGAGAGATACAACATCCCTCTTCCTGTTATTAATAATTCCCCTAAAACGAATAGCCTCCACACACTCAAACAATCCACGACCGCGGACGCTGTTTAACGGACTCAAATATGTGGAATTAGGAAATATCATCCGTGCCGTATTTACACCAAATTCTCGAAGTAAGTTGCTGAACATTTTGGTGTAGTCACCAACGGTGCTCCTTTTCAGAGTAAAATAAGCAAGAAAAGAGTGTGGATTATTTTTGCATGTGACAGATTTTATCTTCCCCTTCTGAAAATCTGCGGTTGAGGGGTCGTTTTTCCAGGATATTACTTGACTTTTATAATAAAGTTGTAATTGAGTCAAAATCGAATCGAATGAGAGCTCCCAAAATGTTTCGTTTATGCAATGGAATTTTACATAGTTTCCATTTATTTGTGTTGTCTCAAGATCAATAGTTAGCACATTGGCTGACGATATACGAGTATCGATAAACAGTTTTAAATTGTCATTGTTACTTTTTGTTTTGATTAAAATAAATAAATCTCGGGATGTTGCCGGCAAAAATCGTGACTAGAAGTGTCACGGTTGGTGATGGATTCAATCCATCGAATAAGCTGTTTTTCAATTTTCTCTTGATTATTTATAACATTGGTGTCTTCTAAGATGACAATATTGATTGGTCGTGCAGAAGGAATTATTGCCCCATCATCGACGCCCCTATAATACATAAACGATTGAGGGTACATTAGTCCTACTTGTAAGCCAAGAAGAAGTGTATCATGATGGAGGTCGAGAAAATCCGGCGGATAAATACCAATGTTGACTTGACATGTTTTTGGTTTGGAAATTTTAACAAACTCCCCTATTTTTATCCTGATACAGTGTTCAAGCATCAAATTATATGTATAAAATAAGTGGGAAGGTTTGCACGAGGTTTGAAAAAAATTAGTTGAATTTTGCTCAGCATGCACCTCTTTTGGTGCCAAAACTAATTGGAAATGCTTTTTATTCCACAACTCTAGTATCCTTAGTGCCAGCTGAGGTTCCTTTAGTATTATTGGAACATTGGTTGGCAGTAGATTTATTCCTTGGAAGTTGTTTAAAGTAACGAAACAATTTTGAAATGGAGAAAGTATCTTGTTCAAGTCACTAATATGGGAAGGTATGACATTTTTGTTGAACTAAATAAATGGAGGTCAATGTCAATTCCTGCCATTTTTAATACTGTTTGGAGTTTCTCAATTGGACCTAAAACTAAATAATCTTGAACAGTGTATTGAGGATGGAAAATGATAAATAAAATTAGTACGTGTATTGCTTTAGCAAGCATTGTGAAATTGGTTGAAGTTGGAGCTAAAATCAAATCAGTATGAGGTTATCTTCATCGAACTTTGCCATTTGTGCTGAAAAGTTTAATGGTAGTATATTATTGGCATTTTGTTGAATCTATATTTTTCAATTATGTCGATGCCTTAAACTCCCAAAATTGACAGAAAATTGATAGGGAAAATCGTTTGGAATAAAGCTGAACTTTTGAATTCCGCTCTTTTGACTATTGCAAAGAAAAACGAACTTTTCAGAGCAGCCCTAAAAACCAGACTAGAAACGATGTTTGTCCTTTTCTTATCTAGTTGTGGCTTCCTTTCTGTAATAAGTCCACGTGAGAGAAAGGCAATTATCTTTGAAATGAGATGTTTTTTTAATTAAAGATTTTTGTCGATAAAAATTCAATCATAGAGAAAAAGTAATTTCCTTTCATACCAAAAAAGTTAAGCAAACTTTGTCAAACATCTAATAGCGTGAGCGTATCGTAAATCTTCATTAGATTTTGTATAGTTTTTAAACACTACGTGTTGGGTTAACTCTACTTGTGATTAAGTAAACGAAATAAATAATCAAAATATAAATTCTACCAAATGTAATTTAATAAAATAAAGACGAATATGGTTTATCTGCAAAAGAATATTGTCGTTTAAAAAGTCCATAAGTCCCATTACATTCCTTACCTGCAAATTCCAAGCAAAAATTGTTTTTTCAATAAAGCTTAACAAATATCCATTCGTCAAAACGAAATTTAGTTGATTTAAGGTACCTTTTATAAATTAAAGAAGATAAGAAAATCCTATCAAAAAAGTTTGAAATATGCAGGACAATTAAATTTTTCAACATTCTGCTTTTAATCAATCATTGAAAATACTCAGACAGCGTCTATAATCGGTTTTAAAGAAAGTGCAATACAAACACCCGACCATTTTTTTACATTGCAGTTGAACCACAGTTTTCAAAGAGCGGATCAAAATGCTAAGTAACAGTTTGTTTCGCTTCTACAATTTCCACAACACAAGGGCCTACCTTATTTGGGCGTCCCCTTATGAATTTAATGCATCAACCAGAAAACTTAATGTTAACACACGCCGGCAACAAAAGTTTAGAATGTCGTTTAGTATCTTTACTACCCATAGAGTTTTCAATATTTCTCGAGAGCTGCTCCAAATGGCAAAGTTAGAAAATGAAGATGACACTCATTTTTGCTACCTGATTGCACTTTCAATGTCAGGAACAATTTGTGTTCTTATACTACTCTTACGTGTGTGGAAAGTGAATGAAATTGCCTATTGTTATGGATGTATGTAATATAAAGTAATATAAATGCATAAAGCTTGAAGCAAGCGTGATAAAATGTGCATGAGCAAGCGAATGCAAGCTCATGCAAGTGTCATTGTAAAAGACACAATCATTTATGATGAATGATGAAATGATGATGATCATGAAATCATGTTTGAATGTTGAAACCACAAAATAAAGAGAGTCTGGATTAGACGACTAACCAAACCACTTCTCTGTCTTGGAGCTCTACACTTTATTATCAAGGACCGGAAGGTCCGAGCATAGGGTATCTATTGGTCCGTTCTGGATCGTATATCAAGATGCCCCAAAGGACTTACATTAAATAACCAAATAAAGATAAGTTCTTAATTGGTGGAGATGGCTCAGTTTTCCACCATTCTCACTGCTGATAAGCGACTAATTATCCCAAGTGCAGCGCAAGCGCAACAAAATCCTGCAATGTTGAAGTTGCAAAGTGTGAAATAAAAAGTATCCTAATTATATTAAGAAAGTGACACTTTGTTTATAATTGGACCTAGCTCCAAAAAAAAGTGACTAACAATTGACGAAATGGCCAGACAAAGGACACTTTCTCAATCATGAAATATACGATAAAGTGCAATCTGTGAATCAGAAGAACAATGATCAAATAAGATCAGACATCGAAAGTTCCAATAAAATTTAACCAATGTAGCCCAATTCAAACTCCGATATGGAGGTTGTTTCAAAATATAGGCAAAAATGATCAAATCAATTTATGTCCAAGGATGAATAAACTATCAAAAGTAGGCCGGTATTAGGCCCCATATAAAAAATTTTAGTCTTCTGGCCACAATGGAAGAAGAATGAGTCCACAACTAGTGACAAATTCAATCATCGAAGAATTCCATAGATGAAGAATCAGAAATGGCACATGGGAGGACTCCGAGTACACAGGAAGGAGATGGATTCCACGCCACTCAAGGATACTTCAACAGGTTGTATTGGATCCAAAAATATGTATTTTAAAAAAATTTCTAGCTTCAGAAATATCATATGAAGCATAGCCATTACAGTAGAAGTTTAGAACATTTCGAAATCACGGAGCTCAGAAATTGAATCTGAAAAAAAAAGTAGAAAATGACAGAAAATTTAGTAACCAAATTCAGCAAGGTTGTCCTTGTTGGAGAAACCATGCAAGTTATCCTTGAAAGTAAACCATTTTCCCTTTCTCTTGGTTTACTTCGCATCTAACTGCAAGTAAATAAAATTTTCGGATTAAAGAAACTTCTGTAAAATCGGGCAATCGCACGCCATGAAACGAAATTTCATCACAATAAGTACATTTTGTTTACATAAAGCAAAAATTGCTTTCATGTGAAGGAATGTTTCTTACAAACAACTATTAGCATTTATTACAATAACAGCGTGACAGATTTTAGCCTTGAGTCGACAAAGTTTAAGACTCCAAGGACGCACACGCAATTTTAATTTCACTACCTTGACGAAAACGTTGTGGTGCAGGCATATTATTGCACGCGCCGTCTACAACGAACATTCCAAATAAGATGACGATTATATTCTTGAGCACAAATTCCTATCACAATCAATCATTATTATGAATGAATGTTGTTCCTTTTGCACGAGTCGGCTTTGGCTTATGCAAGGACACCTCAAAAAATGTGCAACATCAAATAACAAAGCTCAAAAAGTTATGTCACACAGTTTTCTACAGACCATGAATTGGTTAAACGAATTTTTGACGCGATGGCACAAACAACGATAAAAATGACAGACTCAGCTACTTGGAGATAGTCATGAACTCCTAATTCATTATCAAAGTTTTGTACACGAAGTCGAAAGAATTTGGTCCACATATTCTGATTTTGGTACATCACTTTACAGGACCATTAATGCATGACAAATACTGAACCAAATCGCTGAATAACAATCTTGACTTGCATATACTTCGTTGTTTTTATTTCTCCTGAGTCGACAAAAGGAGGTATAAATGCATCATTGTGGCAATAATACACACTCTAAAATGGTACACAGATCTCTCGACCTAGTCTCTTCAATGCAAACTCTTCAGATAGTAATGTAATCATAATAATGTAACTTTTAATAATAATAGCGTAGCTCTTATGTTGTTAATGATAATTTAAATACATAGACCAGTTTATAGATTATGTTGTTGATAATTTATGTTTAAGTTATTCAATCAAGATTTTTTTAAGGATAATTATAGTTAAGATTTATGACAATCGCATTTTTATTTCTTAAGAATTTGGTACTGATAATAATTAGAAATTAATTCAGTACTGTCTACTATATTTAAATTCGGTATATTTGTGCACATCTCGTGGAATACCGCACGGTCTTATTTCAGCAGAAATGCTTGGTAAGAATATATTGAGCATGCAGAATGCATTGGGGAATCATGGTTAAAATCTTGGTTGGCCAGAATTATTTCCATTTGGAAATTGCCACCTGTACGTTTTTTAGCATAAATTGCTTGTGCGTGTGCAATTTCCCCTTGTTACCGCAAAAAACGGAGTACCAGTCTTTGACTGTACTATCATTCTACTATAGTACTGATGTAATTAGTTTAAACCAAATTAATTTATAACAATTGCTTGAGTAATAATGATTAATAATGAATAACAATATAATGAAGGATGATAATGAATATAAATAAGTGTAATATGTAGTGTATGAGGATGTCCATTCTATTGGTGCCTTCTATAGTTTTATAAAATTTCGGTTTGCTGAAATTTACCATTAATGTGCGAAACCCATATGATTGTTATAAATAATTGAATAAGTATTTTATGCTTTAGATTTACCATTAATGCATGACACCCATATATTTGTTATAATTGCATAAGTATTTTATGATTTAGATTTATTAGTATTTGAAATCATTTGGTTCTATACAAATTTGTTTGGCTAGAATATAGGGTTCTAATCAAGTCACGAGCTTTTTGGCCAAAATTCAAGGTAAACATTGACAGCACTACAAAATCAAAAATACATTCAAAATAAGATTTAAAATTATTTCCTTTTCGCTGGCAATTTTAGGTACTTATATTCCAACCTACGACCCGAATGTTTCGTGTATGAATTTATTTTTGGAAGTTTTGTTTTTTCTCTCGGGTTCGGATTTCCATTTATTGGCTTCATTATAGCTTTACATTCAACAATATTTCCACAATGGCCCATGTACTACATTTCTATTTTGCCGGCAAATAATTTGCAAATAATTTTTTCATTTCTGCAAGCAATCTACTGTATCTTGCTTCTTCAATGGCTTTATGCATACTTGCTACTAATAGTCACGATTTTCATTGGGCCAGCTTCATTTGTTCCAGAAATTCTAAAAGAATTGATTTGTTCGCCAAATTCGATAAGATTTCAGAAGGCCAGCAAGAAATTTGGAAGTTTTAAAAATTTACCTAATATCTATAGACAACTACAAGTTCTCAATGTTATAATTTTGGACGCTTTTTCATTCATTATAAGCCACTTCAAAGTCTCAGCTCTTACCTCATTATTTATTGCAACTACTCCATGATAACAAAAACAATCTATCATTATGGCTGGCGGTAAAGTTGTAAAAGAACTCCTTGTTGATATAGCTGAAGAACTGATGGATGACAGTAAAATTCTTGGTAGAGGGGATTACAACTCAAGATTTGAAAAATGGAAAGATCTTCTCTATGATGGAAGCGAAACTGGAGCAATCCAAATCATCCAAACAGACAACATGACTGGGCTGATACATAAAATTTCAAGAGATAAATTGACGATCAATAGTCCCACTGTTACTCGACGTATTCAACCATTTGTTGGAAAAGATGGATTGATATCTGTCGCGGATAAATATACGTGCAACTTCTTTAAAATAAATGATCCTAAGATTATGCTCACCAACTGCATTTCCTCCTACTTGTCACATAGGATGTTGTATTTGCTCACTAAATTTAAGGAAGCGGAAAGTATACGCGCTAGGTTTAAAAAACTTGGAATATAAGTGAAGCAAAATATGATTCGTGAACTGAATATTAAAGCAGCTGGAGTATGGATGGTTCCTAATCCAATTGGACTTAAGTCTGCTGTTGGAATTAGTATTTTAGTAGTTTTTAGCGTTTGAGCTTTGATTTTACTGACCACTTTTTATCATCACTTGGTGACATTTGTCAGAGTGTTGAGAAGGTGGGGTGTGTTGCTATTGGGTAAGCTTAAGTATCACCTGAGGGAACTATGCAAATTAAGGTAGTAAATATCGAAACGCCGAAGTTAGATTAAGTTGGTTAGAAATTTGTGTAAGTTTTACTAACGAACGTAAGTATTTTCATATAAATACGAACACACATAAATAATAATAATATACTTAATGGGATTTCTGTCATATAGAACACAAACAATACAATATTGTAAAGTAGTCACACGATTATGTATATACAACTGGGTTTACAAATAAATATTAAATTTTAAACTCTATAGATTAATACCTCGTTAAAAAGTTATTAAGGAGCAAAAGATACTTCATTGTTCATTAAATGTGTCTGTCCGTAATTGTGTTCACCTCTATAGTTTGAAACCGGGTGGATATAATTACAATAAAAATGTCAGTAATTCAAATATTAGTGGTCCGAAACTACTCTACCCGTAAATATTGTCCAAAGTGGTCAAACGTCTTTTCTTTAAAAATAGAGCGTGATATGGCAAGTAGTATATCAATCAAAATCTACATGCCACATCAGTTAGAATTGGCTATTAAAGATTTACTTTAATATGGCATTTGAAATATAAAATATTTTAGATTTAATGTTTTCTCACAGTGTGTCCAACGTGAAGAGTTTACATAACCAAAAACCAAGTACGATCTAAACAAAATCAAGTCCACGCCCGCCACAAGTCGAATTTTCAGCAGGTATCCTATTTTGTCACTTTTGGTTTTTTGAAGGAAATTATTTGCATAGTTGGCTGGAAATCCCGAAAGATTGCTATAAAAGTAAACAGCGTGTCAATTTTTAGAATTCGATAATATAGCCCAATTTTGTAGTTTATCGTAAACAAATTTCGTGAACGTGTTTGCGTAGAGAATTTCTTCAAATTAATATTCGCATCACTGATTTAAAAAAAATGGATTATTTTTTAGCTATCCCAAATAACAAACTTTATGTTTTGCTTTATTTACAAACTTAATTCCCAATTATTTAAAATGTTACCATTACAAAGGTTATTCAAGTTGTGTGTTACTAAAAAGATACTGGGAGATTTATCAAAATCAATGTTGAAATTGGAATTACGACAAAAACAAACAAGCAATTTTAATTAAAATTACACAGAACTCGATGCTTATAAAAAATTATCAATTTGACTTGTACATCTACAAGCAAATTTAATTTTCAGAAATCTAAATACATATTGGCTAATACTAGAGTCAATATTATAATTCCTTCCATTAAAATTGTATATAAGTTCAAATTAAACAGCGTGGAAATTCGTGGAATTCGGGAATCGTTGTTTGTTTAATAAGACCTGTATATCACATTAAAAAGTTTCTCTATCTCTTTTGTAAATTCGTTCTTCCATTTCGAGTGGACGAGACAAATTTTCATTTAACAGCTTTTAAGTTTCATTCCAACATTTCATTATTTACAATTGAAAGGATTTTAAAAGTATTCTATATATTTTTTTAAAAATCTGATCTATAGGCCACGAATTATTTAGAGATGTCAGGAAATTATTTTTCTGCCAAATTTTGCGAACGCATTTCGTTGCTTCGAAAAATATCTTGGATGCTTCCTAGAACAAACAAAGTTGATCCAGACCAAAGATTTATTTTGCTTCCCAATGCGTTCTATTCAAGTCTCCGTAAACTACGCAACAGCGGTCGGCTCATTCCTGGTTTATCCCAAAAGTGGCACAAGGATCCAGTTCGAGTTGAAATCCTACCCAATCAAGCAAAATGTAAATTTTGGATTGTCGTATCATTTCTTCTTGCCATAGTCAATTGGTATTCCCTTCCAGAATATTGGAAACGCAAGAGTATACTCCAATCGAATATTTGAATATTCAAAGTGGCTTGTCTAACAAATGATGTGATCTTTTGTTGGGAATTGTGCACCAAGGCCAAAATTGGGGCAGAATTCTTCAACGGGCTACTAGAATTTCAGACATACAACGTCCTGGGAAGAAATGATCACAAGAAGAAGGGAAAGAAAATTATTTTAACCCTTCTCCCAAAGATTCTTTGTCACTACTTTGTAATGGCAGAGTTGGCTAGTCCGCTACACCTAGGAATTGGATCTACACTACTCTCATGTAGCCCACCAAATTTGCTGGTCCCTCTCAATCCTTAATGTCTCGATGAAAATGGAAAGAAAATCACGGGATTGTCATTTACCATTTTGGCAGTCCTAAACGGATCCTGTGGAAGATGATAATGTGAGTAGGATTCACACTTTGCGTAGACATTCTCATTGGGATCAATGCAGAGCTCTCAAAATGATTGATTTTGAGAAAGGAACATTTTGAAGGATTCAACTAATCCACAAATATTTTGATCAGGCGCATATGGCAGAACCCTTTTGGCTACTTTGATTGAATCCACTGTAATTGCAACGGAAATTGCTAACGTTTTCTTCAAGATGTATAGCTCTGACGCAAAGATGCCTGTTCCTATTGTCGTGTGGAATATGATAGGAATGTTGATTGCGATTGTCAATTGTATATCTTTGGTCAAACTGATGATATTCACTCATTGTCAGAAAGGGTCTTTGATAGAGAGCTGAAAAGGGAAAACATGATGATTGAAAGGAGGAACAGGGAACTTGGGAAGAGAATTTTGAATTCGTGTCCCCCTATAAAAATTTCAATTGGAATCAGCAATTTTATGGAGAAAGAGATACCCCTCAAATTTGTATTGTTTGCAATTCAACGCTTTTGTTGACTAAATTTTAATTAAATAATTAATTAAATGCAAAAAATAATTTAATTCGAGTCCGATTAACCTGTACTAGAAATCTTTTGAAACTCTCAATAAGTGAATAAATTTTATGCAATTAATTATTCTTAGCAGCTTTCTGAGAAGATTTTCATTGTGATATTTGTCATATTATAGTAATAATTCAGAAAGTAAAACCTATAATGTAAATTGAGCCGAGCAATTTTTATTTCTCACAAATGTAAAATAGTAGTAAAATACCTATGAAGCAGTCAAAAGCAATGATAGTTTTTTATGTAATGATGTAATAATTTTCAGTGCACCGAACGAGAAAAGACAGATAGAACCTGACTGATAAATCGCTTCTAGGCCATTGCCCAATGTGATACCGTGGGACAATCCCATGCCACTGAAAATTCCCATAAATTACATCTTTGCAATCGTTGAAGACCGCAATCTCTTCGTTCCAAAAAAACTGCGTCAATAACTCCCCATTCTCATTCACAAGCTTTTCTAGGAAATTAACTCTGTCGACTGCTTTTCCACAAGCATCATGTAATGACATTCCATCCTTATGATGCAATGTAAGGACTATTTTAGGGGTTGAATCTTCTCCCATTTATTTCTTCAGGAACACGATATCATTAACCAAAGCAAATGGTTTGGAACACGCATTCATAATTGACAAATTGAAGT
The DNA here is from genome assembly GCA_964034955.1 of Orchesella flavescens. Taxonomy (NCBI): domain Eukaryota; kingdom Metazoa; phylum Arthropoda; class Collembola; order Entomobryomorpha; family Orchesellidae; genus Orchesella; species Orchesella flavescens. The sequence goes on from OZ035954.1 coordinate 2,732,579, forward strand.
GGAAGGACTTCCCTTGTCAAGTAAAATCACTTCAAAAATAGCTGCTATTCCAATAATAAAATCATGAACGGGTTGCTATGCTTATGCATACAGTTTCGAAGCTGAATCCTTCTGTTTCTCATTCCATTCAAAGCAATTCTCAAGGTTCACTCCGTGATGAAAACCTTTAAGAGCTTGAATAACGTAAGTAGGATCTCCTTTCTTTTTAATAAGTGATTTCCGAACCTCTTGCATCCCCTTCACCATTATCAAGTATTCTTCTAGAATGTCGGAGAGTTTGAGGACGGTTTCCTTTTCTCCGAACTCAATCAGTTTCCCCTCTACCACCATGTTTAATGCAAACCAAAAAATATTTGATTTTTGGAATGATACATCTTCTGAGATGCACACATGTCCATAATGAAGAAAGGATCGAACCACAAGCTGAGAATCCTTGTCTGAAATTTTCCACCCAGGGCAAAAAGCAGCTACTGCACGGAAGGCAATTTTATTTCAACTTTGGTCATCGCATATTAGATTTTATTATTGTAAAGAGAAACGTGAGAAACGGATTACAAAAAAAATCAGCCCGAACGGTCAATCCCTCGCGGAGATAAAAATTATTTTCGATTTGACCTTGGAAGGTAAGAAAATTTCGAATATGTTTTTTTTAAACACTTGCATTAACTTTTTTGCGCAAGTTTCAATGCAATTACGTTTCGCTAGTTCTAGGGTATGTATTACAAAAGAAATCAACGTAAAATATTGTTAAATGTATTTTTAATTAATTTTAATTGATTTTTCGAAATTATTTTTAAAAAAATATATTATTCCAAAGTAGCCTAAGTTATTAGTGCAGGGAGTGACCTCAAGGTACCCTCTACCATCCCTGAAAAAATCTTAGCCGTAGCCCATAGGGCACCAGAGATAATCGCATTTGAGTTTGACCAGGTAAAATCCAATTAGTGATTACAAAAGTATACAGCAGAGATGGGTAAATTTCTGGGATACTCGCACCCACTACCTTTTCAGTTGAAATTAAGTATCTACAGGTTATTTGACATGCTGATTCCACTGGTGATATTAATTTTTAAATTCAACAAGTATTTAAAAAGTGTGCGCGCGAAAATTTAAAAAATCCTTAAATTTACCTGAAACTCAGTATCTAAAGGTTATTTGACATGCTGATTCCACTGGTAATATTAATTTTTGGGTTCAATGAGTCGGGTAAAATTCTGGGAGACTAAGCATAATGGCTTATGTAGGTAGCACCGTTACAATATTTAGTATCGTCTGAACCGTATTGCCTTCGAGGTTCTATTTCCGGCAAGTTATGTACTCTATATTATAGTGACAATTACCTCTACACTACCTCCGATGGTGAGTTGTAAAATACGTAACGAATGATTTTGTATTTGTATGCTTCATTTCTAATGTTATGGTAGTTAGACTTGGTTTTAATTATTTTTCCGTTTATTTACAAATGATTCATATTAATTTACTGTTGTGGCAAGTCAAATAAATAGTTTTTTCCTTTCCAACAATAATTACTTAAAATATCCACAGTTGCACTTGGTATCAATGTATAGATTAACTATGTGATGGTTCCGACACATAATTTTCTGACGCTGGTCCTTTGAGTCCAGAAGTAATTTACACATTATCTTAAGTTGGTCCTTCGAGTCATACATGTAAACCCAAGTTAGCCCTGCCAGTCCGATTGTATCAAAGAAGTACTGAACATTGTTATTTCTTCGAGTCCGAATGTATCATAGAAGCAATGGGCATTGTTGTTCTTTCGAGTCCGATTGTCTAACGGAAGTATTGAGCATTGTTGTTCCTTCGAGTATAAATGGATGTATAAGCTTTGGATGGGTTTCGGCCTGCTATAGCCTCATCAGGATGAGAGCATCACTCATCGACCCTTTGGGCCCCCCTGTTTAAAGCCAGTAGGATGGCTCCCCTGGTTAATGCCTGTAGGACGGCACGTGGGAGGGAAATCCACCCCATTAGAGCGGCCTTTAGAGGTGGATCCCCGGGGCTCTGGCGTCAATTGGGCCCAAAATCATCCGCCAGAGGCTCCCGCTCCCCCGCAAACAACATGCCCGAGCGCCAGGATGTGTTTATGGGAAACGAGAGATTCTACTGGCCCCCGGGTTTCCCTCCCACGCACGTACGCTTTCTCAATGGGTTTCGCTCCCAAGCACGCTTTGTCAATGGGTGTCGCTCCCAAGCACGCTTTGTCAATGGGTTTCGCTCCCAAGCACGCTTTGTCAATGGGTGTCGCTCCCAAGCACGCTTTGTCAATGGGTGTTGCTCCCAGGCATGAATAAATACATTTATTCGTTTTCATACTCAATTGAGTCTGAAAAGAGTTGAATTTCAGTCGAAAGAACAACAGTCTCATCTGAAATTTCATCATGATTTCCTTCCAGAATTTGAATAGCTGGCATTTCAGAATCCTCTGCACTATCAGCAAGCCCACATTCTTCTGCTGTATAAGGGCGTAACAGAGAAGCGGCCGCGGATGGAATGGGTAGTTTTGACTGCTTCTTTTGCCTTTGAAGTAGCCTGAAGTCAGAGATAACTGGATCTGATGACTCAAGTGCACGATGAAATAAATCGGTCATGGTTTTTTCTCTGTGCGATTTTCGTGCATGGTGCTCCCTGTCATGTCTCCAATACTTATTTCGTGCCTCTCCTGCTTGTTCTGAAAGCATTCCAATCGGAAGTACCGTGGACTCGATTATCTCCTCCCCATGAACAAGTATTTTGTGTAAAGTCACAGGCATATAAAACCACTCGTATGCCAAAACATACTTTTCTGCCACCGCCCTACAAAAGGTGCCAAACCTTTCGGAATCAATGGGAAGGCCACAAGATAGAACGACCAAAATGACATGTAGGTCATCTAGAAGCCATTGCTCTAAGCCGAGTATTTTCGCAAACTCCCCACGATTCTTATCTGAAAGTGCCCTCCGAGCAGTATTTCCATCATTGGTTGTCCCAGAGTTTGGCCTAACAATGTCAACTAACAGTTTAAGTTTTTCTTTCACTTCATCTTGTATTCTTTTCTTCCTCTGTTCAACTATTTCTGCCTCGGGGGACGACTTCAACACTCTCCATTTTCTAACTCCAGGGTCGTTTCTGTACCCTAGATGTAGCAAAAACTCTAAGACTCTAATCCACGCATGAAGTGGACTCAGCCCATGTTTTGATGCTTCTACAATGGTTGGCAAGGCCGCCACAAGACTCAGGTTATTAAACTGAGACGCTGTTGCTCTGCAGAAAGGGCATCTAAGTTGCGATGGAGTATTGAGCAAAATGTTGAGTACCTTACCATCTATGACCGAAAGCGTAAGTTTCGAATCCGCGAAAACCATGTGGCCTTCCGTAGTGTGACTTGTAAGGGGCAGGAGCTGGTCAATTTGGTCCTCTACCCACTTTCTTTCAGAAAGAATTAGCTCTTTCGTTTCTTTTCGAAACTGAATGTGCAATGGACGACAATACCTGAATGATTGAGGGGCAGGATTGAGCCAAATAACTTGTTTGTTTATGGTAATTCGTAACGGAATAACGGTTGTTGCAAACAAACTGTGGTCATCCTCTTCACCTTCAAGTTTCTGCTTGTAAAGAGACTGTCCCGTACTACCATCAAAGCCCCACGAGAGCTCAAAATCACTTCGAATTTCACTTATTTCTTGATTATTGCAGTAGAGATTAAATGCTGCATCGTAAGCTTTTACAATCCTATTAAATGTGTGCGAGAGTAAACCTTGAAGCGATACAGAAGCTTCCCGCTCCGTGACCATTAAGGGACTCTCTGGGTAGCATCTCTTACGAGCCTCCAAAACTTTGTAATACGGAGGATATGCAGAGTACCCATGCTCCAGCAGGCCTTTCCGTATTTCGATGTAGGTGTCCTTGGACAACTTTTTATCTACAATAAGAGCAAGGGCCTCATCATCAGTGTAAGGCATTGGAGGTTGGTCTTTCTTACGTATACGTGAAGCCAATTTGGAGGCACGGGTTGGAGAATTAAGGCAACTGGAAAGGACAAACTCAAAATCCCGTTTGGCTTTCCGTGGTAACTGCTCTCCACCTACAGTTACCACCTCTGGAATAACTTTCACGAGTTTTTCCGTCGATTCTCCAGCTAATTCCACCTCCAAACTCCGCCGTACCCGCAACTTTTGCCTTTCTCCTAATTCCTCGTAAGGCCTCTTTAAACTCTTTGTAACCGTAGTAGGAGTGAGAAAGACGTACTCGTCTGGCTGGGTTTCTGTAAAAACTGGCTCCTCTTCAGACTCCCTAAGTTGTTCGAATGACTGAGGCAAATCGAAGCGGTCAGCTAGCCAATTCTCGTTGTCTTTCAAAAATTTGGAAGTGATATTGGCGGCGTTCTTTCTTCTTTTCTCAACATTCGCACAAAATCTTGAAATGGCTTTATCTAACTCAGCCCTTTGAGTGTCAGTGACATTTGTCGAAACCAGGGGACCCAATTCTTCCAATATTAACTGAGTCCGTTCAGCAGAGTCGATATCTGATGGCAAGAACCTCTTTCCTAGCTGCTTTGCTCGGGACATCAGAATGTCATAGACACGCAACCTGGTAATTAAAGGTTCTTCTCCTAGCATTCGACGCGTCACCCCCGGAGGCTGAAGGGTGCCGGTTGGAGCGCTATCTCCAGCTTCATATTGAGCCACTTGCGTGAAACCACCATGAGGACGTGGGCACTCCTCATGGCTACCTTGCTGTATAGCCTCCGCAAGCCGGGACACTTGCGGATTGCCCCCAGACTGGTGGGTAAGGCCAGCCTGAGGCAACAGTGGGGTACCTGTTTGCTTATCCATCTCCACCCCCTCAGAGCTGCTTCCTCCTCACAGTCTGCGAACAACCGGGGTTTATTTACAGCTCTGGGGCCCTTCCCGGTTGCGGGCTTTTCAATAAGCCCTGTAGACTGTGATTCATCGGAAGAGAGCAAAGGGCCGTTAGGCCCTTTGCCGGGGGGTAATTGATCCATCTTATATGACTTATTAATCATAAGTTACGACAACTATTTATGCATCTCATGTTTGGACATTTTTGTTTAGACAGGTGTAACGAAAAATTTCATTCAAAGTAAATAAACGAATATGTTTGTCTAGTTTCGAATGGTTTGTTACATGATTTATTCCATAAAAGTTTGTGCAATAATAATTTTTTTTATGCTTGAAAAAATTACAGGTATGAGTACTTTCGGAACACTACGGGTTGATTTGTGTTAAATAATATCAACAGGGCAATGACCTATTTCAGAGCACTTGAAATTTTACTATTATTTCAATGACTAGGTGGAAGTGGAAGAAAAACTCCACATTTGAATGAAAATTATTCTCGTTAGTCTCCCAGAATTTTACCCGACTCATTGAACCAAAAAATTAATATTACCAGTGGAATCAGCATGTCAAATAACCTTTAGATACTGAGTTTCAGGTAAATTTAAGGATTTTTTAAATTTTCGCGCGCACACTTTTTAAATACTTGTTGAATTTAAAAATTAATATCACCAGTGGAATCAGCATGTCAAATAACCTGTAGATACTTAATTTCAACTGAAAAGGTAGTGGGTGCGAGTATCCCAGAAATTTACCCATCTCTGCTGTATACTTTTGTAATCACTAATTGGATTTTACCTGGTCAAACTCAAATGCGATTATCTCTGGTGCCCTATGGGCTACGGCTAAGATTTTTTCAGGGATGGTAGAGGGTACCTTGAGGTCACTCCCTGCACTAATAACTTAGGCTACTTTGGAATAATATATTTTTTTAAAAATAATTTCGAAAAATCAATTAAAATTAATTAAAAATACATTTAACAATATTTTACGTTGATTTCTTTTGTAATACATACCCTAGAACTAGCGAAACGTAATTGCATTGAAACTTGCGCAAAAAAGTTAATGCAAGTGTTTAAAAAAAACATATTCGAAATTTTCTTACCTTCCAAGGTCAAATCGAAAATAATTTTTATCTCCGCGAGGGATTGACCGTTCGGGCTGATTTTTTTTGTAATCCGTTTCTCACGTTTCTCTTTACAATAATAAAATCTAATATGCGATGACCAAAGTTGAAATAAAATTGCCTTCCGTGTACTGCTGCAGCAGTTTGAGTGTTATAAATAATGTTGTGCCCATCTTTTGATACAATACCACGATTTCTACTTAATTGTTTTTTAAAAATTTGGAGCATGAAATTTAAAGAACTCTTGGCAAGCGAATAATCTAAAACTTACGACCAGACTGTAGAATTGCTGCGGTTTTATTTATTTATGCAAGTTCACATTGTTATTATTTTAGATGCTTTTTCATTTGCCATTATGACACTTCAAAGTCTCAGCTCTTATCTCATTATTTATTGTAACTACTCCGTTAAAAAGCATAAAAATATGATGCACTACCTACACCATAATTAAAATCACAATTTCATTTTCTATTGCTTCCCTTGTAACCGGGTCGTTTATACTTTTGTCTGCATGCGCAAACTTTTTTGCAGTAACTAAAAAACACTCAAATCAATGTCGAGGAAAGATTGGAGAGGGAAAAGGGAAAATCCTGAAAAGAGAAAGTTTTTGAGGCCTTGCCAACCACTCAGTATTGGGTATGGGAAAGCTTATGTCGTTAGAAAACGGAAGCGTACTAAAATTTTTGAAGTTTCTGGCAAAAGGAACAATTCGGGCGTTATTGTTATTAGCAATAAAAGGATAAATAAAATTTCTTAAACCTTATGAATTTTTTCAATGTATTTAACAATAGAATAAAGTAAGCAAACAAATATACTCATGACTACTTGTGCAAATCAATATTATCAACGCAATCCCTTTAGGTATTTAATATATGATCTGTATTTCACTACACTACCCTTGAAGCTATATTAAAGTAAATTTTTTGCATCGATTTCTCTTAAAAAACACGTTTATTTTCATAAAACATCAGGTATACATTTGAAGCCGTGGAAGAACTATTCATTCAGGCATATGTTTAATTTTCACGGTAAGGATTGATTTAGAATTTAAATTTCACAATACCTAGACCAGTTTCCCCATTTTTTCAATATAGCCCGAGAACACTCTCATGTTTTTAAAAGAAAACAATGTTGCTTTTCATTGTGGAAAGAGAAAAGAGATAAACGGAGAGTTATAGTATGTTTGAAGATATAGGAGAAACGATGTCATGTAAAAGCAAAACTAATAATATATTAGGAATATTATTACAGAAAAAGGGTAGGGGCCATTGTGCCTTGCTCTCAACATTTCATAACAGGATTTTGGCATACATTAAAAAAGCAAAAAATATTTTATCTGATTTTTCATGGAAATTGTTCGGATTTACTTGGTAAAACCACCTACCATGTTTTTGTCAGTCAAACGCTCAAATTATTCGCCCATTTCTTAGTTAATACTCCCACATGTTTCCGCTTTTACAAAGTAGACAATACTATCTGTAAAACGCCCTTCCTTCAGTTACAAATTTAGCTTCATGTTAGAGCAATAGACTCTCATTACGTTATAGTTTATTCATTTTCCTAAAATTAAAGTAATCACTTGATAACCTGCACCCTTTGCAAAACGGGGGTAGGTTCTTAATTTCACAGAGTCTGGCTGTCTGTGTGTAGGTCTATCTGTGAACACGATTTTGACCAAGCGGTTGAAGAATTTCAATATTTCTTTTTAGCAAACGATACCTTAGGTCAATTCAAGACCTTTCTTGTGAAGCAAGATGAGTATTATCGGTTATCGATAACCAGGTCAAAGGTCAAGTATTTTTAATAGCACAGTAAAAAGGGTGATACATCAAAATGGTCATATTATAATGGTAAGAAGTCAAGCCAGATATGGATACTTCTACCCAAAACATGAAAGGCTATTGTTATATGTGTGTGTGTACTTCAAATTTTCACTTGTATAGACAGTAGGAAACTCTATTTTTAAACATTCAACACAAAAAAACAGAAAAAATGTTTCATTTTATAATAATTAGAACACATGACTTATAAAAATACTTTTTGCCATCATGTGTTAAAATCTTGCCACTTCGTGATTAGCAATTTGCCAGAAGGACACCAAGTTTTTTTGTCTTCAAAGTTTTCATTTTGCCAGAATGGTTTTAAAATTGCCAGAATGTGTTTTGCCATTAAGGCTGTACTTCATTTGCTGAGATGAATTCAGCCATTCTATTTTAAAAGTTCTACAAAGATGCCGTCATGACCTACGATCGTTTAAATATAAAAATTTCTTAATTTTCAAGGTCTAACTTTCTTAATTTTCGAAATACTACAACATTTTTAACTAACTTTAATTTGCACAAGGTGCTGGTTCTTTACGCCTGTTGTCGTGCTTACTTTCATTTTATCCATATAGTCTGATTGCTTTACTATTAATAAAATTGTGTAGGAGTAGAAATAATGGTAGTAATGATGTTTCTGCTGATTTTATTCCCTGTAATTGCATCACACGTTAGATTATAATTTAATAGTGAAATTGTGAATTTGTGAAGTTTTTCCAATTCTTTAAGTATAAATATTAAAAAAGACGGACGCCAAAGGTGACGCCAAAGACCAACCGTGTGCGAACCAAGTTGTGACCTCTGCATCTCCTCCGTGACCTTCTGAGCCATTGCAAAAGACAAGAAAGAGAAATACTGGAAGAAGTACTCAAGATTCAATGGCGGCACAAAGAAAGTGACCAGGAAAAAATTTTGCAGGAAAAAGTGGAATTTTTGAAGACACGGAATACACAAAACTGCAGAATGAGAGAATAAAATGCAGTTGTTGCAATCATATTTTTTCATCATTTTTGAATGTCGGTCAACTAAAATTCCTTATTTTAATCACAAGATCGAGTATAATGTTCCAATTTGTCGTTGCTAATTTCAATATTTTATAGTTTTCAGTTTCAACGACATGTGAGAAAAGAAAGTCATCAATACAGCGTGTGCAATAAGATCTTTACCCTAGTTAATAGTCTAAAAGCACATCATTACAAGTTTGATGGAGCTTGGGTGAATGAGAAGTTTCCATGTCCTCACAGTCCTCACAAATAACCGAAATGCTTACGTGAAACGAGAAACGTTTTTAATACGCTTCAGGTTATACATAATTTTTTTGTACATAAAAATGAACGTTAACCAGTTATTCGACAAACAATTTTTGACGAACATGGATTTGATCGTTATGGATTTAATTTCCTTAATTTTACATGTTCCTATCATATCTGTCTAATAAAACCACTTAAATTTACATCAATAATTGGTAGCCACCCTTTAATAAAATATTAAAATTTATTTAGGTAGAAACTTTTTGCTTACTTTTCAAAAATTTCTTACATTAATTAAGCATTGTGGATATATTATATCCTTGATAAGTACCCGAAGAGAATACGCTTCACTTATTTCCTGACGATTCATTCTACCTAAAACAAAAAAAATACAATTTCTGGCTGAAAACCCTACACCAGACTATTTTCCCCGTTTTTTTATTATTAACTTGTATGAGTTAGCTCGTGGCTCATTAAATTTACGAATTATTTATTTTTATTGATCATATATTAAGGCTATGGAAAAATCCAGACAAAAACATGTGACGCATATTCATATTACCCAGTTTTGTGATTTCTGGAACCTGGCTACAGTCGACAAAAAAGCTCAACTGTTCAAGAACCTCTTTAAAAATCATTCCAACTGCTTAAAAAACGAAAATGCAAAGTGATCGCTATTTTCAGCTCATTGAATCTTATAACAATTATGCAAGTGTATTACAATCCTCGCCATTTTTATTTGACAAAATATCCAAAAAGTTTCTCGTGGACCCCAAAAAACTTCAACGGTGTAAATTTTCAGTGTTGATATTTTCATTGCAAATAGCCTTTGTTGTAATACGAGCCCTGATTCAATTACTGAAGTTAGAAAACAAAGATCCTAATCACTTTTATTTTTTGGCTTGCTTGTCAATATCAGGAACCGCTTGTACTCAGGGTTGGATAAAAACATGGAGAAAAGCTTTTCTCCATATTTCCATGTAAAAAATAATAAAAACATGGAAAAAACATGGAAATACTTGTATACATGGAAAAACTCCGTTCGCATGTTTTAGACACTCTACAATGGATATAATACTTTTAAAATGCACATTTATACTCGGAGTAGCAAGACTGAACTCCTTTTCAGTGATTTTTAAGATACTCCATCATAACTTTTAGCAGTTTCCAATCGAATTTATTTTCAAAGATAGGGTGATTAAATTATACTAACGATAACTATAAGTTTCAGCGAGTATTGACGCAGTATTATGTATATTCTCAACTATAGAAAATATGAAAGAACACAACGCTCGACAAAATAAGTGAAGTCGTATCTCACCAGAGTGTTATTTCTGAGTTTTTGATTAGTCCAGCAGCATTTATCCATTTTTCCATGTAAAAACATTTATCCATGGAGAAAAGAATTTTCTTTTCTCCATGTAAATACATGTTTTCTCCATGTTGTTTTTCCATAATATGTTTTTACATGTTCCTACCCTGCTTGTACTTTATTATTATCATTATCAATTTGGAAGCCGAACGAAATTGCAATAACCTTCAATGCCCTCGGAACCCTCTTCACCGATATTCAGCGTAAGTTTCTCATTTTCATCAAATTTTACAGAGCTTTTTAATTTTATATAGAATCTGTTTTTATTTTTATTAGGAAAATACATGCCCACCTACGATGGAAATACATCCTTTCAAAATGTCTTTTATGATGGATTTTCGCTTGTGTTTGGAATTGGTTTAATTCTTTTGGCCTTTATTGTAAGCCTTCATGCCGTAATTTTTCCAAGGTGGCCTTTATATATATTATCATTAATTCCAGTTGAAAAATGTCCAATGTTTTTGTATATTCTTCATGGTTTCTACGTCGTGTGGTTGCTTCAAATGCTAGACTCATTTATCATCTTGTTTGGATCACTTATCATAGGTTTTGTTCCTCACATTTTAGCCATTTTTAAGAAATTCATTTGCACACTTCAATCACCACTACGTTTTCAAAAGACAAAATTGAGTTTCAGAAGTCCAAAAAATATGTCTGGTTTATATCGACAGATGCAAGTTATTAACGTTATGTTTGACAATCTAGTTTCAAATATTATTATTCCCCTTCAGGCTTTGTTTTCATTTCTTACTATGTTTTGTAATTTTTCGTTAGTACGACACTGACATGATATGCACTTCACGGTTAAATTCGTTCTTTTATTTTACGTGATAGTATTTACCATTGGCACTCCAATTTTGCTAAATGTTTGTGCAAATTTATTCGTGTTTAGTAAACGGGCATTGAGCTCAATATCCAGGAATCATAATGGAAAGACGAGGGTTGACAAAGAACTGTCAAAATTTGTTAGGTCATGTAAGCCCTTCAGTATTGGCTGTGGAACTGCTTATGTGATAAGGAAACGGAGTGTGCTTATCTTTTTGAGATTTGTTGCAAGAGGAACTTTTAGATCTCTGCTTACAGTCAGAAAATAGCATAAAATATTTAATGGGATATATCGAAAGTTATCAAATAGAAATATCTCACATTTCAACATTGAGTAGAAAAATCGTAAATTACAAACTAAGAAATATCTACTTGTATACATTTATTTAAATAAAAAAATATAGAGTTTGCACTGTCGTATTCTAAATCGTCATTAGATTTTGCATAGTTTTTAAACATTGCGTGTTAGGCCAATTCTAAATGTCATAAAGTAAACGGAATAAAAAATCGATATATCAATTCTATCAAATCAAATTTGATAAAATAAAAATGGTTATGGTTTATCAGGAATTGAATATTATCTAAAAGTCAATAATATACCAATCACATTCCTTGATTTTAATTTCCAAGCCAATTTTTTTCAATAAAGCTTAAAAAGCGCTATTCGTCAAAACGAAATTCAGTTGATTTAAGGTACCTTTTATAAATTAAAGAAAATAATAAAAGCCAATACCAATAGATTTTGAAGTAGATAGGACACTTTTGCAACATTTTTCTTTTTAATCGATTATGGAAAAGATTCAGACAGCGTCTACAATCCTTTTTAAAAAAGCGCAATACATTTTTTTTACATTGCAGTTGAATCACAGTTTTCAAAGAGTGTGGATCAAAAATGTTAAGTGACCGTTTGTTTCGCTTGTTCAATTTCTACAACACAAGGGCCTCCCTAATTTGGGCATCCCCTTATGAATTTAATGCATCCATCAGAAAACTTAGTGTTAACACACGCCGGCAACAAAGGTTTAGAATATCGTTTAGTATCTTTACTACCCATATAGTTTTCATTATTTCTCGAGTGCTGCTCCAAATGGCAAAGCTAGAAAATGAAGATAACACCCATTTTTACTACCTGGTTGCACTTTCAATGTCAGGAACAATTTGTGTTCTTATACTACTCTTATGCGTGTGGAAAGTGAATGAAATTGCCAACTTTTTTAACCAAGTCACGCGCTTTTTGGCCAATATCCAAGGTAAACATTGACAGTCTTACAAAATAAAAAAATTATTTAATGAAAATGTTACATGAGTTTCCATTTGCTTGCAATTGTAGGTACTTATATTCAAACCTACGATTCGAATGTCTCGTTTATGAATTTATTTTTGGAAGTGTTCGTTTTTTCTCTTGGGTTCGGATTTCCATTTGTTGGCTTCATTATAGCTTTACATTCAACAATATTTCCACAGTGGCCCATGTACTACATTTCTATTTTGCCGGCAAATAATTTGCAAATAATTTTGTCATTTGTGCAAGCAATCTACTGTATCTTGCTTCTTCAATGGCTTTATGCATACTTGCTACTAATAGTCACGATTTTCATTATGTCAGCTTCATTTGTCCCAGAAATTCTAAAAGAATTGATTTGTTCACCTAATCCAATAAGATTTCAGAAGGCCAGCAAGCAATTTAGAAGTTTTAAAAATTTACCTAATATCTATAGACAAATGCAAGTTCTCAATGTTATAATTTTGGACGCTTTTTCATTCATTATTATGCCACTTCAAAGTCTTAGCTCTTACCTCATTATTTATTGCAACTACTCCATGATAAGGCATAAAAATACGATGCACTACATAATTAAGCTTGTTCTTTCCTTTTATATTTTTGCGCTTGGAATTGGGTTGTTTATTATTTTGTCTATTTGCGCAAACGTGTTTGGAATAACTAAAAAAGCGCTCAAGTCAATGTCGAGGAAAGATTGGGTAAGTAAGAGGGAAAACCGTGAAATGAGCAAATTTTTGAAATCTTGCAAACCTCTCAGTATTGGCTATGGAACAGCGTATATAATTAGAAAACGAAGCGTACTGAAGTTTTTGAAATTCTTGGCAAGAGGAACAATTCGAGCGTTATTTGCAATAAAACGATAGATATTTCATTATCATTTTTGTTTGTTAGTTTTTCCTATAGAATTAAGTAAGCAAAATGGAAATAAAAATCAACTCCCTGGCCAAAAATGGCTCATGCCTACCTGTGAAAATCAATATTTCGAATGAAAATACATAAATATTCAATATTTCATGTATAATTCACTGGTGAATTATGTTATAGAGTTTTTAAATTACTTATGCCAACATCCAATCAAAAGGCTATAATTGAATACCGATAACGTGACAATTTACCTGATTTATATCGACAAATGCAGGTATATTCTCAAAAATTGTTATACCCGTTCAAGGTTGACTTTCGTACCTACTTGTTATCCACATTTATTTTATTAGCAAGACATGGGCATGATATGCACTTCACCGCGTATTGACCATTGTGATGCTCATTTCTCATGCTAGAATATATTATGAATCATGTTTAGTAGAAATTAAGTCCAAAATTGATTTTAAAAGCAATATTTTTCTGAAGTAGAATATTAAGACTCGTTGTCATTTTATTCTCCTACTATTATGATGGCGATGACAATCGAATAGTTTGTGTTTTAGCATAATTATTACGTAGCTGAAGCGAGAGCATTCAGCGAAGTAATAGTTTTACTAAAACTGTCTGTCTGTCTGTCTGTCCGTCCGTCTGTGCGCACTCTCCTGGTCACATACATTGACCGATTTGGCTCAAACTTGGCACACAGATAGTACTAATCAAGGGGACCTCTGGGAATACTTTTCAGACAAATCGGTCAAACGGTTCGAAAGTTATAGGCTCGAAAGTTCAGAAACTCATCGATTTGGCTGAAACGTATACGTATACGTAAGAATAGCATAGCATCTGTGTACATAAGCTTGTGCATACATCCGGAATCATGTGCTTGTACATAAATCCAGAATCCGGAATGGTATTATACAAGTAACGCTTTTACTACATTGGGAGAGGATCGCAGAGGTGGGTTTAGAGGTCGGAGGTGGAGGAGATTTGGTGGACGAGGGGGAGGGGGTTTGGAGGTGATCACTCAACGCCTTCTTCAGCTACGTCTCTGGCCTGCTTACTAGCAGTTTATTAATGGGTTGACTTAGCCCTGAGCATACACAAAAAGTTTTACCGGTAAAACTAAAGCACGCTCATTTGGAAGCTGATACAAACATACGCGAAAAATTATTCATTTTGAAATTCTACAGAAAAATTCAAATGTTGGCTGTAGTCTTTAACGCTGCCTGCAAATCAGTAATGTACCCATTACTTCACATTGTGATGAAATGTATGATTATTTCCATGCTGTATTTATTTATCCAAATGAAAAGTGAGCTTGGCTATTTAACAAATTTTGTGCTGATACGCCCGTACAAAATAACTTTAGCACTGATTAATATGCAATTTGTGAAAAGCTTACTTTAAATTAACAGTATTGGGTAATACTTTCATACAGTAATATATAATTAGTTGTACTAATAGTGGTTTTGGTTATCAGCTTCATAATTATAATTCAACTACCGACAAAACGTTCCAAGGTTTTGGTTATTACACCCAATTCCAAGACATTATGTTACTACCACAATAATAATTTTTGTAATAAATCTTGGAAATCACAAAAAAGTCAAATAATGCTTTAATTTGTTTTACTTTACCAAAACAAACACATCAATACCACGCCGATATTTGTAACTCTGCTTTATATGCAGGTGACATTCACCAACGAAACTTTCGTATGGTGTTGTGGCCAATGGATAAAATAGAAATGCAATTGAAATGGGTTTCCCTACTGGCTTTCGTAACGAAGTCAGGAAGACACATTGCGTGCATAGGTAATCGATGCTCTTGATGATGTTAGACATCAAAAGTTTACTTTTTAATTATGACAGATATTTGGTGACGTCTAAATTATTTCTGTCATATATTTATTAAAGTAGACAAATCTGCTTACATAGTCCCAAAGCAGTTGATTAGAATGTCTCATAAAGTGAATCTAATATGCTCTGTTTCAGACGCAATCTTTATAATGGGGTTAATCGATTCTAAATATGCAACATTGGATTTAATACGTGTAACTGTCACATTTCATGTAAATTTTTACCCACAATTTTCTGCTGATTTATCTTACCCGAAACTATTTCACAAATGATTTGACAACATGATATTAATTGACAGACTAGAAAACGTTTTTTTAATAACTCAATTCCTAATGGCAATCCAATTTTGCAATCAAAAGTTTTGACACCAGCCTAAATCGTAACTGATAAATGTAAATTACTGGTACAACAACATCTTTTAATTCAGTGGGTTGATATTCAACAGTTTTTGTTTAATGAATACACGCTTGAGTCCAGATAAGATTCTGAAAATTTATCAGCCATAATTCTCCCGTCATATGTTAGTAGCTCAAGAAACGTTTGTGAATTTGTCAGTGAAAATGACATTTAGACTGTTGGCCATCGATAGCGCATTAATTACTACTTGTAGATTAATATCTAGAAAGAAATGCCGCAGGATTACTATCGTAAGCATTCCAAATCTTACATATTTCCAGAATTTTCGGATTTCATGAAGTCAATCTTTAACTCAAAGAATTTTTCATTAGTTGAATCGGATAGTAAAAGTTTTAGAGGTTCAGAAGGGAACACCACAATTTTTTACAGTTTTATAATTTATTTTAATATATTTATACAATACACAAGGTGATTCAATGATATTTTAAATCATAGAAACGCTCTTTTTTAGCAATTTAAATTTGATGGGTTAATTCAAGTGGATAAAAAAGTACAAATATTTTTTATTCACATTATATTACAGTAGAAAGTTACGAAATCATTGGTTTTACACTCAAGATCAGAGTAAAGTACTAACATCAACAAGATTAGTCAATGATTGACCCCCTAATTTGTTCGAACAGATTCAAAATCTATAAAAAGTTCTGGCGCATATTTTGCGACAATGAGGTTAAAACCAGTTAATTCACAAACCATTTTAGGTAACATATCAGGGAAAAAACATACTCTTGCAGGCAATGCCAATCTTCTTTCACCATTAGGAGTGATTTAAGTCAAGATGTTCGATTAATTTACAAATGGAAGATCGATTTACCTTTCAAATTCGAAAAAGCCTTTGTTGACGCATTTAAGTTGAAATATCGGGGGTTATCTAAATGAAGCTGCACACCAATTTTCAATTGGTCCGAAAGAATTTAAATCATGGTATGTGCTGTTTCCCAGTGTCAGATATATTTATCTTCTCATAGAATTTAGTTCGCGCACGGACCAAGCCATTTTGTCACTACGTTGTTCTCTAGTCTTATACCCTTGTCTTGCAGTTGCAATCGTTATTCGTCTCTTGTCTCATGCCTCATCAAGGCTGGTCTTGTGCCAGCACATTGTCATTATTATTTAATCTTAATTAAACTAATAATTAAATCTAACTCCTCTCTCATCGTGTCTATTAATTTTAAAGTAAATACATAAAAATCGTGAAACTGCCGTAAATCCTATTCTCACGGTGGGGGGGGGGATCATTTTTCACGGAGCAAATTTGTGAGTTAAAAAAATACATACAAACTGTTTATATAACTTTACACTTACAATATTTTTATTTATTTCACGTGACCACTTTGCGCTGTATGCAATTTATTATTTTCAAATGTTTTAGTATATTACCACACGACTTTCTTTGCAATCCCGGCTTAACTATCATTCTCCATAATATGGGAAACCCTTTTTCTTACCTTGAATGCATTTCTTAATATTCGCTGTTTTAATTCATTATGCAGTCCCAAATGTCATCAGACAGTTAGTTAGGACATTGGTTGGTCGACAAATTTATATGCTCATCACGA
Source organism: Orchesella flavescens (assembly GCA_964034955.1). Classification (NCBI taxonomy): domain Eukaryota; kingdom Metazoa; phylum Arthropoda; class Collembola; order Entomobryomorpha; family Orchesellidae; genus Orchesella; species Orchesella flavescens. The sequence continues at coordinate 2,749,809 of OZ035954.1, forward strand.
CCTCATTTAATTGCAAAGGTTTTTTCCCACAAATTTCACAATTTGTTGGATTGTTTTCACCTTGTATTCCTTGATGAGATTGTGTTTGTCATTCAAATCCGTACTAGAATTTAACATTTTCCCCACAAATTGAACATTTAGATATGTTCCGTTCCATTATCGTTTAACATAAAAGCGCCAAGAAATTCTTTTTCCCAAATATGACACTTGTAATGGCGTTCGTATTTGTGTGAACATGTTTACGTAAATTAATCTTAATTGTGAAAGAAGATTGACATTGCCCACAAGAATATGCGATTTTGTTGAAATGTGGCCTAAAATGATTTTCGAATAAACTACTTTTAATCATTTTGCCATAAAGTATGTACTCAAACATTTTTCTCTTTTGGGGGCTTCGCGATAAGTCAGAATTTTCTTCAACCTCCTTGTTAGTTCTTAGTGTGACTCATCCCCAATTGGTACACTTTATATCGTTGATTCAAAAAAACTTTCGATTTGTATTCCAGCTTCTATTTCTTCTTGTGATGTTCTGCGTTATCGCGTCTTGTAGCACTAGCAATGTCGTCGTCCATGAATTCACATTCGGCAAGCTTATCACAATGTATAATGATTATTTCAGGGTCGCTAGGCGAGGATAACTTAGTTGGTACTGATCTAGTTTTCTTGATGGAGAATTGGTCTATGCGATGCTTTGTGTCTATATGCATTTCACTTTCGCATATGTCAGATGTATGTTTCGTGGCCTGAACTCGTACTTTGTCATTTAATTTTCTCTCACTACCTTCCAAACAATTTATATTTAAGTTACATTTCTCCAGCTCCATTTGCGTGACTTCATTGGCACTTTGAAGAGACTCAAAATCCAGGTGTAGCTGGTCATATTTGGCTTCAATTCCTTCGGATTGTAGTTTTTCAACTAAATGTCTATTATGAGCTCTTTCTAGCAAGCTATGACACACAAGATCGCAACTTTCGTATATTTTTTTGGAAGCATTGATTTCTACACAGAAGACTCCAATCCAAATGCTAACAAGACAAAACCAAAGGACAAATAACCCAATAAATTTGCTGTAATCTATCGTATCGGAACCTGGTGAATATTTGGGTTTTAGTATTTTCCTGTGCAGCAGCAAATGCCAATTAGACCACTCATCCCATTTGTAGTGTAACCCTGATGCTACAATTTGCTGAGACGTAGCATAAAGCCAAAACTGATTTTCAGTTTTCATTTTCCATCTATACATTCTGTGCTGTAATGTTTGTTCGAGGACGTGGCAACTCCTAGAAGATCCGAATCTTTTTCTAAAGCACGATGATAAAAACTCCTTTATTACTTCGGTTTTTGATGTCACTCCTGTAAATACAAGCTGTGATTCTTCCATCATCTTCTGTGCGTAGTCTGAAACACGGTCAGTAATATTAATTATGCGGAACGATTTAGACATCGGTAGACCCAAAGACTGGAACTCTTTACTATATCTGTCGTTCAATGACTCCAAAACCAATTGTTGATTATATATGATTGTGTGATTTTTATCAACCAGTTCCTTAATAGTGTTTAATCCTTTCGGCTGAAACATTACGGTTACTAAACTTGTCAAACCATTCCCATATAATTGTAAACACAGAATTTGCAAGCATGATATGATGATTAAGTTGCGAGTACAGACTACACTATGGGCAAATATAAGGGAAATATAGTTGATTAGCTGACGTACAACGGTTTCAAATGTACGATGATAAAAATAAGTGAACAAAGTCACAAGCATTATAACGCAGAATATGCTTATCCAAAAATCATTTGGAAATGCTTCCATCCAAACACCAAATGCCAACTCATGATCACCGTTCGATTTCTGTTGACAATAGAATAAACTCTCCGATTCAAACTTATAAAACGGTTCACTGGCGATCACGAAAGGCGGGTGGGAAGATGGCTTACTTGAATACGTTGGACCATTCACACTCTCAGGGCCCTCATACCAATTAGAAATGCGAAACTTCTGCATTTGTGATAAATTATGCAGAATTATTGTCATATTATGTTTTGTTGAGAAAGTTAGCACTACTTCAATGTTTGTCACACAAGCATAATGTATTCGCCTTTTGTGGTTGATGCAAATATTTTGCTGACGTTTCGGAACATGCTGCATAAACTTCTCAGGATCATATACCAATGCAGGTATCATTTTTCCATTAGCGTTCCAAAATAAATCCCGATGCATCGAATATATGTCATTTAATTGAAACTTGTTGGCGAAGCTAGTTAGAATCATCGGAGTAGAAGAGCAGTATTCAGCACAAATTACCGTTATTAAAGTTTCATTTCGTTCGTATGCTAAATTGGGAGACAGAGTTACTACCAATTTCAGAGCTGGAAATGTAAGAAGCTTTCCTTCCTTCTGAAATTTTTCTAGAGCTGCTATTGTAGTTTGATGAATTGTCAACGCAACCCTCCAAATAAATAAAATTATGGACCGGGAGGATACCAAACTATTGCCCCACTCCAAGAGAGCAGCATTGTAATTCACACCGAATGGACTGACAACGACATTAATTGTGTTTGAATAGCGATAATTTCCTCGATTTGTTGTGCTCATGTTGTTCAATGCAAGAAATCTCGGGTACAAATGGGGACTTGGTTGAAGACATCCATTTACAAATCCATTGGCTTGGTAAAAGTAAATGACGAATTGTTCCCAATGGATATTAAGTTGCGGAAACAGTTTACTTAAGCAATCAGTGTCGTCACCTGCTGTTTTTAAAATAGGAGTTACAGTTAGTAGCAGTAGCAACATGGGCAGATGGATTTGATATGGAAACATTGTATCACCTAGTTTTTTTGTAATACTGTCTTTTTAAATTATTACATTTGTAAATTAGTCAATTCAGATCTACTCAGCAAAGTAAAGTAGAGTTTCTGTGTCGATTAATTTCGTCTCAGTTTGTGATATTATATCACCACTCAATAGTGGAACATCTAAAAATGAGTCTAGTTATTAACTTAAATTTGCAAAATTGGCATATCGACACATGGTTCCATATTTTGAGAGTTATGAACTTTTTCCAGTAATGAAAACCAGGTTTCGAAACACTAATAAACCGAGTTAACTTAAAAATTAATGTATATACACTGGAAATTCATTGGTTGCTATGCTACATTTTTTATAGTTAAATGCTAAATATTGGTGGTTTACATTTCTACGTTAAAACTTTAAAAATTTGAGCGCCCAGTTTGCTAAACTTGTGTTACGGAGGAGGAAAGAACAAGTATATCACAGACACATATCAATTACATATTTCTTCAATTCGTCATTAACATTTTAATCTGACAATACCATAAAATTCCGCCTTTTCCTCGGCTAAAAAATATGTGGACCACTGGATTACCATTTTTGCCACTCGTAATTGGCAGAAAAGTACCACGGCAGAAAGCGTCACTTATTTACAATTTTTTTAGGGTGTTTATTTAAATTGCCCACTTTTTTGCATTACATTTCGCTGGTCAAAATTCTTCGTATATGATACAAGTCAACAAATTAAACGTTATCACTATTTAATTTAATACATAATTTAATGATTATTCAATAACAATACAGTTATCTTGAAAGAAATAGTTGAACTTTTCCTGTACAATCATAGCCTTCTTAGCTTTTGCTGGTCTACCACGCTTTCTTTTGCACCAATAGATATTTCCTTCGCCATGTGTTTACGTATGTATTCTTTCTAAAAACGGGGACATGAGCAAGAGGAATTTTCCCAATTATCATTTCCAATTTCCACAACATGTAAATACCACGTTTATAACCATCAAAAGACTTCCAACTACTGTTTGTGTACAAGTGAATATATTTGTCAAAATAACCCTTTAACTTCCTACACCCAGTTGACGGAATGAAATAGAACGTTATTTGCTTATCAAGTTCGGTTCTGTCCTTTATTTTGGCTGACCTGCTCCTATGATATTCTTCAGTTGGTTAGCTGGATGCTGAATTCCTTAAAGTTAGGCGATTTTGGATTACGTTCTTTAGAACACGCTTACAATAATTTAAAGTGTTTGAATCAATGATCCAAATCCATTACGCTAATGAATTTTTCCTTCAGATTAATTACCCTTGGTGGCTTCAAGACCATTGTTGGTACTTAGGTAACCTGCTACTTCAACCTCGAACCATCCCGTTTTTTATCGGCCTTATTCCGCAACAAAGTAGTCACAAAAAGTTTTTTTGTAAAAAGTGTAACTACTGAAGTAAACTCATCAACACATCTACTTAATTGAATTAAACGAATATCTGAAAGAATTTTATCTCGCAAATCAGTAGGAATAGATTTTAAATACTTGTTGTCATTCAGCTTTCTTCTAAGTTACATTTATACCTTCAAACACCATAGTACGTTAAAGTTAAAAAAGATGGGCAGTTTTATTAAAAATATGGGCATCCAAATAAAAAAAGGATAAAATATGCATTTTCGAATAATGTAAATTTCGGGTGGGCAATTTTGGTTAAAGTGGTGGCACTTTAAATACATCCCCTATGGCACATATGTATATTGTAAGTGCTGACCGAAAACTATATACCAAAAGTAATTAATCCAAACACGTAAACTAAACTCTACAATCTTGTTTGTAAGAATAGAGAGGAATAATGTCTCGTATTGATTGCTATCTTATTCCCATCACGAGAAGTTTAGCCTTCGGTGGTTCCTGTTTTGTAAATTTGACCGAAGAATTGGGAAAGAACACGTAGATATTGGCCAACGGACAAAGCACGGTTCCTTTGGACTGATTCTATACCATATATAAATTACCACCAAGCACACGTCTCACAAATTCTAGTTTAGATGGCCCACGTGTTGAAATACTAATTAAAACTTGCTTTTTTTTGCTTCTTTACTTGCAGACTCTGTTGAACAGCAGAGGTCTTTACTCTATTAGGCATTACCCCAGGTTCCAGAGATCGACTTACTGAGCAAGTGGTCCATAGCTACTACTACGTCGATTCAATTCATGTGTAACTTAACTATGGCTCGAAAGCCGCAGCATTGAGAGAACCACATTATTGGCATTACTGCCACTCCAATTTAATTGGTGGGTGTCATCACCATTCAATATCACACGTTTCGGCCAGAGGTCGGTCACACCCCTTGAGTTCTCTCGCCGCCCAGAGAGGCACGAAGGAGTGTTGAAGGCACCAGAACCAAGATTCGAACTAGTGCCTCAACACACCTTAGTCGGCAGCGCTAGCCTTTGGGCTACCTACGCCTCTCCATTCTTTATTTCTCTTTATTTATTATTCAGGTTAAGAGATCACTGGTTTCTTGTAACGAAACACTAAAACAACTCAATGTTATGATTGAATTTCACACATTATCACATGTAGAAATTTGCAGCAATATTGGAAAGCAGGGTATGATATATAAATGGGCACATTTACAAGTAAATGTCCAAGATAGAAATGTGTTGGTTGCTACATTAAAGATTAGTGCTACTTGTTAAACTTCTTTTTAAGTTTGCATGATTATATAGGTAGAATTCTACCACTCAGTTTTGAATTGCAGACAATTGCAATCATGTATTCATAACGGCAGCTTAATTTTTTAGATTCAACATCCACTAAATAAACACAGTAATAAACTTGAATTTTAAAAGGGAACTGAGCTGAACCACGGGGAGCTACTGCTGTGGAAACATGAAAGCCCTCCGAGTTATTGGATATTTGATAGGCAACTTCAAAACTCCTAGATTATATTGATTACGATTAAAATCTCATGCATATTTTGGAAACTTTAATGATATTCCGTCTGGCTCGTGGATGTCTGAATTTAGGATTTAGCACATTGTGTATTGTAAGTGCTAGGCGAAAGCTATAACCAAAAGTAATTAATCCAAACACGCAAACTTAAGCATTTCAATCTTACAATACAATACACTTGTATGTATAAATAGGAATATTGTCGTGTATACACTGCTACGTTTTACACTTTACAAGAGCTGTAGAATTCGGTGCTTCCTGTTTTGTAGACACGCTTAAAGAATATGGGAAAATACGATTAACCTATTGACTAATAGATTCCAACAGCAATTAATCTAAACACGCGAAGCAAACTTATTTTTTTTAACCTGACATTACAATATGTTTATAAGACTAGAAACGAATGATGTCAAAGACAAGTACACGAGTTTTAAATTTTAATTACCAGTATCCTGCCGATGTGTAGAAACGTTGGATACTTTAAAAAAGATTTGAAGAAAATTGATGGAGTATCATTTGATTTATGACGGCATTACTACAGCTTCAATTTTCCAGTAAAGCACAAATAACTTTTACATGGTTGTGTGTGTTTTTTAATCAAATGTTTGTCTAAATGCCTACTGTATTCCATTATTACACTCAACAAATTTGCTTGCTTACTTCATTTACTAAATAGCTATTTGCTATTACTTTCCGACAGTCTGGTTGTCTTCATATGGTCATAAAGTCTTCAAGCATAAGTTAGTGTATGGTTGACGGTGATCAATAGAATTGTGAATTGGAAAAAACATGACCCTTCGAAAATCCAATTTTTATGGCCTATTTTGGAATAAAAAAAATTAATTTTCGAAGGGTCATGTTTTTTTATTCCTATTACTTCCGTTGTTATTCAGGTAGCTTACCCTACATTAATTATACGAAGCTTACTATATGAATTTGTTAGAGGAAATGGTTACAGTGAGAGATACCATTTTAGATTTGGCATGTAATTTATGGGAGTAGCTGCTGTCGCTTGCTTCGTTAAAGAAAAATGTGTTTCGAGTCGCCATGAATAAGTAATTGATATGATGGGCAGAAAATCATTTTTTGTCAAATAACATATTTTATCCTTTCAATGTTCAAAACAGCTTGAATGGTTTTGATGTCACGGTATGGAACAAAGCGAAAGAAAGCCAATTGGAATCTATTGATAATATGTTAACCATAATTTAGTGAGTAAGTATAGCAATGATAGACCTGTTAGATATTTAAAAAGTTGGTATCTATATAAGAATGTAAGCTTTGTGACATCAAATAAACCACACGTGTATGTGATACATAAGCGACGCGGAGCAGTTGAAAAAAAATTGACACTACCAGTTGATTTACCATGAAAAATTACTTACATACATTACTTAATTGAGTTTCATGTAAATCAAAAGAAGCAAAAACTGATGTAACCTCAGTGGGATTCGTAATGTAGCCCACTATCTCAAAGGTTGCATGAGAGCAGCACGTTAAGAATGTATAGCCATGATTATGACACGATGACATATCGATGGTCGGCAAGTCAATTGTACCATATCTTTCTTGGTCCGATCGGAAAACGTTACATCTCTTTTGAGGTCCGATCAGAAATAGCTTCATCTCTTTCTTGGTCCGATCGGAAAATGCATCATCTCATTTTTGGGGTAAGGTGAGATATTACTACCACATTGTGCGTAAAATTCTGTACATTTTGGTACCAAATACCAATAGGTCGGCTTGGTTATTCTTGTCAAAATAGGCTTTAAAAAACTACTGATTGTACTACAAAGCAAGGTTGAAGTGTGAAGGGAGTCTGAATGATTCCTTGCTATTTTAAAGTTAAATAGTTAATTCATTTGAAGTTTTGATGGAAAGGAAAAGCCAAAAGTTGTACATCTATTGCTGAAATCACAACGTAAATTGATTAGGAGACATTTACAATAGAAGATTTGCAAGCAGCATATAGTAAGTCTGAAGTATAAAATCGAAGTCTCTATTTTTGATGCTCCTGATCAATAATAGTTTAGGAGATAATGCATTTTCCGACCGGACTAAGAAAGAGATGAAGCTATTTCTGATCGGACCTCAAAAGAGATGTAACATTTTCCGATCGGACCAAGAAAGAGATGGAAGAATTGACTTGCCGACCATGGATATGACACTTCACTCTACAGGCCCCCCCAAATGAGAAAATTTTCAATCTCAAGAATCAACGCTCCGCGTCGCTTAATAAGAGAGGAATAAACTCGATATTTTTTTAATTCTTATATGTGACATTTATTAAACACCATACTGAACTCATTATTTCCCCTATTAAAGTTGTTCCTGGATAAGATGGCCCAGAGAAGTTCCGGGATGGCCCAGAGAAGAAGACTTTGGAGAAGTGATCTCCAACATTATAATTCCGTATCGGTTCACCCAAAAAAGTTGCTATTTTAACAAAGGCTTACTATATGCACACAATTTATGTATGTCCAATGATAGTGTTTCGGACAGAAATATAAGTTTTGTTGCTTTGACTATATATAGTTTGGAAGTACGGAAAAAAATCAAACAACGCCTTCATAGGAAGGAAAACCAAACGGCATTTCAATTCCAAATAATCAATATCAATGGGTTTCCTTAAACCAATACAAATCAATCATAAAGCCATGGTCATGTTTTTTTGCATTAGGTTTTGCAATATTTATGTTTTTGAACATTGCAGTGGAATTTATTTTCATGGCTTGCATTATGAACATGCTTCCATATAAGTTTTACAAAGTCAGCTATCAGTATGTTTTGATTAGAACAAGCCAGAATATATATGTACCTGACATGGAAAATTTAAAAAAAAAAAACTACCATAATATTCAAAAAAGTATTCAAAGGTTTTTTTTAAAGGATGGCTAATAAGTTAGGGAACTGGGGTTATTTGGTCGTATTTTCCACAAATGTGGACCTATTTACTTCATTTTTTCAGCATAATGTAGAGAATCTTAATAGCTACCTTTTGATATCCTGAAGGGCCTTCTGAACCCCTTGGTAGCTGTATAGCGAATAATTTAGTACAAGAGGGGTCAAAGGTTTTAGGGAGAAAAATAGTGGACAAAATTTTGGGTATTGTCGACGAGACGTACGTCCACCTGGAGCCTTACCAGTGCCGTGACGAAGGTTTTACCTCAGAGTAGACCCTGCAGAAGGGCCCAGTGCTCAAAAGTATGGGTCCCAGACTAAGGTCCCCAAAAAATCTTGATATGATAAGCGATGGTCGAATTCGGAAACGCTTCGTAACCTTACTTTTCAGAAGGAACTACGACGGCTGAAATCAACATTCAAGAATGTCTCAAGCGTCGCCTGCTTCCCTTTATCGATGCTCATCATGAAATCGAAGACAAAAGTTTCTTGCCGGACTTGGTTTCTTCGGATTATGCGAAAAAGACTCAGAAGTACCTTTGCGCCAAAAACATCAAATTTGTACCCAAAGGCAAGAACCCCCAAAATTATCCCCAATGTAGAGAAATTGAAACTTTTTGGTTTATTTGCGAAAGCAGGTACTTGCAGCGATAGGATGCACACAAAAGCCTTCAGGGATTCCTGCAGGTTTGGACAAAAACTCCAAAGGAAATTGGAAAACGCCCGGAAAATTCGTTTTGGAGCATGCTGCAAAAATGACTCGCTCCACAGCTACCAAAGGGGTTCAGAAGGCTCTTCAAGATATCAATAAGTAGATATTAAGATTCTCTACATTGTGCTGAAAAAATGAAGCAAAAAAGTCCACATTTGTGGAAAATACGACTAAATTACGCCAGTTCCCTAACTTATTAGCCATCCTTTAAAAAAAACCTTTGAATACTTTTTTGAATATTATGGTAGTTTTTTTTTTTTAAATTTTCCATGTCAGGTACATATATATTCTGGCTTGTTCTAATCAAAACATACTGATAGCTGACTTTGTAAAACTTATATGGAAGCATGTTCATAATGCAAGCCATGAAAATAAATTGGTTATTAAATTTTAGCTGTCCAAGTTTAGTTTATATTTGCCGTTCGTTGTGTTTGAGCTCACAAAAATTATTTCAATACATTTTTTCCTGGAATTACAATTTATAGTTACCATACCAAAATAAATCCTCATTCTTTTTTAAAACCCAGGCACGAGGGAACCACTTGAAATCGAATGTAAAACAGAAATTAAATCAAGTTTCTAGCTCAACTTTTTAAAATTTTCTCCACGGTACTTTTCATCCAGCGGGCCCTATTTTAGTAGTTGTAAATGTTTAAACAAAAATGAATTTGGAAATGACAACCCCCGAAACGAATAGAAGTAGAAGAATATCACCTTTACCTATGTGTAAAGAACTATTTCCATACTGCCCCCAAATGCTTTTGGAATGGTGCCCAAAGTCCAAGTTGTTTGTTACAAATGGTTCAATGTGTAGCGAATATTTGCATTGGTATTTGAATGTGTTGTTGGTCGTCTTCATTGTCGGTTTTGGTTCATGCGTTTACGTAATCACGCACAGATCAGTTTTGCCCGTTGACCTTGTTATCATTACATTTATGTTCGGAGCTAAATCAACGTTGGTCTGGGCAAACTCTGCAGTACTAATACTACACGTCAATGATCTCGTACATGGTCTACAAAAACTCTTCGTCTTGAAAGTGCTATTGGGTAAGCTTACAATAACTTATAATTTTACGATCCTTAAAATAATTTGATTCTTGCATAATATTTCAAAAATGAAAAAAAAATTGCAAACCTAAATTGTTCCTTGAAAACATATTGCAGAACAATCTTACGTTAGAACCCATCCCAATTTGAAATTCGAAAAATATTGGCGAAGAATATCCATATTTCTCCATCTTTTAATTCCGATATTTGCAGCGATTCTTGTTGTTTTGCCGGTTACATGTGTTTATGCAGGACTTGACCCGTTCGTGTGCACTTTCAACAGGCTCATTATCTTGGACAAAGTTTGTCAAAATATCAGCTTCTGTTTGTCTGTTGGAAAGATTACAATTTTGGTTTTCCGACTCGCTTCAGCTTTCATTTGTGTTGCAGAAGCTTGTCGATTTTACTCCTTATATTTTTCATTTTTAACTCACATATACGAGCTGGTATCAAGATGTCTAGATAATTTAAATTTTATTCCAGTTGGACTTGATTTAGAAACAAATTCGAAATTTGTTACAAATTACAACGCACTTCGACTTGAAGAACACATCATTGATGTTCCATTGTCATTTTTGATTGAAATATTGATGGGACTCGGGTTTTTAATTTTTGTGATCTGTCATATTACTACTATCAGGGGTTTTCACAGGTGGCCCATTCATGTTTATTGGATAGCTCCCACAGTTTCATTGTTGTGTGCATTTTTTGTATTTTTCTTTCTCCCTGTTGGAATTGAGTGTAATCGGCAGAGTAGCAAACTACTTGAAAATTTGTCAAGGAAGGTAAGATTTTACAAAGGACCACAACGGAAAATTATAAAAAATAATGAACTACAGATAAAATCTTTGAAGCCCATTGCCCTCCGTTGTGGTACAATGGTTAAAATTGAGAGTGGAGTGGACAGAATGTATTTTGATGGAATATTTCAGAGAACGTTTGATGGTCTAATGCTTCCTGTATTTGTTTTGTAGTGATGACCGGTTGGTAGGAAAATTATTTGTAAAAAATGACTTATAAAACTGGTATTTAACTACACAAAAGATATGTATTGTACATTTTTAGAATCAATAAATTTAATTTGATTATTTAGTGAGTATGCTATGTCCTTCATTAACTAGATATTTATTGCAAGTTTATAGCAAGGTCCAGTCTGTCCGTCATTCCGTGGCCCTGGGAATTGGGAATTTGTGTTGTGCTAAAGGGGCCAAAAATAAAAAGTTTGGATTTTTGAAAAATATAAAGAAGAATCAAGTCCAGTTTTCGTTGCTGAGTAAGAGTATTTCTTTAGATTTTGTCCAGCATGCATTTTTTTGAGAAAACTGAGAATTTGCAAAACGTTTACCAGCTTCTATAGCAGTGGCGGAAAAGTAGGCGGTGCAGGCGGTGCACCGCACTCAGGCCCCGGGGCCTTCGAAAGTAAGAGTGGCCCCAAGATCTAATACCAAAAGCTGACCAAGTTCACAAAAGAGAGCAGTTAATGTTCGGATCGTGATCCATGGATTTTTGGTCTAATGGGATACCAATAAACAACTAAAGCATATTTTAAAATACCGAATTCAAGATCAAAATTCCACTTTGACTAGATATTGTAGGATAGTATTAAATATTAAAGATACATTTTACAAATTTAAATTTTCATTCAATATAGGATTTGCCTGTAATAATTGAAGGCAAAATAACAAAAGTAATTACCAAATATTTCAACCTTGAAGTTTCGAGTTGACTCTGGCAAACCAACTTACTAAGAAAATGATAGACTGAACGGGATTTATTTTTAATTCTTCGTAACGTCTCAACCCTACCGGCAATTCGCTTTAAAATCGAATAGTGAGTTCGTAGCGATCAAAGCGATTTTGTATGAAGTCGACCTTCGTAGAGAAGTCGCCACGATTGCAGTAACGAAATCGTATAGATTAAGATACTACACATTCGCTATGGATTAATCGCAAATAAACAGCTATGAAATCGATACGATTATTTCAGGTTGATAATCTATTATGTTTTTCGTTTCCCATTCGGGCAGAGATCGTTACGATTGTTGTTTTCTTATATTTATGCGTTATTATGAAAGGCGAGTTAGCTTTGAAATCGATACGACTTCGAAAGTCTAAGCAGATGACATAAAAGAAAGGGCATTCTCTTTACTTGGATCTCAAATAATTAAGATCCAAGTCATTCAACCTCACTCGGTTAAAAGTTCGGCTACATCAACCGGATGACGACCACGACAGATGACTCACACCTGACCTGATGTCGCGTTACATTAAAAGGGAGGAAAGCTGGTATTCATCACGTTAGCAAACTATTGCAACATGGTAAGTTAATTTTGTTATTTGAGGAGTTTGCAAACGGGGTTTGAATTGGTTTATCATGATTTTCTATTTATTACAGATGCTCTGCAGGTCAGCCCACGGTGGACAGCTCGAGCCTCAATGTGCAAGAATTTCATCGCAAAATGTAAGTTTTTTGGATTTAATTTTTTGTAGAAAAACTATATAAATGAATAATTATGAATGGTTATTTTTGCATTCTTTTTGTATATTCTAGTAAGAAAGAAGATGGAATACGGAATCCTTCAAACTACAGCACGTCCACCTCTCCAGATTTCATGCAGGCTTTCCTATTTCAACAGTGTTTAATTTAAATATTATTTTAAGTATCATTTTTAATTTTATCATTAACAATACTTGTTGAGTAATGATATTTGATTTGTAAACAATAAATGTTCAAAATCTATATTTTTGTATTCAATGTAATTTTTTGGCACGAATTCGCATCAATATAGCTTTGAAATAGTAGCGTGAGCATTCACTAGTAAACAAACAGGGCTGCAATATCTGTACGATTTCATTTCGCTTTCGGTTCAACGAATCTACTCGCAATCGCTTCAAAGTCGCGATGATCTCGCGGACATTTAGCCCTACTTGGGCTTCGAGGTCGATACGAAATCATGGTAATCACTTCGAATTTCACTTCGATATATTAAAGGGATTTCACTTCGATCAAATCGATCTTTGCCGGTAGGGAAAAGACAGTTTGAATTTGGCCATCGTGCAAAAAACTGAACATCATGCACATGCACAAATCCCTATTTCCAAATCCAATTAAAAAACCTTTGATTGGCAATTACAGATGTTAGAACTTAAACAAGATACTATAAGTCACTAATATGTTTTATGTAAAGGGATTACCATTGTGATTTCATTGATTGAAAAAAAGCCATTATTTTGAGTAAATTGGAAATGGGTATCAAACTCAAATCAAATTATAAATTGAAAAAGGTTTACCACTCTTTAAATTGAATTTAACTTTCTCAATTTAATCAAATTGAACTACCAAATGCAAGAAAAACACATGGAGTGGCGCCTATAAGTCCGGGATTGGAATCAACTTTTTTCATAAACCTTGAGAGTCAGTTGGAGAACTTCTCAGTTTCTTTCAATCACTAGCAAGTCATCGTCAAAAGCCATGCATAAAAACTTTAACAAGAATGCAAAGCGATCGTTATTTTCAAATTCTTGGGGCTCACAATACGTGGGCCAACATCGTCTTAGGCTCCCCATTTACCTTCAATCAAAGTAATCGGGAATTGTCTGTTGATCCTAGGAAATATAAGCGGGTTCAATTTTCATTTTGGACTTTTGCAATTCAAATGTTGTTTATCGTATTACGAGCATTGATTCAATTATTGAAATTGGAACAAAGAGACCCAACTCATTATTACTACTTAATCTGCTTGTCTATAGCCGGTTCTTCCGTCGTTATAATATTAGCTTTGGCAGTATGGAAGGCGGAGGAAATTGCAGTTGCTGTTACTGCAGTGACACGTATCTACAAAAACATCCAAAGTAAGTCCGTTAATTTACCTGGTTTTTAATTCGCAACGGTTTTTAATTGAATTGTGGATTTCCCCTAGGAAAATATATGCCAACATTTGTTGCGAACACATCATATCCAAATATGTTCTGGGATTTCTTAGCATTTATTGGTGGATTCGGCTTGTCATTTGCTGCATTCATTATTAGCCTTCATGCATTGATATTTCCGAGGTGGCCGTTGTATTTTATTTCTATAATTCCGGCCGACAAATGTCCCACATTTCTTTATGCCATGCATGCCATCTATGTTGTGTGGCTACTGCAGATGCTCTACTCCTTCCTAATTCTGTTGTTCACCTTCATTGTCGGGCTTGCACCGAGCCTTTTAATCATTTTAAAAGAATTCATTTGTTCAAACCAATTTTGCATCCCACCTCGTTGTCAGAGAGCCAGAAAGGAATTCCGAAGACCACAAAGTTTACCTGGTTTGTATCGACAAATGCAAGTTGTGAATATTATGCTACAAGATATTGTTTCAGAAGTCATTATGCCTGTACAAGCTTTATTTTCATATCTTATTGTTTTTTGCAATTTTTCCATTCTTCGACATGGACATGATATGCATTTCACGATTAAGTTTATTTTGGTGTTTTACGCTGCTATTTGTACTATATCAGTTCCCATTGCATTGGAAGTTTGTGCAAACTTGTATGTGTACTCAAAAAAGGCCCTGATCTCAATGAAACGTAAGCGTTGGGGGTCCAGGAAATTAAATAAGGAAATGTCAAAATTTTGTAGATCATGTAAGCCACTTAGCGTTGGGTGTGGTAGTGCGTATGTAGTAAGAAAGCGGAGTGTGCTCAAGTTTTTTAAGTTTGTTGCACGAGGAACATTTCGAGCTTTGCTTGGTGTTAAAAAATAGTTAAAAATAAGTTGAATGCGATATGGCTTTGTTCGAAATTATAAGTTAGGGAAATTTACTGTTATTTTAAGTTAATAGTAGAATTTTCTTCTATTTTCCAAACTAATGTATGCTCATTTCATTTATTTTACTTACGATTGACACTGTTTGCTCCAATAAAAACAGCAATAAAGCTAAGCAAAGCATAAACCTGACACCAAAACGTCCCTGTCACTGTAAAAAAATTTGTTGGAATTATCACAGCCCCTCCTACGGTTCGTTTGTTTACAAGACGAGATAAACATAAACAAACTTATACTGCTCAACCCCATATTTCTAACCTGATTGTAGCCTTTCATGAGTTTAAACCGTTGCAATATTTTGTTACGGCTTACCGGGAGAAGTGGTACTTGTTTTGGCAAAATTTAATTCAACCTCAATTCGTTTTATTCTAATACACCACATTCCACTAGTCATCGTAATTACCTTCGCACTGTTTTGCAAGTTTTGAAAATTATTTAGAATTTTTTTAGTAGAAACTTAAGTTAGAAGTTAAGTTGTTTTTACTAGATACTTGGTCTAACTCAAAGAAAGGTACAGAAATTTCTCTCGAAATATCAATTTTGTTTAAAATGCTTAAATGACCCTGAAGAATGTAGAAAGAAGAATTCAATGTAAGCAGAGATGTGCTACCGCGGTATTTCGGTAAGCGGTAGCAGTATCCGGTAGTACCAACCGCAACCAGATTAAAAACTACCGCTACCGACTACCGCAAGCATATTAAAAATACCGACTAAACTACCGCATACCAACCAGCACTCTCGCAATAAAAATTTTTTTTTGCTTTGGCAGGGGCCACCTCATCTCAAGTTGGCATTGTTCTTCACCAGTTGGTTAAATGAAGCGTGGCATCACTTTCTTTCTGAATAAAAGCAATTAATTATCTTTTCCGATTTTCACTTAGGCATAATCCTACCTGTAATTGTACCATTCTCATTATCAACTTCTTGATAAAATCAAAAAATACGCTTATGAAAAACGCTTTGTTTGGAAGCTTCAAGTATTATAAAAATGATTTTTTCCCAAAGCAGTTGCTCATTACTACCAGTTGGAACTAGCTGCAATATTTCGGAATCAATTGATTTATAGCTGCCTAATCAGAAATGTTCTAGAGAAGATGGAGGGATATTTCGAATATGATTAAGTTTCATTGTTTGAATTTGTTCAGCATTATGTATTGCCGGCAGAGGAAAATTTAGAAAGCTCTGGCAATAATTTATACGTGTCAGCAAAATAGTTCATCCGAGGTCATCGTCAGTGGATAGGAAAAGGAGAGCAGGACCAAGCAGAAAGCAAATCAGTTTAACCACGTCAAGTCATGAAGATTTGAAATATGGAGGGTTGTGCAAATAGTTAGGTGATTACTCTGTCAGCTTAAACTATAAGGAAATAAGAGCAAGCAACATTAGCTAATAATTTGTTAATACTGCATTTTACGTCTTTGTTATTCCTACAGTTAAGAATAAGCCATAAGGGCATACGACATTGATAAGCAGTGGAGCAAAGGCTCAAAATAAGATAGTTTGGGCAGCGCAACGGAGTCCCCATCTACGTAGCTACATTCATTCCGAACAAGAAAAGTAGAAAAACGACAACTCCCATGACTATCTATATGAATGTATGTATATGAATACTATATTTCCTGCTTCAGTTTTGCGATAAAATTAAATTGCTTTTTGGAAATTTTCACGTCACCAAATTGTTTTTTAAGCATAAACGACAGTAAAGCGCCTCTAATATACTCTTTGCTAAGGAAAAATAACAAAAGAAAGACCGACCTGAATAGTGGAATATCATATTTCATTTGTTTCCAATATAGTCGTTTTTAAATACTAGCAAACATGTAGCAAAGATTCCTATAGTTCGGATGCTATGGTTAATATGCATTAATAGGATTCCTCAGTTAGAAATTTAGGTTTAATGAAAAATCCTGAGATGATAAACCCCTCCGTATATTTTAATCCTTGGAACCAAAACTCAAATTATATGGATATGCATAATCCGATTTCGCACAAAATTCTAGCAACAATATGTGCGACTGTAGCTTCCTTTTGATACTTCATGTAGCATTGTAATTATCAACCATAAAATATTGAAAATTCAACTTTTCTACGCAGCAATTAAAAAAACAGCCTAGCAGACTATTGAAAACTGTGTTTCAGAAAGGCTACCGGTTAAAAAATTAAATATACATACATGCCAACAAAGTACGACTTGAAAAATATGTTAAGTTTTATTTATTGTAGCACAAAAGCATCTGTAGCGCAAATTGCAATGAAAATTACTAAATCTTGGTACAATCCCGTTGGATTAATCTCTATGATTTCCCAGTATTAATCCAATCATTAACTTTAGTTCGAATCCAGTCAATATAAGGAGGTATAAATGTGTACATAATGGGAAATCTCTTTGAGCCACAGCCCCCTTTTGATACCAAAAAATTAAATTATGGAATATACTTAAATTTAAAAAAATTAGTTAACTAACTTGGTTACAATCAAATCAACTCACGATAAACAAAACTGAAAATTCCCGCTAGGTACTTCCGGCCAGTGTTTTTGTTCACGGCTATTGCAGGCCCACCACTATCACCTAAAATATGTGTATAACTCATTAAATGTCCGTATTATTTAAATGATAACCTTAGTTGGGTTATATTTTCAAGGTGTTACCAATGCAAGCACTTTTTCCTTCTATGGGGTCCAAAAGACACAAAATTTTGTTAGAAATTCTAATTCTCGAGTCGCCAGTTCCAGTTTGCTCATTAAAACCAAAGCTTCGGCAGTTTGCAGTGGGCAAAACACTTATGTTTGCCACCTGTAAAATATCTGGCTTTATTTTAGTGGCCGGCACACTATTAGCTCCCCACCCGGACACCTGAACTGTTGCTGCAAAATTCAAGTGCTTGTTTTACTTGAAATGGTTCATGTAAATTATTAAGATGAAGCAATGTGAAATGGATAAATTACCAGACGGGTTTGGCTGTTCCCAATTGAACCCAGGTAGGTCGATTGGTTGAATGTATTTAGTAAGAGTAAAGGGCGTTTTATAAAAGATAATGGCCAAATCATTGGAATACTTATCCTCATCAGCACCACTGTACTTCTCATGCATTACGATTCGGTGGGCGGTTTTAAGCTGCTCAAGTCCGGATACTATTGCTTTGCTGCGGTCACCAGCAACCATTCTACAGTTTCCTGGTGGAACAGCACTACGGGGGGTTGGGTATCCATCATAAACACAATGGGCTGCGGTGAGAACAAATTGAATACTGTTAAGTTCCACTAGTGCAGCACCACACGTTTTGATTTTCCCTTGGTTGTTAACCACCCGAAGGTGGAGCTGGCAAGGAATTTCTCCCCAATTAGCATTTCGTCCACGTACAACTCTTCCCGTTATTACATCCGAGTCAACTAGATTAGCAAATACTCGATATAAAATTTGGCCATATAAAATGTATTTTTTAGATTAATATTCTTTTTGCATTTCTTATACTTTCAGGTATAGTAGGATGAGCCAGAATTGGGCTAAGTGGTTGTCTGTAGCGGAGGTAATTTTGATGTGCACGGTGCCATCGATGGGATTGCTTTGGAATATTTTTAGTTATTTTTACAATTAAACCCATTTCCTAAAAGGACCTGGTTTATTTTGTATTTACTACACAATTATGTATGAGCTTACCTGGTAGCCAGTGCATGTTACTGACAAAAAGAGTAAAAACATCGATATTGCCCATGCAGACTTCATTTTAGTGAATATATCTGATGCTGAACTGATCAGCTCAAAGCCAAAAGTGTCTATAGTTAGCTTCGTTTTGACGCTAAGTTAAAAGAATACTTGGGGGTTGGAAAGTTTTCATGGCCTACTTTCATTTTCAGCCTTCAATTTAATGTGTGCTAATTTAAAGTAAAAACTGTATTGTTTTGTCGGATCGTAAATTGATTTGATTTAATTAACAATACATAAAATAAAAAGGTTTCCTTGAGAGTATTTTTGGCGAAGGTCATCTTAGGTATGTTAACGTATTGTACGTTTTGAAATTAGCGAAAGCGCTAGCCCTGGCTTAATCCATCCTTGCTTTAGACCTGCCTTCAATGTATGATTTAGGAATTTTTTTCTCAAAAATCTTCAACGTGCTTGGTGGAAAATATGTTTTTGGACAACGAAACATGTTGAAAACAAACCTGGTTCAAGTATTTAATGAGTTGCAAATCAAATTGGAATATTTATTTAATCTTCAACAAAAATGCCGCGTACTGTAAGATTTTCAATAGCAATTTTCCAAAGCAACCACGCTATTTTGAAGATCACTCAATATCTACGGGGTTTCCCGTTTCTTTAGCCGAATATACATACATACGTAGAAATACATAGAAACAGAACACATAATATTTTTTTAAAAATATGATTGTTTTTAGGTTGCCTATCAAGTAACCAGTCTACTGGTTTGAAGCTTCATTAAAGGGTCAGATTTGTGATGTTTTTTTTGCTAGAGGTTGGTGTAATAGTGCTTTTAGTATAGAATCATTCGAAAGGAATCACGATAGTTTGTACATTAAATATCTACATGTTTTTTCTCAATTTTTGTTTAGACAATAGCAACCCCTGTTTTGTATCCCTTTTCATCTTAATAGGTACACAAAAAACGATCGATACAAGACATTCTTCTTAGTCATATATTCAGATAATCATATTGTAAACGGCGTGTAAGTTTGCGTGATAGGATGAGTTGAATTTGGTCTTGAAATATTCCAAGAGGTAGATTCAATCTCAATATAATGCCCAAACATGCACGTGTTCCAACTGCTCTGACATGTGTCAACACGGGACATGGTTTTGCATGGAAGCAATCGATACAACCAGTTGGATTCTTGGTTTCAAGCTATACGTATGAGCTTTAATTTCTACAGGCTTCTAACAATTTTAAGAAATACTTTTGAATGTGTCAAAAAATGGGTATATTTGGCAAACAAACATGCCTACTAAACACAATTGTAAATGATCGGGAACAGTGAAAGAGTACAACCCCCAAAAAAATTTTTTGTTTGGAAACGACCGTTTTAAATATATTTACTTTCGAAACAGATAACAAATTCTAGGATATTAGTCGACAAAACAATTCTACTTTACACAGCTACTCAGTTTAAGATACAGTCCTACCTTAATATAATACTATTAGTGCGGTTACATGCTACTTTGGGTAGTGAGAGAATATTTGGATTCGATTAATTGGTTGGTGTAGCAGCCAGAAAGTCAGATTCCACTTCGTACTTCATATTCATATCTCTGTTCATCGGATGTTTATTCATGAGAAATACTAATAAATTCAATCACGCCTTCAACAGGAATGCAAATGTATAATCAGAAACTGAACGTTAATTAAAAATATTAGCAAACCAGTTACATTACAAGTGACTATAGTATGCAATTGGAATATAAATTTAAAAACAAAATTTTAACATGTTTTCATATAAAATATACATTGCCCTGATTCTACTAGCGGAAACTCCCGTCTTAGAAACAAAAGCATGCACCTCTGAATGCTTCTCCCTTCTTTTTCCACACCTAAATAACAACTGGGAACAATTCGTGATTTATTTTTATAAAACCAATGTATTCGATTTTCCCCAGCCAAGTCCATTTTTTCATTCGAGGTTCGTTGCGTTGAATAATATGAGTATACCAAATCGAGGTAATTATCGCTATTCAAATACGTTCAACATAATTACTATTCCATTCCACTTTGAAGTAAGCTACTCTATTGCCCTCGAGGAGTCTGGAAATACATTGGTACCCTCACGGTCCATGATTCTATTTGTTTGGAGGAGCACGTTGGAATATCTTCAAACTATAATACCAAGATTAGATGAATGGCAGCTGGAAGGAATGTTTCCTATATTTCCAGCTTTGAAATTGGTAGTAACTCTGCCCACAAATTTAAAATGTGAACGAAATAAGACGCTAATAACAGTATTGTGTTTTAAACACTGTTTCTCCACTCCAATGACTGTGACAAATTTTGCCAAGCAGTTTCGTTTAAATGACGTTTATTCAATGCATCGGGAATTGTTTTGGAACTCAAATGGAAAAGTGATACATGCACTAGCATACGATCGTGAAGGATTCACTCAGCACGTTCCGAAACATCAGCAACACAGTTGCCTGAACGAAAATACGCGAATGCATTATTTTTGTGTAGAAAACATTGAAGCAATGTTAACCTTCTCAAGAAAACATAACATGACATTAATTCTGCATGACTTAGGTCAAATGGAAAACTTTCACATAAATAATTGGTATAGGGGCCCTGAAGCTTTAGTTGGTCCATCAGGCAGAACATCAGAAATAATATCGTTGCTCCCACCGATCGTGATTGCCCGTGAACCGTTTCATCACTTTGACTCGGATAGCGTTTTCTACTGTCAAAAGAATGGGAAGAGTTATCGTGCGTTGGCAATTGGTGTTTGGTTCGAAGCATTTCCCAATGACGTATGGATAAGCCTGGCCATCGTGATATTATTTATGACTTTATTGACTTACTTTCATCTTCGTAGATTAGAAAGCGTTGCACGTCAGTTTATCTGCTATCTATCTATTATTTTTGCCCAGAGCGGAGAAACCTGTGTTCGTAATTTAATCGTGATTTCTTGCTTACAATTCCTGATTTTACAAATATATGGTAATGGGTTGACTAGCTTAGTGACTGTAATGTTACAACCAAACGGATTAAAAACTGTAAGGGAACTGGTGGACAAGAATTACACAATAATGCAGAACGAAAGAAGTACATTTTCATCCGCCCAACAGAGATACGGTGCTGACTTCAAAACAATTGGTCTACCGATTTCAATAACGTTCCGAGTATTTAATAATATCGTACATAAAGATGGATCGGCACAGAAGATGATGGAAGACTCACATCTCGCCTATACACAATCAACAGCCACCAAAGAATACACGATGGAATATTTGTCCTCAAAGTTTAAAAAACGATTTGGTCCTTCGAGCAGATGTTTCGTCCTGGACCAAACTTTAGCGCGCCAAATGTATAGGTGGACAATGAAAACCGAAAATCAGTTTTGGCTTTATGCTACTTTCCAGCAAATCATGGCATCCGGGTTACACTACAAATGGGATGAGTGGGCTACTTGGCATAATATGCTGTTTAACAAAATACTAAATACAAAATTCTCCCCTAGTTCCGATACGATTGATTACAGAAAAGTTCTTGGATTATTAATTTTGTGGTGTTGTCTAAACACCCTTTGGTTGGGAATTCTTTGTGTAGAAGTCAACGTTTTTGAAATGTTCTACAAAAAGTACAACTTTTGGCATGATAGCTCGAAGCAAATGTTTCTTGGGGAATGGCCATACCGAAAGACAGTGATACGCAGATTTGCCCATTTTGTTTTGTTAATAGTAGTTTCATTGTTGGTTTTGCTCTGTTTGGAACAATTGTTCGATGTTTCCCTAACTGCAACAAGCCAAAACAATCAATATTCTTCCCCAGATGGAATAAAATGAACAAATACGAAGGAGCAATTTGTTTTTATTGTTCTAACACAATTAGATCAAAAGAAGGCTGTCTATAGCCTTTCCTCACTCGCCGTTTTTTTAAGTTTAACACCTAAGGTAAAGCTGTTTGTTGAAGAACTTAGGGAATGGCTTTAAAAAAATCAAAATTTTGTACTTAAAACCAGCGTAGAATTCATTAGTTTTAAATATTCTTGAAACTTACGAGCTACAGAGCGTTTGCATTCGGTAAGAGTGCAGCATTTGTTCAAATGGTTCCGATCCTGCAATGTACGGCCTTTGTCCATTTTCCAACCATTTTTGGGTGGACAGGACGAAATGGGCGAAACGGACAAAAGTGGATAAAATAGACGAAATTGACAGTATCAAGTGCCATAAGGAGCTAAATTTTAATATCTATAATATATCAAATCGTGGGACGAGTACAGAACAACGGATAAGCTGACAATAACGAATCACGCTGAATTAGAACAAGCAGTATCGAATGAGAAAATTATAGTACATTCAATTTTTTATTTTAATTGTAGTTTAAAAGAAATTGAATAAACCCGACAGTTCGAGATGTAATGATGTACCTTTAAAATACATTGATTTGATACACGTCCTGAGATATCCCTCCCTACCCCCTAAGAGATTGCTTTCAAAACATCTGAGTGATCCCCAGAATTTTATTGTTACTTTTACGTGGTCAAAGGTCACACTGTGGTCACCATTTATGAACTGTTCTTTCCAGTAGCTTCATTTTGATGCATCACAACCCATACCTTGCTATGTAAAAAATATTTGACCTTATCATGGTCATAGGTCACACTGGGGTTATCAAAAACATTCAGAAATAGAATCACTGATCTAGTCTCACCAGCACCTTCATTTTGGTGTATCACAACCTATACCTTACGATTCAAAACCATTGACCTGACCTTTGACTCAGTAGTTATCATGAACCGATTTGACCCATCTTCGAACTCGACCTCAGTTTTAACCTAAGATATCAATTAGTGAAAACAGAATTAAAAAAAGTGAAACCGTTTTTGAGTTACCGTGAACACAGACAGACGACACCTCGAGTCTTTTCAATATATACCTAAAGGTACATAATAAACCCGACAGATCGAGATGTAATGATGTACCTTTAAAATTTCCCAATCCCCCCTCCCCTTCTGAGTGAGCCCCACCTCTAGAATTTGTTTTATTTTAATAAGGTCAAAGGTCACACTGGGGTTACCTAAGAATTTGGGAGCCCCATTCATGAACTGTTCTCTCCAGTAGCTTCATTTTGATGTATCACAACCCATACCTTGCTATGTAAAAACTATTTGACCTTATCATGGTCATAGGTCACGTTGGGGTTATCAAAAACTTTCAAAAATAGTATCACTGATCTAGTCTCACCAGTACCTTCATTTTGATGTATCACTATCAATACCTTACTATTCAAAAACATTGACCTGACCTGTGACCCAGGAGTTCCCCTGAACCGATTTGGCCCATCTTCGAACTCGACCTTACTTTTGACCTAAGATTACGATTAGTGAAAACAGAATTAAAAAAAGTGAAACCTTTTTTGAGTTATCGTCTGGACCTACGGACGACACCCGGAGTCTTTTCAATGTATACCTAATGGTACATAACAACTACCCCGGAGTTTCCAGAATTTTGAAATGTTTTTTTAGTGAAAAAATGTTTACTTGTCCATCTGGAGAAAATGTTAACATATTTTTTATGGAAAGTCAGTAGCAGTACCTAACTAATAAACGGGCATAATAAAACAGTTGGTTGGATAAATTCCCAGCAGCAGAATTTCTATGATTTGGGAATGAGGAAATGAAGGTAAATTGGTATGTTTTTCGATTTCACGACACGATTTCAATGCCCGATAGATTTAGTTGAAAGCAATTATTTTAATTCATCATAATTTAAATGGATTTTGGTTTACGACACGATTTTTCTTAAACTTTTTTTATTTTTAGTTATAATAAACGCCCAAACGTTTAAGTTTGACATACAAAATTCAATTATAATAATTGCCGACGTAAAATTACATATTATTTTAGCGTTTCATCCTTCGCAAGTTAACTTCTTCGAGGAAAAGTTATAGCAACATTTGAAACTTTAAACTCTTTTTGTATGTTTGGCAGCTAATAATGGGGAAAAAATAGGGAAAATTTACAGAATTATGAGATGCAAACCACTAAACATAACAACAAAATTACAGGAAAAGGTTCATCATCGGCTGGTAGCTTCAAGAACATATATGCAACATTATTTCATTTGGACTTTGTACAGCAAAAGTGTTGGTTAAGAATGTTCTTAAAAAGAAAGTTATTACTATTCGTGACTTTTATACTTATTCATAGTGAAAACTTGGATACATCTATTACGTTTTCTCATTATTTTATACTTTTACATCGAATAATGATTTGTTAGTTATTAGACGAATCATCTTCAAAAAATATTTTTTCATTTGGTTATGTATGGAAAAGGATTTTCCACCATTATGGGGCTAACAATTTTAGTCGCCTGCAAACTAGGAGCGCTACCCTTTTCCTACGATCTGAAACGAAATCGTTTGATAAATCCATCCCGTTTCTCATCCATTCTCTTTAAATTTAATACCATTGAGATAATTCTCTTTCAGTGCCAAGTCTGCCTTTTAACGCTTTGGTATCGACTCAATGGTCCACCCGAATATTTCAACTTGTGTTATACCTTTGCGGTTGGATCTGTGGTAATATTTTGCAGTATTGGAGGTATCGCCCTTTATTCAGACGATGTGCGAAATAGTTTTAACGGATTTCTACTCTATTCTGAACAAATTACAAGTAATTTTCAAATTTCCGAATGAAAATCATTTTAAAAAAAATAATAATTCTCATTTTCCCTTATTTTATTTTAGAAATTTACACAGCTTTGGACAGTCCAATTGCAAAGAAGGTTTCCAAAAGACTTGAAATACTTCTCATGCTAATAATTTCCAACATTATGGGTACAGGATTCGTTGTAGCTTTGATTGTATCATTATTCCCCAAAATTCCTTTCTTAGCAGGATGTCTAATTCCAGGTGAACTTTCGATTGGGACTTGGCTAATACACTCTATAGCTCACGCTTATGCGGCAGTTGTCATTTATGCGAACGCTTGCGCAGTTGGGGTCATTTTGACTTCATATGGAATACAAATTATTATCTTTGTATCAAAAGAATTCCATATTGGACACAATTCGTATGGAACATACAAATCTTTGAGAAAGCCTCCAAATATCATGATAGAATACCGTTGTACAGAAATCTTGCATGGCCATATAATGGAATTTGCTGGTTTTTTCCTTGTACCAATGCACTGCGTTGCCACAAACCTGGTGTTGTACTGCAACTACGTGGTGATTTGCCACTGGGATGATATGAATCCATTTATTGTTGGACTTAACATTTGCCTATCATTTTTATTTACTGCTGGTTGGTCACTTTTGTTACAGGTTGGTGGATACTCCTATTTACAAGGGAAAGAAGTGCTTCGCTCATGGAAAGTACATGACTGGGGATCCAAACAGGATAATAAGATTATGTCCAAATTTAGAAAGTCTTGTAAGCCATTTATGATCAATTATGGGAATACTTATGTGATTAGAAGGTTGGGATTGTTGAAGTTTATAAGGGGATTGACTAGAGGGACATTTAGGGTTTTACTAGCGTTGAAAGAATAGGTACATATTGTTCTTGGTAAAAGTTTAACATTTTTTATTCGTTCTTGAACATAAGTAACAATTATGGATGAAAATTAAATTAATGATTACTTTCTTGCTTTGAATTATGCTCCGCAATCTAAATAATAATTAATAGGTTTTTTCCTGGTAATTTGTACCATCTCATATTACGGTATTATTAAGAAGCTATTGGAAGAATTAATTAGAAATTAATTTAATATAAGAACCCATATGACTAAGAATTTATGCAAACCCGAAAAAATGCAATGAATAAATCAATCAGTCAGAAAATAACAAAGTTATGCAAATTTAGCATTTTATTTAATATATTATACTTCCTTTTATTACAGGATCATTAATTAACAAAATCCACACGAAACTTAGAATGAAATATGTTTTGCTAAAAAATATATTTTGTCAATCATATCTTCCTCAGGTCTGAAATCATCACTGGCAATTGGCCAGTTATTTTTAAATTCGAATTGTTGGCGCTATACTAGGTCAAATGCGATAACTGAGATTTTAGAAATAATTTACGCTCAATTTCTGAGCTACAATAGAATTATATTACGGATTCAATAACATATTTTTATCTAATTTAATGTAATTATACACATATAACTATACATATTTGTATAATATATTTATAATTTATAATAATGTTTATTTTAATATTGGTTTAATTTCTAATTTAGTTGCAATGAGATCCAAATTTGCACCTTTTTACATGAAAAGAAATTTACATCGGTCCGTTGGAGGATTGCTATTTGATCTGCTATTTAGTCCAAAAAATGTGCTAATATAATTTACTGTCGACTTTAAGAAATACTACAATAAGGCTGGTGTTTCATTAAATCCTCAAACTACTAACGTCAATCGATCCGTTTTACTTTGTCGCAATAGATCCAATCCTAGAAATTTGTGACTAGTGATACTTCTTGTCTTCGAAAGGTAGGATAGAGACATGTGGATCTAAACAATTTCCACTCAATTACCGTCAATACCGTATCTCCTTTAATAGTCTCCTTCTTATATTTGGTACGAATCTCATGTAACAAAATTGCAACGCTTAAACCGAGTGGAATAAGTGCAAGCAGGATGAATGCACCCAATTCATGGATTGTTATCAACCCCATTTTGGAGCTCACTTCAAAAAGGCTGTCACCTAACCATTCACCCTTTTCCATTTGTTATCTTTCATCTAATCTAAATCTCAGAGTATTAACCCAATCTGACCAAACATCCCAAATATGTTGCAACCCTGCTGCGTGTATAGCTAAAAGAGATTTTCTCAACTAGTAACGATTAATCGTAAAAACCTCCCAATAATTTTGGGTTTGTCCAAATAAATCGGGCACTCCATAATAATTAATTCCCCTATCTCCCGTTTCTTTTCTTACAAGCTTCGTGTTAAAATATACCCTGGCATATATTGATGCAGTAGTCGTATAATCTGCATATTTGATTTTACCAACCGTAGTTCCAAGGAATCCAGCACGGTTATTTTCAAAATTAGCGTCATACATACTACCATAGCTAAAGAAGCTGTCATTAAGTTTATTCCCAAGTTTCCTCATCTTAAAGTCCATTTTGTATCTTGTTATCGCATGTAAAGTTGCATCGTCTGGAACTAAAATTTTGTACCCCTTTTCCAGAAATTCATTAAGTGACTGTATGATGTGTGGTTGCCGCTGAACTATAGCTAAGCTAGTTATCTGGCTTTCATAATATGTGCAGACAACAATCCCAAAGAAACTTGTGAAAATCAGATTCTTTCTATTAACCGAATTTGTATAGTGCCTTAAAACTACGGCTTACATTTAATCGCACACCTCTATAATAGGAAGTGACCCCATCACACAATGAAAAACTGATCCCATAAAAAAATTGTACCTTACTCAGGATTTTCATCACACAAACAAATGAAAATTACACTTTTTAAAAGAAACATTGAATCAAATATATTTTATGCTAATGACTACATTTTAACATAAAGATGTACTTAATTTTGAGTAATATACATGAAGCAAGAAAGAGCACTTGCAACATGTAACTGGGTACTCATTATTGCCATAAACATCTGCCTGTGCATTAATGCTACTCTCAAATTCATAAGTGAATGAGCAGCACCGAATTTTTAATGTCATTAAATTATTTTATTTAACTTTTTTTAAAGTTAGTACTACACAATATCTGGCCGAGTCGATGAACAAAAAATATCTTACTTAATTAAAGCAACCGGAACCTCTAAGCTGAAGGACATAGACACTGAGAAGTTTGTGCTGGGTTTTTATTAGACGTGGTAATATTTGATAATGTGAAGATGTGCTTAGTCTTGCGTTCTGTTGGCACAGAATGTATTCGGTCAAGTTTGGTTGTTACGCTATGGCTCTATACGCACGATTGTTCTCTTGTCACAGCTTATTAATCTTATAAAGTCGTTATTAGTCATAACCGATCCTAGACTTATCAGTGAATAAGCATACAGTTAGGTTGTAGATAAGTAGTATCTAATACCGCGTTAAGGCATAACGTTACAAAGTAGTCTCTTATGTAAGTCATACGAGCAACTAGCCGAGATAAAAAAAAGTCTAACATTTGAGCCTACATACAACCTTTTGAAATCACGTCACGGGCTGTATTCCTAATAGGAATTTCCTTTGTATGTCTAGCAAACTATCAGGCTACCTGACTTTAAAGCTAGCAGAAGCGATCATTCCAAACGCTGGGGAAGGTGTTACTAGGAGGTGTTAATTTTAGTTAGTAATAAACAATTGTTTTAAAACCCCATTGTTGACCCTCACGATTCAAACCGAATCATTTCAGTGGGCTAACCAAATCTAGTGAGGTGAAATATTGCAAGTCAGTCGATAAACATACAATTGGACTGGACGGATTCGTCCAGCCCCTGTTCCGGTTATTAAAAAAAATATTTATACAGGCATGTGTTGGGTATTGCAATAAATAGAAAACTTCTTTTCTGTCATTTCAGATGCTAAAATAATACCAATTCGTGAAAAGCGTAAGCGAGGAAGGCCCGATATGGCCAAGAAAGCTCTGAAACTGTATGTATAGCAATTTAATAAGCTGTTAAAAAGAATTTAGTCAGTTGATTTTTCATATAAAACATTAAAACGTTATTATGCCACGCAATTTAACAAAAAAAGTAAAGTGACGATATGTAATTTTAAGGTGGAAATTTCCACTAAATTTGTTTA
This sequence comes from Orchesella flavescens, assembly GCA_964034955.1. NCBI lineage: Eukaryota > Metazoa > Arthropoda > Collembola > Entomobryomorpha > Orchesellidae > Orchesella > Orchesella flavescens. The sequence goes on from OZ035954.1 coordinate 2,779,457, forward strand.
TAAATTTTTTAAAAAAGTGTAAAAGTTTCATGGGATCACTTTCTCATACAATCATGGGGTCACTTACTATTATACAGGCGTTGCGTTATATATAAGTCTAAAACTACTCCTATAATACCAATAACCTTAATCACGGGATCTAACATCAACTTGGTTGAGGCAAGTGTTGCAACAAACTTAATTCCCAGCAAAACAAAGCAGCAGACCCATAACGTATAAGTAAATGGAATTATCCAATGCAAAACTTTGTTTTCATCCTCTCCATTCGTCTTATCGCTGGTACAATAGTACTCCATGAATTCCGAATTTTTTTAAAGCATTATTAAATCAGGGGTGTCCGCCTTTTTGTCTGTGAATTCAAGCTTATACGCAGTGAAAATTCATTGGTTATCTGGTGCATCGTGAAAAGCCTCGTTTAAAGATGGTGCAGTCATATCATAGGCTTGGATTGTGAAGTTGTGCAAATCCGAAAAGGATAGCAGTGCCATAACCATATAGTCGCAACTGATGGTGTTTAACTTCATCACAGAACTAGGGCAGAATGTCATTACATCATAAGATGGTAATTCGAATCTAGGCCACATTCCACTTTTAATTTTTCTCTTATTCCCGTCATAAATTTTATGCAAAGCAATGCGGGAAAGAAAGTCTTTAAAATTTTCAATGCTAAGCCACTGATAAGCACAGTATTTGTGGCACAAGTAAAGTACGTATGGAACCATTTTTATGACGCCATTTGTAGTTTTTGTCTTGTAGAATTCTAGCAACAACTTGCCAGCTAGCTAGGTACCTTTTTATTTTAAATTCGTATTCGTATTTTAACCCGTTCAATATCTCATCATTGTCAACCAGAACAAGTAAGGGGTATGTTGAAAGGGAAAATTCCTCGTAAAATACGCCACGCATTACATGTTTTATGTATTCTTCATCGATTTTTTTGTTAACGGAATGCGGCTTCATGAAAGGGAAAAGAATTAGGGACGAAATTTCCTCAAAACGACTAACTTGTCTGGTAATCGTCTTATTATATTCACGTCCAAGTACAACATATTATAGGCAAAACGAGGACACAGCTAGTTCTGAATAATATGGTTTGCTAAAACCGTTATATTTTTCATGGTTTTCTTCAATGGCTTGTAACTCATCTGAACCGTGTATGTAAACAGTAATACATTGAGTTATATTTTTGTCCCGAAATAAAACCTCAAGCAATTGTTTCCCATGGGATTTTGCTGGTGGAACATTATTTGCAAGGGACCAAACCAACAGCAAATAAAATTTAAACAAATTCATTTTGTTTCTCATCATGTAATCGTAATAGTCAAATGAAATTAGACTTTTTTTTATTTGTGAGCGTATACTAAATTTGGTCACTATAGATGTACTTTAATGAATTTTGATGTACAAATAAGTTTCGGAAACTTTGGCGCACATTCAAAATTTAGAAACGAATTGAAAAAACGACATAAATCTGTCCAACGAAAGAGACAAAGTAAGCGAGTGAAATAACACCTCAGGCAAAGTAGCCAGCTTTCGTGCAAGAAATAATTGTTTTTACATCCGCTATCACAAACAAGTTGTCAAATGAAAACTCTTATGTGTTGAATTAGTTTTTCCCATAATTTGGTGAAGTAAATGAGACAAAGCAAGCGATGGAAAATACACGTAAGCCAAACTAGTCATCTCTCGGCCTGAAATAATTGTTTTTACTTCGGTAATCACAAACAAATTGAGCAACTAAAAACTCTTTCTTTTATTGAAGTTGTTTTTCCAGCTTTTCTTCATAAGCAAGGCATAATTAACTTCAAAACTTATCTTTTGTTCATAATTTGGTCCCAAAATTCTAACTATCTTTGCAGGAAAGAAAAATAGTATTGCCAAATAGGTATGTATGGTAGATAGGTCCTAGATTGACCCCAATAAATTTCACAAATTACCTCAAAAATGAATTCTTTACCTTTAAAAATGCTAACGTTCTCCCATAACACCTCTTTTCTAGTAAGACAAAGAGTATTTAACTAAGAATTTTATTTACTGGAGATCACCAACACCTATTCTGATATATCACATTCCAAGCTTGATTTAAACCGATTTGAATCCAATGTATGAAATACGTCAAATACGTGAAACATACAAATCATTCAAGCGTAAAAAATATTATTCAAGTTTTGCATTATCAAAATGTTTTTCAGCTTCTACAACAAATCTTATGATTAATTATTAGCAAGCAATTTATTGCTAGTTTATAGCTTTATCTAGTCTGTCCGTCATTCCGTTCGGGGGCACGATAACTCGAGAACACTTTGACTTTTTTAAATGTTGTTTTCGCCAGCCGATAGCTAATGAAAAACTAGGAATCAAGTTCAATTATGTGTCAAATCGAAGTTACACCTGGGAGGGAAAGGTCATACCCTCGCATTTTTTCAAGCGTTAGGTATACCGTGTAGCATATTATTCGAAAGGTAATCACGAGAGAAGATCAATGGTACTATGCACGCTTATCTCCAATGTTATCTTCAGGGTCAAATGTCATGATGATATCCTTTCCTTTTCCAAGCGTCAGGCATACGTATACCTTATGCATTTCGAATACGGAATTTTTTTCTATACATTTCAAATAGGGAATTTCGTTCTATTGATTTTAAATAAGGATTACCTTTCTATGCATTTCAATGCGCCATCCCAGCTCAATATTAGAGAAGACTAACATCCATGATATGCGCGCTCATCTTGGATGTTATCTTACGTGTCAAAGGTCATCAGTTTACTTTCATAACCCTTAAATTGCTAGTTCGTTACACTCCTGTGTTACAAGGTTTATTTACCCATAAACCATTTTAATATTTCTCAACTAGCCAGTTTGAGTTATACATATTTTTAGGTGACACTGCTGCTTCTGCTGTAGTCGTCAACAGAAACACTCACCTTAACTACCTAGATAGCATTGTTAGTCATGTTGCAAAATAAAAAAGTACCAGGCAAATGTAAAAAAACGACACTTTAAAGACCAGGAGTTATTGTCAGTCACTGCTCGGACCTCTAATTAGGGGTCCCGGACCTCTAATTAGGGGTCCAACCGACGATTTTTCATTAAAAAATTAAATTAAAAAAATTCCCCACGGTGAATCAAAAATTAAAAATCACTTTTAATAACTTCAGTGAGTGTACTAATTTTCCATTATAGTAAATTTTTTATTCACCGTGGGGAATTTTTTTAATTTAATTTTTTAATGAAAAATTGTCGGTTGGACCCCTAATTAGAGGTCCGGGACCCCTGATTAGAGGTCCGACCCCTAATTAGGGGTCTGAGCACTGACTGATTGTACAAAGCCCTGTGAATGAATTTTAAATGCCCAATTTTTGCTAGTTAATTAGAAAAAAATCCATTATCAATGCCAATTTTCTGTTAAGTTTTTACTTTTTTCTTGGAATAATGAATAATTTTCTTGACAAAAAACCAATTATTATTTTTAAGCGAGTCGTATTCCCTCCTGCATTAGACAAACAGGAGCCCCATTAAATTTCTTTCACGTATACGCTCATACTTGCTTCAAGTTTTCAACCAGGCTCACAAGATAATTACTTAGGTTTTCGTTTCTTCACGAACGAAATTATAGCTAGTCACCTAACCAACGGACGTAACTACTAAGCATTTAGGTTTTCACAATTTTAATGGAAACCAGTCACCTCCGATCGCTATTCCTGTGCAGTTACTTGTAATATTTCATAGCAAAGCAGCAGAATTTTTACTTGATTTAGTTTTCTCTTCATAATTTAGAATTTGCAACTAATATTGTATTATACTACTACTTCATAAATTTAGTATTTAGCATCCTTAGTGTTAGTTTAGCTTTTATTTTCAATTCTAATTGGATGGGAATTTTGTTTCAAAGAATTTATTTCTTTAAGACGCGTATCTACATTTCTGAATTTTCGCTAAATAATTCTCAATGATACTTGAAAGCAAATATATTTATCCCGTCAAAACTATGAAAATTGAAAAAACATTCTAGTTATATGTATTTATAGTAAGTATGCTAGGTTTATACCACCAAAATTTTGTAGAAAATCAATAACTATTCTATTCCAATTACGTATATTTATGCTGTTATTGATATTTATTTACCCTTAAACCATTTTAATGTCTCAACTAGCCAGTTTGAGGAGCTCTTAAAACTCCTACCTTAGGTAGGCAAATATGAAAACGTGACACTTTAAATATCAGGCGTTATAGCACAAACCCTTGTGAATAAGTTTTCAATGCAAACTTTTTGCTAGTTAACTGGAAAAAACCCATTATAAATCCCAATTTTCTTACTTGCAAGTTATTACTTTTCCTTAAAGTAATGAATAATCTTCTTGACAAAAAACCAATTATTAGTTTTAAGCGATTCGTATACCCTCCCGTATTAGACAAGCAGGCGTCCCATTAAATTTCTTTAACATCTACTCTCATGCTTGCTTTAAGTTTCCAATCATGTTCACAAGGTAATTACTTTGGTTTTCGTTTCTTCACGAACGAAATTATAGCTAGTCACATAACCAACGGACATAACCACTAAGCAATTAGGTTTTCCCCATTTTAATGGAAAGCAGCAAAATTATGGCATGCTGACAAATTCACTTGTATATTTTTTTGGTTAAAAAATATTTAGTTGCGAACCTAAAGACAACTGACGATAGTTGACAAACTTTTCACATACATTTTTAAGCCTCCTACTTGAAGTTGAAGCTCAATTTTAAACGTTTACTAAAGAATCATGACGACTCAACTAATATTTCTTGGTGTAATGTTACTATTTTTCAAAATTATTGTCTGCAACACGTTCAAGTTGGAAGTAAACTTTAGCAAATACACTTTTTGTACAATATACGTATTTCGATCTCCGTACAATCATCGCTTCCCTGGAGCACCACAAAGCACAACAAATGACTTCTTAAACCGTATAGTTCAAGAAAATCAACGAGCTGAAAAATTTGCATGGATGGTTGCCGACCATTCATTCCCGATGCCAAACATATACTACAAAACTTACACTGCCTTGTTCCCAAACGTAAGAGAAACGAGTAGCTACATTCCCACCAAGTCAACCCATTCCGTCATGGAGCCATCATGTATCCTAATACTTACAGATATTTCACAACTAGTAATTAGAATACCCCCCAGTATATATGATGAAGTGTATTCACTTTGGCAATTATGGCCGAGGCTCGGTGCCCTTGGAAGAAGACTTCCATTCAGCTCAACGGATAATATTATATTGAGTTTTACTTCAAATCAAAATATTAAATTACTCAACGGATTCGAAAGGAGATATAACACTGCTTTGATTCCACCCTCCCTCTTGTTTCTGCTAGTAATCAATTCTAAAACGTCAAAACTCACAAAGGCTCAGTGGGGATGTGTTCAATGTGAATTGGAAAAAAAGATTCTTCTTCGCATGCGCCCATTTGAAAATGAATTTATGAAATTTCTGTTACAAAACTTTCAAGACGTTACTCAACTTATCGAATTCCTTCATTGGTTTCCCAACCGACCCAAATTTTGGTCCAAGCCAGTAATTAATGTGGCAGTGGAACGTCTTGAACCTCTAAATTCACATGAGAGGACTTTCTGTTTTCTTAGCAAAAACACATTCGTAAAATCTGCTGATAGAATTCATGCCCCGGGTCACGATTGTATACAGACTGAGGAATTTCTATCAGTTACTATGGGAGAGCACCTAAACTACTCGGTGGTATTTGGAAGCTCCTCCACAAATCCTTGGGCGAACATATACTTTAAAGGAATGGTTATGTGGAAGGTATTCCTTCCTAAATACTATAAGGTCTGGGGTATGGAAGGTCAAAGTCTTTTGTACAATGATGTTCTTCAAACCGCATTACATTATTGTGATGAAATCAAAACTACTATACCCAACATGTTTACTATAATGAGAAAACCATTTGACAGTTATGTTTGGATTTTTCTAGGTAGCTCGGCAGCCCTAATTATTTGTTGTCAATATTTGTTAAATTTTACGAAATTTAATGAAACTAACAAAAGTAGTCACAAAATTCCTTTTTTTGTTATAGTTTTTGACGTTTATGAAATTGTGTTTCAAGGAAACACAAATATATTGTCAAAAACTACTTTTGCTTTTCTCACTGTATGTTTCCCTTTGCAGTTTCTTTATACTTGTATTATGACTGAAAATATGATTGTCCCCCCTGCACCTTACGTGCAAGAGACTCTATCCGAACTTCTTTCTAAAGGATATAAATTTGATGCTCCGACTGTTCCAAAAATGTATGAACACATTCCAAATGCTTCATACATAGTCCGTGGACCTATAATTGAGTTATTTGAACAAGATTTGATTGCAGAAGGCTTCAAAGATAGTTTTGCAGCTGACAAATACTGGACGGAACCACTTTGGGAGCGGGATTACTTCAACCTCTCGGAGTTGGAAAGGGACAACATGAAGCTATATAAATCTACCAAACGAATTGCGAAAATGCCAGCATCATCCCTTATGTATAACACGGGCTTTTTGACTGATGAAAGTAGTACAGATAGGGCTCGATGTCATCAAGTCAAAAAGGTATATTTTGGATATCGATTGCTTACATTGACAGAGCCAGGTTTTGCCAATTTAGAAATCAACCAGGTGTTAAGTAAACTGCTGTACGATAGTGGTATCAGGTACTTTTGGAATGGACTTTTAGGACATGGATTCAAAACGCGTGAACTAAAAAGGAGGGATGATCCGGTTTCTGTGGTGGAAATGAAAATGGATGCTAGAGTGCTTGGCATAATATATACTTCATTTTCCTTATTATGTTTTTGTGCTATAGTTTTTGTTGTGGAGATTAGGTCGCGTATTAAAAATTATGCAAAACTTTTATGTCGTTGCATAGTTTTAAAGCTCAAATCCTGCAGGTTTAGGAAACCCAAACATGCAGCCAAGAAGCATATCATTCCTAGACTTGTAATTGTTGCATCAGGGTCTGAAAATACATAATGATTTTGTATACAAAATATAGCACCGTATCAATATTTGCTTGAGGGTTGTGAGTTATGGTGTAGAATCCACACGATTCATAAGAATAATCGAACGAAATATTTTATGTTTGTGGCTACAACACATTACTTAATACATTTATGATAATATAATGCAACTTAAACTGCGCACATTTAAAAACTAAGGTGGTAAGCATAATTCATTATAATAACAATTGTAAGCAACTGTTTAAATAAATATAACTTTCATGTTTTCACATCGTTTTCCTGATAATTTCAAAATGATTAAGTTTGACTTTTGAATTAATAACGTTGAAGTTGAGAAGAACACATTATAAATATTTCACATTTTTGCTGTATTTTTATTGTAAATTTAATGATTGAAAATAAAAGTTAAGATATGCTTTTTTATTCAAGTCCAACTTCAAGTCAGAAAATCAATTAATAAATAAAAAATGATACTTATTTTATTTCACAAATGCCTACTTCTTGAAACCACGGGTAAAACGACGTATTTTTGACGCTCAAAATTGTGGTTGCCAACAACAAAAAAACTTGGAATGATGTAAATAATCTGGTTTGCCGTCTTCATACTTTTTAAGAATTTGTCAAATCCGCTTAACATTATACTTAATGTGGGAATAAGAAGGTGACGTTGCGCAAAAAATTGGTTACAAGTGTTGTTATTATTTCGAAAAAATCGGTTTCACTCCGTTAAGAATATGAGCCGTTTGAGTACAATGCTTGACTCAGGTTTGAACAAGTCTGAATCTACCCTGTTGAAGTATCGCCTTCGAATTCGTTTGTACTTTCCAATTTTTCAAGGTAACTGTCATGACGAGCTGTTTCTTATCGAGCTTTTTAAGGATTTCCACAAAAAAAATATATTTTGCTCTTTCGTACCTGTTCATAGTGCTGCGACACTGAATCCCAAAGTATCCTATAGTAAGATCTTGCAACAATGCTACTGTTCCGAGCAAGAGACAAAACTGAAGAAGAAGATTCCACTATTAACTTAAAATACCAGTGAATTTTCCTAAATTATTATTTCGAACAATGTCATATCGCATTCAAATTATTTTTAACACCAAGCAAACCTCGAAATGTTCCTCGTGCAACAAACTTAAAAAACTTGAGCACACTCCGCTTTCTTACTACATACGCACTACCACATCCAACGCTAAGTGGCTTACATGATCTACAAAATTTTGACATTTCCTTATTTAATCTCCTGGACCCCCAACGCTTACGTTTCATTGAGATCAGGGCCTTTTTTGAGAACACATACAAGTTTGTACAAACGTCCAATGCAATGGGAACTGATATAGTACAAAAAGCAGCGTAAAACACCAAAATAAACTTAATCGTGAAATGCATATCATGTCCATGTCGAAGAATCGAAAAATTGCAAAAAACAATCAGATAAGAAAATAAAGCTTGCACAGGCATAATGACTTCTGAAATAATAGCTTGTAGCATAATATTCACAGCTTGCATTTGTCGATACAAACCAGGTAAACTTTCTGGCCTTCGGAATTCCTTTCTGGCTCTCTGACAACGAGGTGGGATGCAAAATTTGTTTGAACAAATGAATTCTTTTAAAATGATTAAAAGGCTCGGCGCGAGTCCGACAATGAAAGTGCACAACAGAATTAGGAAGGAGTAGAGCATCTGTAGTAGCCACACAAAATAGATGCCATGCATGGCATAAAGAAATGTGGGACATTTGTCGGCCGGAATTATAGAAATAAAATACAACGGCCACCTCGGAAATATCAGTGCATGAAGGCTAATAACGAAAGCAGAAAATGACAATCCGTTCAAATGTTCTATAGAAACCGAGGTCTCTGAATGTGAGGTTTGAATATTTTCTAGTTTATAACAATGGAAACAACCAATTTTAACTGAACTGTACTTTAAATATATAAAAATCAACACTGCCCCTTCAAGTTCATTCGATATGCGATGTATTGAAGGGTCAAATGTGCTGTGTTCATCAGTTAATGAAGCAACTACGGCATTTGAGATTTTAACACGTTTTTCCCCCCCACAAAATCAATTTGCAATCCACGATTAATAATGTTCGCCCCAGGAAAAGTAGCATCCAATAAAAGAAGCAAGTCATGTGATGAAAAACGATGCTTTCTTAGGATGTTGGCGCTGACTTCGACTACGTAAGAAAACAGTTGCTTGGGAAGCCATTATTCCAATCTTCGGTGGGTCAAATTTCGAATTTTATCTTGTAAACGGAATGCTTCGATATTTAATATGATGCATGGAAGAATTATACAATCAGCGAAAAAGGCATTAGAAAGATAATTTCTTTCTTCCCACAAAATTTCAAGCGTCGAATATTTATAATGAAAAAGCTCACTTTGCCGAACTTGTAAACAATTATCGGGAACCTGTACGTTAGACATGTTTTCAATCTAGCTTTTAAAGCTTTTTCGGAAAAGAAAAGCTAACTAACCATTATCGTTCTACTTAACAACAATCGGATAAAATAATCAAAATTTTAATCAGAATCTTTAGCAATGCAATACGTGCATAAGTAAAATTTGAGCTAAATCCATCCGGTTTAGTTTAAAAAATTAAAGAAAACTATGAAGTCTAGTTTTCTGTAAATGGAAATCATAGTAATTCATTGAATAGCTGACTAAAAACGTAATAAATTTGCAAATGGTAGTATTGTAAAGCCTTAATAAAAATTAGACAGGTAATTGAAAATTGCTCTTTAAAACTAGATGCTTGATTGAAGTTTTCCTTTTAAAAACTAGAAAATTAATGAAATATATACTTGTTAAAGCTTAGATGATTCATCGGAAATTCCTCTTTAAAGAATAACTGATGAACTGACATTTACATATGGTTGATTTAACAAAGCTTTCGATTTATAGTCCACCTTGGGTTTCTTCTTGTCAAGTTCTGCATCATCGAGCCTTGTAGCACTAGCTTGCTCATCACTATCAGTGACCAATGTAGATTCGATAAGTTTAGCGCGGGTTATTATGATAATGTCAGGGAAACTCGGTGAGAATATATTAATTTCTACTGGTCTTGTTTTCTCGTGGGTAAATTGGCCTATGCGTTGCACAGGGACTATATGCATTTCACTTCTACTTATGTCAGATATATGTTTGGTGGCGTGTATTCGCAGCTCATCCTTTGATTCTCCACTTTTAACTTCCAACATAGGTGTATTTAATTCACGTTTCTTCAGCTCTGTTTGTGGGACTTTATGTGCCCTTTGAAGAGATTTAAAATCGCCGTGTAACTTGTCATATTTGGCATGAAACTCAGAATGTACACATTCTACTTTTTCTCTTCTCAGAAAGAATCGCTGTAAGTTTGCACACCTTTGGTAAAACGTTGTGAAAATATTGATCTCTACACAAAGGACTCCAAACCAGATAGTGATCAGGAAAAACCACAGGATTAATAACCCAAGGAATTTGCTGTAATTAATCGTGTCAGAACCAGGTGAATATTTTGTGTTTAATACTTTGCTAACCAGCATCAAATGCCACTGCGCCCACTCATCCCATTTGTAGTGTAATCCAGATGCTACAATTTGCTGGGAAGTAGCATAAAGCCAATACTGGTTTTCAGTTTTCATTATCCAGGTATACATTTTTCGCGCTAATATTTGCTCGAGCACGTGACATGTACTTGAAGGTCCAAATCTTTTCATAAAAAGTGATGATAAAAACTCCTTAGCAAATTCCAACTTGGATGTGATTGCTATGAATACAAGCTGTGAATCTTCCATCATCATCTGTGCATACGCAGTAATATGATTGGTGATATTAATTAAACGGAACGTTTTTGAAATTTGTATACCAATTGATTTAAATTCTTCACCATATCTATTTCCGATAGACATAATCCTTTGATTATTTTCATTGTACATTATTGTGTAGTTTTTGTCAACTAGTTCCTTTATAGTTTTTAATCCTTTGGGTTGGAGCATTACGGTAACTAAACTTGTCAAACCATTGCCATATATTTGTAAACATAGGATTTGCAAACAAGATATTACAATTAAATTGCGAGCACAAACTTCACTATGGGCAAATATAATGGATATATATGTGATTAGCTTACGTACAACGTATTCTAATCTACGATGATAAAGATAAGTGACTATGATCACATATATTATTACGCAGAAAATGCTTAGCCATACATCATTGGGAAAAGCTTCGGCCCAAACATCAAATGCCAAACCGGTATCAACATTCGATTTCTGTTGACAGTAGATTAAGCTATCCGAGTTAAAGTGATAAAATGGTCCGCGGGCGGTCACAAACGGTAGGTTTAACGATGGATCAATTGAATACGATGGACCAGCAACAATCTCAGGCCCATTGTACCAGAAATCAGTGTGAAACTTTTGCATTTGTGATAAATTATGCAGAACTAGTGTCATGTTATGTTTTTTTGAGAAGGCCAACACTGCTTTAATGATTGTTGTACAACCATAATGCATTAGCTTTTTTTGGTGTAGGCAAATGAAACTTTCAAGATCTTCTACCAATACATTTATCATTTTTCCATTAGCGTTCCAAAACAAATCACGATGCATCGAATACATGTCATTGAGGTTAAACTGGTGAGTAAAGCTAGTTAGAATTGTTGGAGTAGAAGAACTGTCACATTTTATGATATGAATGATTATGTGAGCTATGGGGATTGTAGTATTATTAGAGAGTAGATCTTTATTTGAGCTCTTGATTACGACTCGTGTGCGACTGCCACTATTCATACAGAGAGTGAGTTATATATAGTAAGTATCAAGTAGGCATACTAGGTATGCCTACTTATTTAGGTTGTTTCCATATTCATCCGTGACACGCCCACAAAGCAAAAGCTGAGCTCCGCGAAGGAGATTTGGACATGGAGATGAATATGCAGACAATGAATTAGTAATAAAATTGATAATAATAATTGAAACTTATAATAAGGAATGAAAAGAAATCGAAACAAGATGAGGAAATAATGAACTACTTACAAACTAAACTGTAGATACTAATATTATAAACTGAGTGCCTATACATAAATTAAATTTGTGTGAGATGAAAGGAACTAAGATATAATTTGATCGATTAGGTGTATAAGTTCTATCTCGTTCAAGAAACATTAATCATTGTAGATATTAAATATTTGCAGGGGAATTGAAATTGGGAGAAACAGAAAGTTCGGGTGATGAAAGAGAGCATGGGGCTATATGAGAAAATGTGAAATATCATGATCACTGTTTCTCAGTAAAGACAAACTTAGTACACCTGTGAATTAAAGAAAACAAAACTTATAAGATAATCGTAATCAATATAAGAAAATTAATAAGTGATAATAAAATTGAGTAAAGAGTAAATGAATATTAATCATAAAATAATTCAAACAAGTAACTAACATAAATGATAAGTCGAAGACACGAGAAAATATTTCAGATAGATACTACGAGAGATTACATAATCAATTCCAAATTTAAAATGAATGTTCTTAAAATCTAACGAATATTGATAAAATGAATAGCCTTAAAATCTAACGAATATTGATAAAATGAATGGTCTTAAAATCTAACGAATATTGATAAAATGAATCGTCTTAAAATCTAACAAATATTGATAAAATGAATGTGATGTATTTGGTATTATCATAGCCGAACAAACATGAGTGAAATTAAATGTATATTGAGATTAACCTAAATCTTAAGTTTTTTGTTTAAAAGGAGTAAAATATATATTAATAGAGTAATTTAAAATAATGAATGAAGTATATCGTATTTATATTATAGTATATTCAATGAATGAATTATAATGGATAGGAATATAATTTTGAAGCAAAATGAAAGGATCAAAATGTGTAATTATTGTTATATAATATATTATGTAGAATATTGGCGTAATAGTCAACTAACAGGATTAATTGAAAGCGTTTATTTATTTTTTGAAATATCTGTTATGTAGAATGATTATGTTTATTTTGCTATACGGTAAAGTGAAATTATTATTACTTTATTGAAAATCCAACTTGAGGGCTGAAGGTACAGCTGAAAACGATGACGTTGGAAATGAGATGATATTACGCTTACAATATTATTTTGTAGGAAGATAAAATAATCTAGGAGCTCATCAAAAGAAGTCGCATTAGAAACATGTTAAACCAATCGGAATGTTAAATGATGAAAGCATAATTGTGGGTCAAGTGAGACGTTACCGTACCGTTAGTAATTATCAGGACAGGCTCGGATCAGGTGAAACCGGGAGCCACAATGATGGCATCGAAGACCGAGATTGTTTGGAAGTGGACCTGTGTGATAGATATGAAGACCTCGAGGGGTAGGTCGTCCACGTCTGGATGGAGAGCCACGTGAGGACGAATAATGTGTAGGAGCTCCACGTCGAGAAGGAAGAGGAGGACCGCGTCTGGTAGGGGATCCACGAACGGGAGAAGAATATTGATGGCGATAAGGTGATCCACGTGAATTTTGGGGTGATCGGTATCTTGCAGCCTCAAATGAAAACGTGTCATCAGAAGGTTGGTTTCTGCGTGGTTGATAAGAGCGATGATTATGAGTGTTTGGAGAGTTCGGGTTCATTGGTCGTACAACTGCGTGAATGACTGCATTAGGCCGGGTAGAATGGTTATCAGCATCAGTGGAGGAACGGTTGCGGTGTCTGTCATTATGATCGGAAGTAGCAATAGTAGAGTTTGCAGTTTCAGTAACATCTTCAAGAGAGGAGTGGGAGTTGAAAAAATTGGAACCAAAAGGATTAGCCAATGATTCGGAATGGGGAATGTCGTGGTGGACTGGAATTGCAGATTGCAAAGTTGATGTGGACGGAGAGTTGAGTGAGGATGTATTCGCATGAATAGGATTTGAGGGATAAGTGTCAATAGCATGTTGAATAAGGTCATTTATATTGTCGAGGTAGTCAAACAAATGTCTAACATTTGTGCCAAAGATGAAGCGGAGGTTGGAGGAATTCCACCATATTGGATCTGCAAGGGCATGGAGTAATGTAGTTCTGATGTTACGAGTGAGGCGAATCAACGCATCACGTCGTGGATCCAGAGGAGGAAGAATCCCAATATTGATTGTTAAAGGCCATGGTTGATGACCAAATCGAAGCGGTGATAGTAAAACAAAAGAAAGGAACGAAGAACTTGATACTCGGTAGAGAAATGAAGACGGAGGTTTTAAATATTTTTTATTGTACGTTTGCAGTAGATAAAAGTTGTATCAAGCGTAACTGTATTTGGATGGCACAGATTCTAGTCAAAAGTATGTTTTGAAGACAAGCGAAATTGTTATTGGCACTATTGACACATGAGTAGAGGTAGTACAAGTAAGGAATGGGGTAAATTGAACTGCTTCAAGTGTAAATAATTGATGATGGAAAGGAAATGGGAAATTTATATGCAGAAAGGATGTGTGAAGGAGGTATGCGATGGTTACTGAACTTCAAGCTTGAAAACGGTGTGGTAAAGTTTATATTCCAATTTCACAATTTTGCACAACGAAGGGTACGATACACAACACAGTCAACAGTAATGCTTGGAAAGTATAGAATTACAAAAAGTCACAATGTGAATCTCACAGAAAACTTGTATAAGGAAACTTGGGCACTGAACGTGTATGTGCGTAGGGGGACCAGTACAAAATTTAAGGTCGTTTGGTTTTCAGAAATGGATTCTATGATTATAATAAAGTATTCCCTTTAGGATAGAAACTTAATTTCGCAAAAATTGCACTTGCAAAAAAAAATGCACTTTTTTGGTGAGCTGTACAAGTTTAAAGTTAGTTGTTAACTGGAAAGAAGATGAAAAAGGAGTGAATGAAGAACTGTTGGAAATGCGTAATTATAACAGGGCCAGTTGCATATTATTTGGAGGAGATTCAGTAGCAGGTTGGGGGCGTCTGAAGTTTTGTTGTAGAATCATCCTTGGGTTTTGTATGTCCTGGGCTTGGTAAAGTTGGATTTTTATTTTTCCACTCGTCCATAGTGTGTTTTTGTCATTTAAAATGTTGAGGACAGTAGAAGTACGTAATGTGTATAGGATCATCAGAATCGCACAAGAGATTAATAACAAAAGGAGGATCTCGAGTGTCTCGAAGACAAAACTGATTTCTGGGCTATTTTCTAATGGTGCAGCTCTTGCAAGAGGTAACATGCGAGAAAGAAGAGAAGATATGATGACCGATGTGTCAAAAGCATTAAATTTCTTGAACAGGATAACTAGGACCACGATGATGATGACAGTTATGAGAGTAGTAAGATACGATATCTTGGATCCAGCATCAACATGCATAGGTAGTTCAAATAAAGGCTGTTGTGGAGAAGACAAGTTGAGAGTAGGTATTTGCATTGGCCAGTCATGGTTGAGGATATCCGATAGATTGGCATAAAGGATATTTGGCGTGAGAATGGCTTTGTCATTTATTGCCCATGTTGCATGAATGACATGATGTAGAAGACCTGGTTCATTGGTCTTTTTACAAGGATATCGAGGTGTCAAGATAGTGGAGTTCATGATGAGAGAACAAGTGCACTCTAAATGCACTTCAATATAACCATGAGGCGATGATAGGTGATAAACTTGATCGCTTTTGTTGTTGCAACGCAATATGGCTTGAGATGGAGCTTGCGAGATTCCAAATGTGTTTGCAGAAAATTCAAAGATGATGGGTGCCATAGTATGGGCAACAGTGCAGGAGAAGCTGCAAATTTGCTTGAGATGAGATATGGGTTGGCTTGGTAAAAGAATGTCACGTAGACACTGTAGATGGGTTAAAGGTGAGTAGTGATATTGTGAGACAAAACAAAGCTCATTTGATGAAATAGAGCAGCGGTGTTGCATCACACCAGTGATAGGGATTATTTCTTGCTTGTTCTTAAAAATGAAGTAGTCTGCTGGTAGCTGGAGAGAGCATAATGAATTATTATACGAAAAGGGAATAGCCACTGCAGAAAATAGACGATATGTATTTGCTTCAGACACTATAGGTATTTGAATGCGAATAACGAGGGTGTCATTTGAGAAAACACAGGACACTGTCTCGAGTGTGAAGTAATGATGAACATTTTTCACTGAGAGAGTCATGTTGTGGAGCGAAAGGTCACTTGAAATGTTTTTTATGTCCTCTTGTAACTTGGAGAATGATACAATTGCTTTGGGAATTCTGCTGGCATGGCAGTCATCCAAAATGTTTACATAAAATGCACTAATGGCAATTCTGTGCTGCACTTTTGTAAGGAGTGAAATAACATTGTATATCTGTAATACTTCATCTTGAATCATGGTTTCACCATTGGTGACTTGCTTCATATCATTGTGAATAGAATGAAGAACGGAATCTAGATTATGTTTCATTTCAGTAGAGTACGCATTCAATAATTGTCGACTTTGTATTGCATTAAAATGGTCTTCATTCACTTGGTTCTTGAGATTCTCTGTATATTTGGATAGCTCTGCTTCTGATTTAGATAAGGCTTCAACTTGATTTGACTCGGCAAAGCCACAACACCAGTCTGCAAATGAACTGATGAATGATCTTCTCGTACGAGATGATTGAATATTAAAATCGTCAGCTGACGGTAAGTCATGATGAATGAGAGTGAGGGTATCGTTGATCAAGCGCTTGACATGATTAATTAGATGGCATTCTTGTCCAGTGCAATTGATTGCAAGGTCGTTGTCATCCGGATGATAAAGTGGGACCTCGTAAACAATGTTTGCTGTTGATTCGTAAAAAATTTTGTTCAGTTCCTGAATGTGAACTCCAGTTCCCAATTTAATGGGAGGAGCAGGAGTCTGACTCCCATAGACTGCCAAAAGGATGGTGAAGTACACAAGAAAGTGTAAAAGCGGCCGCATTGTGTCTTCTGTACTAAACCAGTTTGAGAATGACAGTATAAGATGATAAAGAGAAGGAAATTCAGGTATTACTTGGTATAATTGATTGGTTTGCGTACACGTAAGTTGTAACGTGACGTTGGAAATGGTGGCATGGGCTCAAATAATTGTTCTTCGGTTTGAGAACACTCTGTATTTTCAGCGAGTAACTGTGGAAAAGGTGTATTGCTTAAGGCTTGGGAACCTGGTGAATGAAGTCGAGATTCACGACTGACTGTTGGTGTGGAGTTGACTTGGTGTTGAGAACAGTTACTTTGAGTATCAAGTCGTACATCTTTCATGTTGTATGAATCCAGATCTTCATGATGAGGATTGGATATGGGATTGTTTTCTAGGATGGGCGTTGGTTGGGAGTGTCGGGCAAATAGAGGTCTCCAAACGCCTCCTGAATTTTGTAAAGGTATGTCTACATGTTCCCATTCATTTTGTGCATTTGATGAAATAGACAATTCGACATTTTCAGAGCCTCTGGAAGGGCAAAATGAAGGGCGAACATTTTCGTCAACCATAATATTGTGCTGACTACTGCTGTTCTTTGTTGCACTTTCATGATCATGGGAATCTGCAGGGATATTGGAGTCAGTAATTTGATTATTGATGATGGAAGAGTCATCATCATCAGCATGGTTGGAATTGCCGAATGCATGAGATTCAGCGTGGGAAATAGCATTTTCAGCATTTTCCTGATCATCTTCGTCTTGGTTCTCACGCTCAAAATAAGGTTTGAGCTTGTCAATATGTACAGTTTGGCGATGTATTTTTCGACCTTGTTGGGCTTCAACTGTGTAGTTGACACTATTTTGGTCAGACTTAGAAACCACGGTGTAGGGGCCAATCCAGTTGAAAAACAATTTTCGACTTTGTCCTTTTGGTTGCACAATCTTTCTCACAAGCACTTTATCTCCTATGTTGAATGAAAATGGTCTCCGTTTTGCATTTGCATAGCGAGCATCTCGTGTTTGCCTGCATTTAATGCGTTCAGAAGCAAGCTGACGTGCCAGTTTGACTCGCTCAGCAAGCTCTGCAACAGAGACGTACTTAGGGAGTGTGAGATCCACTTCAGCTGGGAGTGTTGGCTCAAGTGAGAAAAGCAAGTAATGAGGAGAGAAAAGATGGTTTTCGCTTACGCTTGAGTTTATGGCAAATTGAACATGTGGTAAAAATGCATCCCAATCCTTTTTTCCTGAATTGAGGTAAAAGGTAATGCAGTCTGTGAGGGTGGCATGAGCTCGTTCACAAATTCCATTCGATTGTTGATGCCATTTGGTAGTGAACAATTGTTTGATACCAAGAAATTTGGTTAATTCTTGCATTAAGTCTCCAGTAAACGATGCTCCAAGATCGCTCAAAATGTTTCGTGGGCAGCCATAGCGCAATATGACTCGTTGCACTAAAAATTTTGCTATTTCTTCTGCAGTGCCATTTCGGATGGCTGCACATTCCAAATAACGGGTTGAATGATCCGTAACTGTAATGATGTAGCGTTTACCTGATGAGCTACGATGAAATGGGCCCATCAAATCACAGGCAATTGTTGTAAATGGCACTTCTGGGATAGGCATGGGCTGTACCAAACCCAATGGTTTTCGTTTTGGGCTTTTACGTAGCTGGCATAAGTGGCAGGAACGCACGTAATTTTTGATTTCTTGTCGCATTTTTGGCCAGTAAAATCGTGTGGCTACTTTTTGATATGTTTTGAAAATGCCAAGGTGTCCGGAAATGGGTTCATCATGACATTGTGAAAGTATCATTGTACGCTAGTGCGAGGGAAGTACAGTAGTCGGATGTTCCTGGTGAGGTGATTGATAAAGTAGAACATTATCCTTCAAAAACATGTGCTTTGCTGCTTTGTTAGGTACATCATACTTTACATCGTGCTTGAGGCGACGTATATCCATATCATTTTCTTGCATTTGTGCAATATTGTCAAATCCAATGGAAAGTAATGGTAAATCAACTATGTTTGGATTTTCCTCTTCCTCTGGATCAGTAGGGAAACGAGAGAGCGTATCTGCAACTTCATGAGCTTTTCCAGAGACATGATGGAATTCAAGCTCAAATTCTTCCAAGCATAAAAGCATTCGTGCTAATTTGCTGGGTAAATGGTTTTTTGGGCCTTTTGCTAAGTAAGTCAAGGCGGAATGGTCTGTGTATACCTTTACTTTACGCTGGAAAATAAGATGACGAAGCTTTTGGACACTCCACACTACAGCTAGAGTCTCGAGCATAGTGGTTGTGTAGTTGCGCTCTGCTTTGTTTAAAGCTCGGCTGATATAGCAAACTGGTTTCTCAATACTGTCCTGCACTTGGCTGAGGCATGCACCTAATCCTTCTTTGCTTGCATCGCATCTCAGGATGAAATCTTGGTCTGGGTCTGCATGAGCAAGTGCTGGTGCTGTAGTTAATAGCTCTTTGAGCTTGCTGATAATATTCTCATAGTCCGAAGTCCAAATAAACTTCACATCTTTCGCTAAGAGAGATTGCAAAGGACGAACTATTTTTGCATATCCTTGTATGAATCGTCGGAAGAAGTTAAAAAATCCCAATATTTTTTGAAGTTCTTTTTTGGTTTTGGGAGAGCGCATATGGGTGAGACCACGTAGGTGATCATCAGTTGGTAATATTCCATTTTCTGTGGCTTTATAACCAAGGACTCTTATCTGAGTAAACATGAAGTTGCATTTAGTTGTCTTGAGTTGCAATCCAGCACTTCGTAAGCGCTCAAAGACTTGCCTTAGTTTTTTGAGATGCTGGGCCTCGTCTGCAGTGAATATGCATATATCATCGAGATATACAGCAAGTTCATCATCTATGATGCCTGCTAAAGCTGTGGATATGAGACAACTGAATGCACTTGGTGCTGTTCGTAAACCAAAGGGCAATACGTTCCACTGGTAGAGACTGTCTCGCGTTATAAACGCTGTTTTCTCTCGGCTTTCTGTATTTAATTCAAGCTGATGATATGCTGAATTCAGATCAAGGCAGGATATATATTTGGCTCCTTTAAGCTTTTGAATGATGGAATCGAGTCTTGGTAATGGCCATGGGAATGGACGTGTGATTGCATTCAATTTTCTGTAGTCTATCACCATTCGATAGGTGATGGTTCCATCGTCACTGCGATTAGGTACGAGGAAGCAATTTGATGACCAAGGAGAGGAACTTGGCTCAATGAGGTTTTTCTTTAGAAGCTCTTGGCATTTGTCGTGTATGATTTCATGCTCACGTTCGCTGAGATTAAAAGGTTTGCACTGGGTAGGAGCAGCAGTGCCAGTCTCAATGTGAAATTGAAAGTTTTTTGCCTTTGTTTGTGTATTGGGGTCTGTTGCAAAAACATCATAAAATTCATACATGAGTTGCTCTAGTTTTTGGCGTGTAGCTTTGCTAATGCTGTCTCCGATCTTAACTTTGCTCTAGCTTTTTGCGTTGTGAATTCCTTGGGTGGAGGTGGTGCTGATGTTGCATTAACACTAGCTTCTGTATGCGTTGAGATTTGATCTTGAAGTGCTGACACACTGTCATTAGAGGTGACATTGGTAATTTTTCCCAAGACAGTTGTTCTGCATAAATATTTTCTCTCGTTTGTGGAATTGGTTATTTCAATGAAACCTGTGTTGTTGCTCAACGCCATGTATGGAATATAAATCCCATTACTATGGCGCAGTTTCTTTGAGGGGGAAACAACAACGAGGTCACTATCAGCAATGTCAAGACGGCAAATAGGTACCTGCATCCGACTTCGTGGTGGGATTTGGATTCATTTTGCAAGACGAATTGGTTGGTGTAACAATGAGGGAAAATCATCAACATCTTTTTGCATTTCCTCAGGATTACTCGAGGAAGGTGCTGACACAGATGAAGTAGCATTATTCTCACAGTTTTGCATGTTGATATGATGATTTTCTGGTCGCATTGAGATGCTGTGATCTTGTTCTTCTTCATGCTGGGAAAAGTTTGGGTTTGTGTTGTTGGTGGATGAATGAAATGCTGTACGCAATTCTGTGCGGACATTTAAAGTTTGTGGTGTAGGTATGTTCGTTTGTGGATGAGTATGAATTGCGTATGCTGGAGCAGCTGTTGTTGGCTCTTGGGCAGATAACGAATACTGTGGGAAAGGTTTGACCTTGTTTTCATTCATTTGACAGTGAATGTGCTGAGAAAGTCCAAGTTGTGGTAGTATTTTTAGCAGGGGTGTGTTGAATGGCTTGATGGTGAAGCTTTTGCATGAAACAGTTCGGTTGACTGAATCAATGTCAATGCCAAAATGATCAATGAAGTCAAATCCAAGTAGAATTTGAATGGTGGGGTTATCTGCGACCACAAATGGGTAAGTAATGGTGCAATCTCCAATTTGGAATGTGACAATGGCAAATCCTTCATCGTTGAGGTAATGATTTGAGACAGACCTGAGGCGGATATTGTCATTTCTGATGCGTGGAAAATCATTGATTAAGGATTTGGAAATAAGGCTTACAACAGCTCCAGTATCAATTAAAGCTGAGTAAATCACATCTTTGATTTTGACAGGGATAGTTGGGCCTGTACAGTTCAAACTTTCTGAATGATTTGAGAGAATTGAGATGGATTGCTTTGTCACAGGTGAGATTGATGGTAATGAAGCTTCATGCGCTGGAAAAGTTTGTATTGCATGAGATACAGGTTTCATTGAAGCATTAAAGACTACTCCCTGTACCTCCCTAGTTTCCCGGATATGAGCCAGGAACACTTGGAGGGTATGTGATTTGCGGTTGTGGTGGTTGGTTTTGTGTGTACTGCAAAGCTGGATTTTGTTGCCATTGTGGTGGGGGTGGTTGTTGTCCATAGTTGCTGTTGTAGTATTGGCGACCTCCTCGACCACGACCACGGCCACGACCTCGACCTCGACCTCTAGGCATTCGTTGAAGTAAGTCGTTGGCACGTGTGAAGCAATCTTGCTCGTAATGACCAAGCCGGTTACAATAATTGCATTGTGGTCTGCTTGTACCTCTTCGTCCTCGACCTCTTTGTCTATCATTTGATGTTGAAGGACGCTCAGTATCAGAGTCATTAGTTGGTTGTTCAGCTTGTTTTGCGGCCATGGACTTGGCATTTAATTGTGCCATTTCATTGAAAAGCACACTCAGCATGGATTTCATGTCATTAAGACCTTCAATGGTTTCAGCAGGGAGGGCATTGACGCCAACCTCAGTTTTGACAATGGGAGCTGGAAGTGAAAGAGAGGATGATTCACTACCAGATAGTTCGTACTCACGAACGAATGATAATAGTTCCAAAAAGTCCTTGGGCTGGTTTTGCTTGCAGTTTATGTAAGCAGCAACATGACGGGGGACTCCTTTAATGAGCAGCTGCACTGCTATCTCTTCTTCAGCCGCTACGGATTGCCAATCATCAGATGCTTGGTAACGTAATCGCAGCAAATGCGCTGAAATGGGTTCATTTGGCTTTGGGGGTGTTGTTAATAGGGTTATGAGCTCTCCTGGGGTTGTTAATTGAACTGGAGCTTGTTCCATGAAGAGTTTTGTGAAATTGTCATAGCTGATTGTTCCATCTTGTGCTAGGCCAGCATTAATCAGGCACCAATTTTTCCTCCTCTCCTCCTCGGCGGACTCCTCTTTGAATGCAAGAGCAAGGGTGGCTTTCATTGCGTTCTCTGTCAGTTTTTGCTGGTTGGCCCATAGCCGGAAATGCTTAAAGAAAAGTCCAAGGTCTCTAGCCTTTAATGGCTTGTCGTAAGTGGGCATCAGTGTATAGTCTGTTTTGCCAGAGGAAACATAGACAGGGTTGTAAAGAGTGTTGCCAGGTCTTGGGGGTGGTATCGGCGCACCGGGTTGTTGTATGTTCTGCATGCTGGACGGTGATGAAGTACTTTCTTCCGATGAATTTCAAAAAGAAAATGATCTGTTGCAAAGAAGCTTCTGAGAGAGTTTGCTTGGTAATCCCAAGATAAGGTTTGAGAATTCTCAGGAAATGACCAGTCAAATGAGGTACAGTCTTGTATGTCTGGGTCAGCGGAAGCCCATGAATGGCGTCGGGAGGAAGTAATGCGTGGTGAGAAAGGAGGTGTAGATGGAGCAGAATATGACCCAGTTGAGTTTATGCTTTTTGGAGTTAGAGCAACAGGGGCTATTGATAAAAAGTTTTGAAATTGAATGAGAGATGTCAAATCTGGAGGGGACGGTTGCTGTTGAGAGTTTCCTGTTGGCTGTGGGAGGATTGCAAAAGATTCAAAAGTCTGTGCTAGTTGTTCTAGAGATGGAGTTGGACTGTGAGGTGGTGTAGAAGTTTCAAAGACCTCATGTATAGGCTGTTCTTCTCTTGTAGAGTCGGATGATGGATGATGGGAAGTTTCAAGGACATACGTAGGTGACTGAGGGGTGACTTGTGGGGAAGTGGATATGTGTGAATTTTCGAAAACGTCACGGCTAGAGTCCTGACGTACAGATGAATCTCCGGATGCGGAAGTATCAGGGCCGTGAGATACGTATTGGCTGTCACGCACGCTAAATTGTGAGAAGGTGGGAAATAAAGAAGGTCGACTTATGTTACCTTGTTGTTGAGTCACGGTATCATCCACATGGAGCTCACTTTGTTGTTGTTCGAGAGTATCGTTTCTGGTTGGGCGCAATGGCGTGCGAGAGGAAATAGCTTTTCAGCTACTGGGGCTTAAAATTTTCCGAATGTTCAAAACTGCTTCTCTCACTGAATCACGAACACCTTTAGCTGTAAAAATTCCAGTTTTTCGAGGTGTTGGGGCAGTGTCAGAATCATCAGACTCAGGGTCTACATTTGGCACGTAATGTGTTGTGTACAACGCAGCTAGTTCAGCATTTGCACTTTGTGTGTGACGTGCTGGGCTACTGGTTGCACTGAGAGTTGTAATGTCAGGTGAAAAGTTTAACAGTCGACGAGAAGGACCTTGAACAGGGGTAACGCTGGCATTTACAGTCGCTGGAGGTCCAATAGGAGTAGAGCTCAAGGGCTGGTTAGGATCAGCGAGTGTTTGCTCAGGGGAATGAAGTTGATTCACTGTGGTTGCAGGCACTTGCACAGGTTCGGAGGCACTTTCACTTGCACTCAAAACTGATGATGTTGAAGCTTCGGTAGTGGCACTTGTGTGAGCAGTAGTCGTAACTGGATTTCGATTGGTTCGGCGAACAGGAGGTAATTGTGATCCTGAAAACTCGGGTTTCACCTTGTTAGTGCGTCGTGTCATGTGAAGGCTTATAAAATGGGGTAATGTGAAAATGCGTTAAAAGATCCTGTCGCATCTCCACCATTTGTCACATTTTATGATATGAATGATTATGTGAGCTATGGGGATTGTAGTATTATTAGAGAGTAGATCTTTATTTGAGCTCTTGATTACGACTCGTGTGCGACTGCCACTATTCATACAGAGAGTGAGTTATATATAGTAAGTATCAAGTAGGCATACTAGGTATGCCTACTTATTTAGGTTGTTTCCATATTCATCCGTGACAGAACAGTATTCAAAACAAATTGCTGTTATAAGTATTGAATCCCGTTGGCATTCTAAACTCATAGGAAAAGCTACTACCAGTTTCAAAGCTGGAAATACTGGATACATCCCCCTTTGCTGGAGTTTTTCCATTTTAGGTATTTCAGTGTGTAAAAATGTCAAGGTATCCCTACAAATAAACAAAATCATGGACCGAGAGGGTACCAATGTATTTCCGAACTCTTCGAGAGCATTTTCGTAGCTAACTTGAAGGGGAATGATAATGACGTTGAACGTGTTTGAATATCGATAATTTCCTCGGTTTACTATGCTCATGTTGTTTATCGCAACCACCCTGGAACGCAAAAATGGGTTTGCCTGAAGACAACCTCTGTCATAACCAGGGGTTTTGTAAAAGTAAAATACGAATTGTTCCCATTTTATATTAAGGTGGGGAAACAGTTCAGATAAGCATTTACTATCGCTGGCTGTTGTTACCAAAACGGGAGTCACTGCTAGTAGGAGTATGGCCAGGTAAGTTGTTTGATATATAAACATTGTAGCAGCAACTTTTAAAATAACTTTTCCACTTGCATATTATCAAATTGTAATTCACATTTCAAAACAATTATTTTTCAATGCTTCGCTCTTAACATGAATTTGCATTACTCAAGATGACGTTGTTGTTGAAAACTAGAATCCATTTTTTCCATGATCTGACAAGCATGATCCAAACAATAAAGAATTGTAAGCTAGGCTTAGAATAGGATTAACTGGCAGCAACAGCAACCAATGAAACGTTAACCGTATCTAGTTAGTCTTTGACTATACACAGTAACACGTAATCACACCGATACTTTAAATTTAAAACTGTATCTAAGGTTGAGCTGTTACGTAAAGTCGAATATCTGCGAATATTAATATAATCGAATTTAACTTAACCCATTCAACACCGGAGTAACTAAATATAGGATAAATGTTATGTGTTAACATTTATGTATTAAAATCAGTAGAACTGACGGCAACTTCTCGATTGTTAAACATGTGTGAATAATAGGGAAAAACATGTAGATCTTGCGTTCATAACCATAACTAATCTAAGCTTTGCCATCATCCAACCAGCAGCAGTAGAAATTGAATTTTAAAAGGCGGCTGTGCTGAATTATGGGGAGCTACAATCATAGCGTACTAACAAGATACACATCCAAGTTGTGAAAATATCGACAATGTGAAAATCAATGGAAAGAAAGCATTAACATCCTAACGAAACGTTTAGTAAAACACACTATTTAAACTGTAACTAGATTGAAGTATTTAGCACGGTAAAATATATCATATAATCAATAGATTGATACACGTACAAACAAATTCTATGTGTAGGTTGAAATGGTTAATTAATCCTTAATGCGTATGGTGAAAGTATAGTGTTCGGTATTCATTTGCCAAGTCCATGAAAATAATTATTTCCATGTTTTAACACGAAAAATGTCTATTCCATTTTCATGAAATATTTCTTAGTAATATAATCCAAGTAACAAGAAAATATAGGACGTAGGTATAGCTTGAAGTCAGAATTCCAAGTGTATGTTTCGATTTCTACCTTTTATGAAATAAAGGCTAGAATTCAAGGCTACCAGCATTGCATAACGTCTAGACAACCGGAAATATATCGTCTAGACATCCACAAAAAACACGTAGATCGTGACCTAATTTTGATAAAATGGTTCCCTGTTGATGAGTTGTCTAAATTTATAGTACAATTTAAAAAATAACTGGATTCTTTTGAATGTGTTCCAAACCTCAGGCATCTTTTTGTATTATAATGAGATTCAATATACCTCGTATTTGTTTCAACTTACGATGTATGATACATGAATTGTAAACTACAGCTAGGCAAAAACTAAAGTAATTATCCAAAGACGCGATTGAAACGCTTCAATCAGAAAATACGATGATAATATGAATAGATAAGAATCATGTATTGTATTGATTGCTATCTTATTTCTCTTTAAATGTGAACGAAATATAAATTGGGGCTTCATCCTGCTTTTTTAAATTCGGAAAAGGAATTGGGAAAGAAGGAAGAATGCAGGGAAACTTTGCTTGCATGATTAAATGATTGATAGCATTCAAAGATTGTAAAGGAGCCACTCACTGCGTATCTACGTTTCTGTAATGTGTGGTGGCTTGGATATCATTCACTACGTTGCAAGTATGATGTAATTTTAGCTCAAAGGATTTTCTGGATTAAGGGACATTTTACTTGTAAGATGATTGCAAATTCCCATGCTGATATCACCATACAGCAGGGAAATCCAGGAGCAAAATTTGTTTCAAATGGTCCATTATATAGCATTGCAACAATTCGTCTTTCATCCATTCAATTTTAGTGTGTAATAAAAAAAATTTCAATGAATACACCACTCAAAAATACATCATGAAACTGGCAGGGGTGGGTCGGGCCTGGTTGTTTTTAACAAAATTCGCCCGTCCAGTGGACAGTGGAAATTTCCACCCCGGATAAAACGGAAATTTCCACCAAAACTGGGATGGATAAAATGGACGGAATGATCGAAACGGACAAAATTCAATAAATAAGCTATTTTAACTTATAAACCATTAGAAATATTATAGGAAGTATTCTATTATCAAAAGCATGAAGTTTCGTCACTAAAACTATATTGTTTAGGGCCTAGATTTTACTTGCTATATCAAGCAATCAACCCTCTCTAATGGCTTACTTACTATTATGTACGAACACACATCTACGATCATGAACCATAATAATATTATGGCACATGTTGGTACATTATGGTAAATTGAATGTTGTATAACTTTTCAATTCAATTACAACTCGTTTTAATTGAGCGTGCGGTTAGTTATCAGCTCTTCAGCTGTGCAATATCTGTCTCACGATTTAAATTAAAAGCTTACGTGGGATTTAAATTTGGCTCCTCTGGCACGTGATACTTGCTACTTCATCCGTTTTAAACACTTTTTCCGTTCCGCCAATTACACACTGCCCTCCCAAAAAGGGGTGAAAAATGGACAAAGGGCGCACAATGATTTTTAATTTGGCTGGGATGCGGGGTAAAATTGCTCATAGTATGCAATCCTTCGCTACTTTGTACATTACTCATTGTCTACGTTTTTCTTCCAATTTCTTAGCCGAGTTTGGAAAACAGGAAGCCACGTTTTGTGTCCCTTTTACATTTTGAGTGGCATAATAAACCATACAAGATATTATTCGTAGTTATATATTTAGTTATTTTGACAAACATATTGTAATGTGCATGTAAGTCTGCGTGTTTTGTGTGAACTACTTTTGGTCTTTTGCTTTTGGCTTACATTTACAATACATATCCATACAAA
Source organism: Orchesella flavescens (assembly GCA_964034955.1). Taxonomy (NCBI): domain Eukaryota; kingdom Metazoa; phylum Arthropoda; class Collembola; order Entomobryomorpha; family Orchesellidae; genus Orchesella; species Orchesella flavescens. The sequence goes on from OZ035954.1 coordinate 2,807,212, forward strand.
TAAACATAAAAGGATGCCACGAATTCTAAAGCTCCAGTCCCTGGTAAAAATCTAAAAAGGTTTTTCGTGTTTGTTCATACAAACGTATTGTATTGCAAATTGGTTTTGCTTGGTTATAATAATTAGTGTTTCTGCAATACATATACATGCTAAATTGTAGGTTCAAACTTTGTTGCAAATAGAAGATTGTATCTCACTACAATGTCAAAAAATAATATGTTGGTTATCATATAAAACATTCATTGGTTTGAAGCCTTATTCTAGCGGGCAGTTCAGTTACCTGGTTATGTTGTATTTGGCGGGGTACATAAACTATAGAATCCGTATTTGGCGGCTGTAATGCCGTATTAACGTTTCACGAAAGCGAGTGAATAAATGTTAGTACCGTTGATATGACAGTGGTGGATCGTGATTCTCACGATCTCTAATATTGTCTTTCGAATATTGTTCCCAGATGCACAGTGGTTTAGAAACCACAAAGGTCGGACATGGGGTACTAGCGCTTAGCAGAGCTCAAATGAAGTCGAATGCAAAAAACCCCATGTCAAAATTCAAATGCTGACCGGAGTTATGGCACTGTTTGTGGACGTAGTTTTTGGGTTGCGTGGGCGTTGATATTTTTGAAAAAAGTTGTTTAAAAAGGACACAGGTAAGTTTTAAATTCAGTTTTTTGCATATAATAATTTGTCGACTTGGATGACATATAATAGAAAAAAATTAGCCGCCTTACATGCTACCCATATGATTAATTTAATTTAATTGATATTTAGCAATTAATTTTTTTAACGAATGTCCTGATACATATGCCTAAGTTAGTAGTCGTGGAGTATACTTCAAACTGTCCTCTACAAGCTACAAAAAAATCTTAGGCATAACCCCCAGGACATCGGAGATATCTCAAGTTAAAGATATACAGGTAAATTCCAATTAAGTATTACGCAATCAGTGAGCAGGGATGGCCAATTTGCCTACATAAAAAATATATCATCAAATTAATGTGTAGTTTGTGTACTGGACAGTGAAGAATATACTAAATACACTATAGTATAATAGTATGAACCATCGTTGGTCGACTTGCTTCATATAACTTGAGTTAATTTGATGATATATTTTTTATGTAGGCAAATTGGCCATCCCTGCTCACCGTTGCGTAATACTTAATTGGAATTTACCTGTCTATCTTTAACTCAAGATATCTCCGATGTCCTGGGGGTTATGCCTAAGATTTTTTGTGGCTTGTAGAGGACATTCTGAAGTATCCTCCACGACTAATAACTTAGGCATATGTATCAGGACATTCGTTAAAAAAATTAATTAATAAATATCAATTAAATTAAATTACTCATATGGGTAGCATGTAAGGCGGCTAATTTTTTTCTATTATATGTCATCCAAGTCGACAAATTACTATATGCAAAAAACTGAATTTAAAACTTACCTGTGTTCTTTTTAAACAACTTTTTTCAAAAATATCAACGCCCACGCAACCCTAAAACTACGTCCACAAACAGTGCCATAACTCCGGTCAGCATTTGAATTTTGACATGGGGTTTTTTGCATTCGACTTCATTTGAGCTCTGCTAAGCGCTAGTACCCCATGTCCGTCCTTTGTGGTTTCTAAACCACTGTGAGATGCCACCCTGGTGTGGAAACAGTCGAGGTAAGCATATGTACGTTGTCGGCTATTGTTGTTGTTCGGTGTCGTGTGGATTCTAAATTATGAGTCACAGCTAGTCACATGACAATATAGCGTAAGGTATATTAAAATTATTTTCGGGATAGTCGGAAGTCCTTTTGAAACAATTTAAATAACTTAAACAATATCGAGGTATATTTGATCTGGATGTAAGAGCTTGTTTTTAATTCTTATTTCAACAGCTTATTTTAATTCCCCTCCATATAGATGCATTATTTTTGACGACAGTGTTTTCAAAATCCTGACGACCGTTTGTGTTTCTCATTGATTAACAACATCGATCTAGAGCATTTAAAAAGGATTATTAAAGCGATTATGTTACTTTTTTGAAGCGCTAGTATCTTTAAATTTGCTTGCAAAGTTGGAAAAAACACGAAGTTCACCCAAAAATAACGATTACTTACCTTCTTAGGTTCGTCAACCAAACAGACACTCTAAAAACATGTTTTGAGAATATAAATAGTTTTTTGCGGATGTAAGTGAATTTTATTTACTTAATATTTGTCACTATAACAACTTCAAAAGTTAAGAATTGTTATTTAATGGTTTTTACAAAGTATATTTTTTCTACAGCTTACGTTTAAGGGTAAGAAATGTAGTATTATTTGAAAGTACAGAATATTTATAAGTTGCAAATTTTTTAAAATATGCTGCTGCAAATTAAATATTCAATTGCTTGATACACACTAAAATGTCAAAATTATAGTATATATTTATTATGTAACACTTATATCTAAACGCTGATGAAACCAGCAAAGCTGTAGAAATTTTATTTTGTTATACTTTTTCAGAAAATCAAATAATTTCTGATGCTGCTGGAGCTACAGTTATTTTTATGGGAGCGTTTTGGTGTTTAACTTTATTCTTCGACCGAGTTGGAAACTTGCAGGATTTGAGCTTAAAAGTAATTTGCTGACATAAAATTTTTGCACAATTTTTTATAAGTAGCCTAAGCTCCCAAGCGAAAACTACAGAACAAAACAACAACAGCACAAACGTAGATCGCACAATGCCGACCACTCTAGAATCCATTTTCATTTGTACCACCAAATCCTCCTGCTCTTTATTTTTTAGTTCACGAGTCTTTAAAGCATTGCCTTCTAACCCATTCCAAAAGAGCCTAATACCACTATCATGCAACAGTCTATTTAACACTTGTTTCATTTCTAAATTCACAAGGGAATGCTCAATCTTAGCTAACAACTGATACCCATCATATTTCGTTTTGGCTTGATGACACCGACTCTTATCTGCCCTATTTGCATGTCGCACAAGTGGCGAATGGTAACTAAGGGACGGGATCCTAATTCCACGAATTCGTTTACTAGATTTGTAAAGCCGTGTGTCTTCCCTTACCATCTCATTGAAGTTTGAATAGTCCCGCTCCCAAAGTGCTTCCGTCCAGTATTTATTCAACCGTAAATTACCCTTAAAACCTTCTTTAAATAATTGAGGCTCAAGTTTCTCAACGAAAATGTTACGAAAAAAAAGTTCATGATTTGGAATATTTCGTTCCGCATAATATGAAACATGAGTAGAGGTCATCTTGAACCCATTAGTTAAAAGTTCTGTTAATGTTTCGCACACGTAGGGAGCAGGAGGAACGATCATATTCTCCGTCATTACGCAAGTATAAAGGAACTTCAAAATGAAGCATGCAATGACAAAAGCAGCAGTGAGCTTTGATCCTAATCGTGTACTATTTTGAATCAGAATTTCCCACATATCAAAGACAATATCAGCAATAGATAATTTCCTAGTGTTCTTTTTAGTTTCACTAAACCTAATATTTGTAATTAGAATCAGGAAACAAATAATAAGAGCTGCGCAACCACCCAACGCAAACCAAATATATTGATCAAAAGGTTTTCCCAAGATGCTGATCATGCGAGGAATAGTAGTTTGGATTTCATCACAATAATGGAATGACAATTGGTAGATATCATTGTACAAATAACTTTGCCCTTCCATATGCCACCGTTTTGATATATTCAAAAGTCTTAACCAAGTAAGCATACCTTTGAAATAAATATTTGGCCAAGGATTTCCATTGTAGGTTCCGAATTCTAGAGAATAATTCAAATGGTCCCCCATGGTGGTCGAAAGGAATCCTTCCATACCTGCAATGCACTTTGGATCCTTCTCACCAGTTTCAACAAATGAATTCTTACTGATGATGATTTTACAATGATTCTTAGAATGTTTAAAAAGTGAACGTACTGGATACACTAAAACAATAATGATTGGTTTTGACAAAAGCTCGTTCCAAGTCAGTTTCGGATGATTAGAGAACGGATGAGGATCAAGCAATTCATAGGGTGGAGCAATGTTTTCAAAATTTTGTAACAAAAATTTCATAAAGTTCTCTTGGAATGGATGCATGCGAACAAGTGTCCGCTTTTCCAATTCGCACTGAAAACATCCCCACTGAACCTTTATGACGGATGACGTCTCAGAGTTGACTACGAGTAGAAACAGAAGCGAAGGTGGCACCATAACTGGGCTGTATTCTTTTTCCAATCGGCTTGGCAATTTAAAAGTTTTATCAGAAGTAAAGCTCAATATGACAGTATCAGTTGAGCTTAATGGAAGTCTTCTTCCAAGGGCGCCAAGTCTTAACCAATATTGCCATGAATTGTACAATTCATTGTAAACATTGTGCGGCATATTTACTAGTAGTAGCGAAATATCTGTGAGAATTAGCACACATGATGGCTCGCTTATGGAATGGGTTGACTTCATCGGAATGTAGCTACTTGTGTCCGTGGCGTTTGGGAAATGGTTAGTTAATCGCGTATAGGGTATTTTGGACATTGGAAATGCGTGGTCGGCTACAATCCAAGCAAATTTTTCAGCTCCTTGGTTTTCTTCAACAACATGATTTAAGAAATCATTTGTTGTGCCATGTGGCGTTTCGGTGGTGTGTTGAATATATGGAGATCGAAACACGTATATTGTACAGAAAGTATATTTGCTAAAGTTTACTTCCAACTTGAACATGTTACAGAAAATAATTTCGAAAAATAGTAACATGACACAAAGAAATAATCGTTTAGTCGTCATGGTATCACAATTGTCGGTTTTCTGAATGTTCGTAACCAATTGTTTTATGAACTAAATTTTATCGAACCTATTTGAGATCTACCGTTTCATTAAAAAATGGAATCTCTAGTTTTAAAAATAGTTGGTTAGGTTACTGGCAGAATTTGCCTTCTTGACTCTTTCCTATTCTCAAATAACTTAATGCGATAGATTAAAAATTTAAAATAAAGGTGCACGAAAAATTGAATGCGACGCCAATCCAATAAAGGAGTAAATTCGATTAATTTTAAACAAATAATTGTGTTTCCTAAGAGAAAATTGGAGCATTCGCCAATATTTTGTTGTAAAAAGGTTTGGTTTTACTTGCTGCTTTAAAACTTGATAGCAAAAAATTGATTGTTTAGTGCTTACGTCAATCGTTTAGATATGCTACTAGCTATTATTTCCATCCTGATGTAACGAAAGCAACTACGAACAAGTATGTAACTGGATGAAATTTGATGTGCAATTTAAAAACAACAAGTTTGCTTTGAATGTTTTTCAAGCTTCATACTTAGATATGTATTGTACTTAAGGTAAAAAAACCAAAAGTAGTTCATCGAAACACGCCAACTTACACGCCTTTTACAATATGGTTGTCTGAATATATAACTAAGCATAGTGGCTTGTATGCTTTCTTATACTACTCAAGATGTAAAAGGGATACAAACCGAGGCTTCCTGTTACAAAACTCGGAGAAAGAACTGGAAAAAACACGGATACGTTGAGTAATGTACAAAATATAGCAAAGGATTGTATACTATGAGCACTTCTACCTCGAGTCCCGGCCAAATTAAAATAACCAGAGGTGACCCTGCATTCAGGAGCTCCCGTATAGAAAACCAAATTTCTAGCGTGCAAACAATAAACTGTGTTTTTTAAACGAGAAACTCAATGTCTGCGTGTTTTTCCCAGTTCTTACGCCAAGTTGCGAAAACTGGAAGCCTCGGTTGTATCCCTCTTACATCTTGAGTAGTGTAATAAAGCTCACAAGACAATATTTCTAGTTAAATATGCAGACAACTATATTGTAAAAGGCGTGTAGGCTTGCGTGTTTCGGTGAACTACTTTTGGTCTTTTGCCTTCGTCTACCATTTACGATACATATCCATGTATGAAGTTTCACAAACATTCAAAGCAATCTTGTTGTTTTTAAAGTGCGCATCCTATTTCATCAAGTTGTACAATTGGTGTATTCGTGATATATTTCTAGTTGCTTTCGTTCCGCCCCGAATGAAATAACAGCTAGTAACATAACCGATAGACATAACCACTGAACAATTGATTTTTCACTATTTGATTTGAAAGAACCGGGCAAAGTCAAACAGTTTCTACAACAAAATATTGGCGAATGTTCCAATTTATCCTTAAGAACCACAATTATTTGTTTAGAATTAATGGAATTTACTCCTGTATTAGATTGGCATCTCATTCAATTTTTCGTGCACCTTTATTTTAAATTTTTAATCTATTGCATTAAGTTATTTGAGAATAGGTAAGAGTCAAAAAGCCAAATTCTAGTGCAAAGTTTATTGAAACTGTCCGTTTTGATAATGCATCACACCAGTGGATTGCCTATTTGATGTGCGGAATTAAAACAACCTGATTGCATATATTGTGTTTCAATTTTCTTACAAGTGGGGCCATTATAATGGGATTCACTCTACCGCTTACACGTTTCAATGTAGGATTTAGATTTGTATTCTAAATACTAAGCGAAATTTAAAGAGACCAAAACTAATTATTCCAAACACGCAAACCTAAACGCTTCAAACTGACAATACGACGTATTTAATTATAAAGAATAAAGTCTTTTATGGTTTGCCATCTCATCTCTCTTTCCTAGAGCTTTACAATTCGGTGCTTTCTGTTTTGTAAACTCGACTAAAGAATTGGGAAAGAACACGAAGATGCCGACTAAAGTCCAACAGTTCGGCTAAGATACTATAAATAAATAAATAAATAAATAAATAAATAAATATTACTAATACTATTTAGACAAATTCCATAGTATACAAATTACCACAAAGCAGACGTCCCACATGTAAGTTTAGATGACCGACGTGTAGAATTACTAAAACTTGGAAATTAAAGTGGTAGAACTAAAATATAGGCGTACGAACCGAAATATTCTTGCTTGTAATTGAAAATAGGCGACAGAAGGAGTTTTAATTAACGTTGATATCGTGACCAGTATTTTCAATAAAAGTTATATGCATTGGAAGATCCCATTTTAGATTAAAACCTCATTTTCAATAGGGATTTTTCATTAGTCATTACAGTGACATAAAACCGGCTCCTACCAAATCCAATTTTCATTCTATAATGGCGTCTCATAATTCCTAAGAGTTAAAAGAAAAAAATACAATAATTATTTACATAGTTAACAAGATCAACATGTAAAAAGGAAATATGACTTGAATTTAGTTTCTTTAAAATAAAACCTTAAGTTAATTTGAAGTCTAACTATTAAAATCTAACTCGGAGTTTAAGACAAACCGAAGTGAGAAATACTGTGGTGAGAAGTGAGCTTGTCTTCTTTATGATAATCATATTATCTTCGCGTCGTACAAGTGTCAGAGGTATCAAAACCCACCCACATTCCGGAAACCACACACCCCTGATCCTTCCTCATGAAGTTACATATGAAGATCCAGCTTTTGCATGGAGCATTCAGAAGCAGGACACTTACGACAGCCATATAATCCCATATTTTCTCCACAAAATTTTGTAACTAACGAGTTATCAAAACAACTAATTTTCTTTAGTCGGTCGGAATCAATTAACTTTGGTTGTCAAGTTGTGGCAACATGATAATCATCATCACTAGTTGTGTCAATAAACAGTGAGAAACAATTCTCCAAATTGGCTGAAGATGATGACGCTGCAGAGTAGCCGTTCCCAACAAAATCTGTCATCATTTCCTTGTCCAGTCATTCCCTTAATTTTTGGTCAACTCATTCAAATGCTTTCGCAAATGCTCATTACGACCTCATTTAGTTGTAAATCGTTTTCCACATAGATCACAATTCGATCTATTTTTCTCACTTTCTATTCCTATATGAGCAATTATGTGCCTTTTATATCCATACCATGATTTAAACTCTTTACAACAAACAGAACATGGGTGAGTTGCTTCGTTTAGATGACCCTTTGTGCGGTATTTTAACTTAAATGCGTCAGCAAATACTTTGTCACAAATTTGACAGTTAAATTGGCGGTCCCTTTTGTAAATTAATCGAACATGTTTACTTAAATAACTCCTAATTGTGAAAGAAGATTGGCATTGCGTGCAAAAGTATGCCTGTTCCTCGAAATGTGACCTAAAATGGTTTTCAAATGCACTGCTTTCAACCATTTTGTCACAAAAAATGCACTCAAACTTTTTTCCCTTTTTGGGATTTTGCAATAAGTCAGGCTTTTGTTTCACCTCCTTGTTAGTCTGACTCGTCCGCGGTAGCTCTACTTTATATGGTTGATTCAACAAAGCTTTCGATTTATATTCCACCTTGTGTTTCTTCGCAACATTGCGTCTGGTAACACTAGCGCGATCGTCATTAATCAAGTTAGATTTGATTAGTTTATCGCGGTTTATTATGATAACTTCAGGGTAACCCCGCGAGAATAGTTTGTTTTGTACCGTTCCAGTTTTCTCGTCGGTGACTTGGCATATGATGTTCACAGGGACTACATGCATTTCACTTCTACATTTGTCAGATACATATTTCGTGGCGTGTGTTCGCAGCTTATCATTTGATTTTCTGACTTTAACTTCCAACCCTGGTTTATTTAATTTACGTTTCTTTGGCATTCTTTGTGTGACTTCAAGGGCTCTTTGAAGAGATTGAAAATCTTGGTGTAGCTGGTCATATTTAGCATTAAGCTCTGAATTTTTAGGGTCTAATTTTTGTCTTCTCAGAAAGAATTGCTGCAAGTTGGCGCATCTTTTATAAAACGTTTTGAAGATATTAATCTCGAAACAAAAGAATCCAAACCAAATGGTGATTAAACAAAACCAAAGGATAAATACACCAATAAATTTGCTGTAATCAATCGTATCAGAACCAGGTGAATACTTGGAATTTAGTAGTTTGTAATCAAGCATCAATTCCCAATTCGCCCACTCATCCCACTTGTAGTGTAGTCCAGATGCCAAAATTTGCTGTGAAGTCGCATAAAGCCAAAACTGATTTTCAGTTTTCATTGTCCAATGATACATTTTGTGCACTAATGTTTGTTCTAGAACGAAACATCCACTAGGTGCTCCAAATCCTTTTCTAAAATGTGAGGACAAAAACCTAACAACGAATTCCTTTGAAGATGTTGTTTGTACAAAAGCCAAGTGTGAGTCCTCCACCATTTTCTGTGCAAAGGTTTGCAGATGTGTGAAATTATATAAACGGAAGATATTTGAAAGCGGTAGACCCAGTGATTTGAAATCCTCACTGTATCTCTGTTCAATTGTGGACGTTCCAAAAAAATCCGAATGCATTATTTTGTAGTTTTTGTCAACTAGTTCCTTAACAGTTTTTAATCCTTTGGGTTGTAGCATAATGGTAACTAAACTTGTCAAACCATTACCATATAATTGTAAACACAGGATTTGCAAGCATGATATTATGATTAGATTGCGAATAGAGACTTCACAATGGGCAAATATAATGGCACTATAGGTGATTAGCCTACGTACAACGTTTTCAAGTCTACGATGATAAAAGTATGTGAATAAAGTCACACATACTAGGGTGAACAATAGGCTTATCCAAACATCGTTAGGAAACGCTTCAATCCACACGCCTAATGTCAACGCATTATCCCTTTTCCCTTTCTTTTGACAGTAGAAAAAGCTATCCGAGTTAAACTCATAAAAAGGTTTACGGGCAATCACGAATGGTGGGTCCAACCACGGAGTAAGTGTATGCGTCGGGCCAATAATAACCTCGGGACCCCTGTAGAAAAGCCATGATTGGAAATTTTGTATTTTTTCCAAATTATGCAGACTAATAGTAATATTATGCTTTCTTGAGAAGGTCAACATTGCTTCGATGTTTGTCACGCAGTATTTACTTATTCGCCTATTTTTGTCTAGGCAACTAATTTGCTGATGTCTGGGAACACTAGATCCTTGAGAATCATCCCGAGACATTAAAGCGTGTAACAAAAGTTGTAAATCAGTAAACCCTAAAGGATCTTGTACCAGCCCGTGTATTAGTTTTCCATTTGCGTTCCAAAACAAATCTCGATGCATGGAATATATGTCATTTAATTGAAACTGTTGGGCGAAGCTAGTTAAAGTCATTGAAGTAGGAGAACAGTAACCAAGGGAAATTACATTGATTAAAGTTCCATTTGGTTCGCATTTTAAACTTAGAGGGAGAGTGACCAGCATTTTCAAAGCCGGAAATATTGGAAGTTTTGCTTCCGTCTGAAGATTTTTGGCTGTTTCCACTGTAGTTTGAATATCTATCAACGTCCCAGTACCAACAAATATAATCATGGATCGAGAAGGTACCAATGAATCACCAGACTGGATGAGCGCATTCTTGTAGGTGTCTTGGGTTGGACTAATCACGACGTTGAACGTATTTGAATATCGATAATTTCCTCGATTTGTTATGCTCATATTTTTTAACACAATAAACCTCGAATGCAAAAAATGGTTTGGTTGGAAACAACCGTTGAGAACTCCATTAGTTCGATAGAAGTAAATGACGAATTGTTCCCAATTGCTGTTAAGTTGCGGAAACAGTCGGGGTAGGCATCCATAGTTGGCTGTAGTTTCTAAGACGAGAGTCGACGCTAGTAGAATCAGGGCGAGATAAATTTTATAGGGAAACATTGTGAAGTTGGGTTTTAGAATTTCTATTTCTATTGCACATTAGTCACTTGTAGGGCTCGTTTTGTAAAAATTTTAATTAACTTCCCGCTTTTGATCATACAGTCATTTTATTCATCAATAAGCATCACTCCAGAGATTTTGTACAGAGATATAAAGTTCCAAGCGGAATCTGAAGATTTTTTTTGTGGCTGCTACAGCAACCAGTGAAACGTTAAATGAATCCAATTAAGCTTTGACTATTCAAAATAACACGTAACAACATAGCTGCCGTGTAAAATAAAAACTATTTTTGGACTAATATTGTCGAATTTATTTTTCACATTTGGTGAAGTCAGTAATTTAGTATGTTTCCATGTGTTTTAAAGTTCATATTGTTCCACGCATCCAACCTCAAATGAAAAAATGGATTTAGTTGCAGAGAAATATTGAGAAGTCCATTATTTTTGTAGAAGTAACTAACGAATGGTTCCCTTATGCTGGTAAGGTAAAAAATAGGGATGAGATGAGCATATGGAGTGGTTAAGTATTGTTCAGTTTTAAAAAAAGTATTATAATTTTTATTTTGAAAAAGTTACGCTACAAACATATAGATTGAAACCCAGACTCCAACTGGTTTCTTGTTTTGCAAACTTGTTGATCAATAATCGCCAAAAAAAAACAAGTAAATAGCGACCCAAATACGATAGCTTGTTTACTTGTTCATGGGTAGTTGAAATTTAATTGGCAATAGCTCAAAAACAACTTAATTGTTTTGAAAGTTTTTCTAACCTCATACATAGATATGTATTGTAAATGGTAGGCGAAAGCAAAAGACCAAAAGTAGTTCCTCTAAACAAGAATAAATATTTTCTATCCTTTCTTATACCACTGGAGCAGTAAAAGGGATAGAAACTGGGGCTTCCTGTTTTCCAAACTCGGCTAAAGAATTGAAAACACACGCAAATTTTCATTATTCTACAAAATAGCGTGGTTCCTTTAAAACGATTCAATATTATATGGACGACTACACTGCCTCCCAACCAATCAAAGGTATCAACAGAACAGACCCTCCCCCTCCTAAGCTGAACTAAAGAGAGCTAAATACTAGCTTGCAAACAGGAAACCCCTCTGAGTTAATTTAAACTGATCGCTATAATACGATTCATAGCAGGGGCATGGTTATTTGATGGTCAGCTTAAAAACAACCGTATTTTTGAATATCCTTTGCATGTTAATTGTAATGAGATTCGTTCTTTCATATACAAGCAAGTTGGAGTTTACAATTTAGCATGTATATGTATTGTAATGTATGTATTGTATACTTGCACATCCTATCCTTACCAAGAACCAGTAGAATTTTGGGTCAGCCAAGCTACTTACTATCCTAGTGTCAGATTGAAGTGTTTAGGTTTGCATGTTTGAATTAATTAATTTTTATCTTTAGTTTTCGGTTAGCCCAACATACATACGTGTTAAATCCTAAATTATAAATTCAGACGTTTAAGACGCTAGTTTTAATTCCATTCGACCCAATCTACTTGTTTTCAATTTGTCCAACAAATAAGCACACCACTGCCTAAAATTAATTGAGACTCTTTCAATTAACTCGTATGGTTGCACACACGTGTTAACCTTACTATAGTTTTTCTCAGTCGCCTTTTAAAATTCAACTTTTACCATTTGTTTGTTTGGTTGATGGTAAACGTATGTAACAGAGTGATCGTTACGTATGCGCGAACTACGTTTGGTGTCGAAATTGCTCACCCATTAAGCCACTGTTAAAAGGGGCTGTGCCAATAAATATGCCTATCTTATTGACACAGACATTCCACTTTGCAAAACAGCCTAATCTTAGATAGATTTAATGCTATATTATCGGGGTTGTAACGTGTTCCTAAGTATAGACAGGGATTAATTGAACTGCATTAAAATTTTAATTGGTTGCTGTTAGTGCCACTAATCAAACTCGGAATAAAACCACAATCAACGAAAATACTGTTATCAAACAAATATCTTATTTATTACCTAAAATTCTACATTTTTGAGGCTGAATATGCCTGTATATTAAACGTAACGGGATTTTTGACATGTACGTGTGCCTCAATATCCTTTTATGCTTGACGGCAACCAATCATTTGATTATGTATGCAAAATTTGATTGTAATCTCATAAGCTTTTGTGGTGAAGGCTATCAAAGATATGCGTTTGAGAAGTGGGAAACAGGCCCGCAACCACTGGGGGGGGCTGGGGGGTAGGGTTGCCGTTTTTTCGGTTTTCCGTTTTCCAAACCGTTTTTTACGGTTTTCCTCCCGGTTTCGGTTCGGTTTACGTTTTTAACAATAAGACTTAAATATAGCAAAAATGAGCTACAGAACAGTAATTTTTGGCATAAATTTGCTAAATGGGAATCCCAATTAACTCATTCTTTTGATTTTTCATGAATAAAGTTTATTTAAATGACTTTGGTGGAACTGAAGTAGACCTATGAAGGTGTTTTAGAATGTTATTATGCATTTTGTTTGTGTAATTTGATTTAAATTGACATCCACTATTGAAAACATAGAAAATGTTAATAACAGGGTGTTTTATTTTTGTGTTACTTCAATAATGTGGTAGTAGCACTTTACTGTAGGTTTTCTGGAACAAATGGTCCGAAAATTAAATGAATATTTAATTAAATTTAGCTGAACAAAATTAGCTAAATATATTTTTCAGAATTAAACTACTAATTCAGCGATATTTGTACCTACCTAGAATAATTAATAAACCTTATTCCAAGCTTTTATGTATTATGTACCCCTCTGTATATGGAAGGTATATGGATAATTAAAGAAACCGGAAAAACGTTTTCGGTTCGTTTTTTACTCCCAACCGAAACCGTCTACGGTTTCCGGTTCGGTTTTCTCTACCAACCGTAACCGTACACGGTTTGCAACCGAAAAACGGCAACCCTACTGGGGGGTGCATTGTACCCCCCAAGAATTCTTTTGTACTCCCCAAAAATTTAACTGCACCCCCCCCAGAAATTTATGAAAAAAGTTTTAAATTATTGAATATTTGAGTACTTATGACTCAAAATTTGTATTTAAACAGTATTCTTCGGATTTCGTAGCAATTTTTGAGCATTTTCTTCGATTTTCAATGCAAATTTTCCGATTGGCAAAGTTTTTTGCCATAAGAATCTCGTAATAAGTTACCATAAATAAATCCTCCTGCATTCAAACAGACAACGCAAAATTTATTCATTCTTTTCGTGTTGCATATTATTTGAAACCTTGTTCAAGGAAGATTAAAACTCAATATGTTAAAGGTATCAGTAATACTATGTGGTGAAATGGCAAAGGAAAATCCAAGAGTTACATATTGGCCAATTTTTACCCTGAAATAAACCCTACGTAGCCATTATATTATCCATTTGTTGTGTATTGTGTTAAGCGTTCGAACTTACCTATAACTATTTTTCGTGCTTTCTATTGGTTGCATTTTCTATAACCACTTCTTAAAAATAGCAAAAAAGAGAAGAAAACAGTGTAACGTTGTCGTTGAAAATTCAGTACTTTCATACTCCTATGCATAGCTATGTATAGAAATTTCGGAAACACGATCTCTGTCATAGAAAATGCTCTATAATGTAAGTATTGATTAATTTACAATCAAGCACTTGATCCGCGATCCCACCAAAACATATAAGCAAACACTACTTAAACATGTATTTAGACGCCTCATAGGTTTGCCCTTTTATTCCATTGAGTTTTAGCACCCATTAACCAAGTTTTTGAATCATATGTAACACGAACACATGTTTTCCGGTTACTTATTACAAGATCCTTTTTGAATTTGAAACTTAAATGTCGACTTCTAAATCGCTAAAATTAGTAATTTTGTTGGTATTTTTTTATTTGCATGCAAAAAATGTATGCAAAAATTTTATTTCAAATTTGTACCCCCCAAGCTTAAAAAACCGTGGTTGCGGGCCTGGTGGTAAACATGCCGGAATTCATTGCGTTTAAATCACAACATAAACATATTTAACCGTAGCTAAACTAATATCTGTACGACGTATGTTTGCTTGATGCTAATTTGTATGGTATAGAATCTACCCGAAGGAACAAAAGTGATCGTATTTTAGTCTCAACGTACGTGTTATTTCCCAGCTTACAAAACAGGATGAAGCCCCTATTTCTACTTCTTTTACATTTGAAGTAATACAAGATAGCAATCAATACAAGACATTATTCTTATCTATTCATATCATCGTATTGTAAGATGGAACGGTTTCAATCGCGTTTGGATAATTACTTTTTCAGTTTTTTTCTAGCATTTACAATACATAAATCCTACATCGTATGTATAAGCAAATAGGAGCTGTGTTGAATCTCATTGTAATTTCAAACCGGCACGAAGTTTGAAAAACAATCTAATTGTTTTTTAAATTGCGCTTTCAATTTCAACCACTCATCAAGAAAAGAGCCAACTTATCGCACTTAGGTTGCGATCTACGTGGTTTGTACGGTTTTGGTCTCTATGTTCTTTTGTGGTTGTTGATCTACGTGTTTTTTGCGGTTTTCTAGACATGTTTTTTCCGGCTGTGTATACGTGTTTACGAAACCGGAAGCCCAAAATTCAAAGCACATATACCTTACATACGAGGTAGAAGTTGATAAATCCAGTTGGAAGTTTGTTGTCAAGTTGTACATACGTATGAGTTGCCATTTCTTCATGCATCGAATATAAATATTTTTAGCTATGCGAAAACATGGAAATAATTTTTAATTCATTTGGCAAATGAATATTGAAAACTAAGCTTTCATAATACACGCCTTAGGGATTTTTAGTTCTCTTTTTCAACCTTAACATAAAATTTGGTTGCATATTTATCTATTGAGATATATATTTTATAATACTTAATATTTAACTCCAAATACAGTGAGTGGTCCTTGAGTTTTAAGCAAAGTTTTAGTGGTATTCTATTCCAAGTTATTGATTCGTTTATTTTGACTTTCACAATTCTCGTTGAAACTTTAAATCCCGGAAATCAATTTTGTCACAAATAGATTGTGACCTTTAACACAGAAAGTGTGCGTTTGAACTCGTAAATTATTGGGAACGATAAACAAACACAAGTCAAACATAGAGTTTTGCAACTTTGTTTTTGGGAATGTCCAATAAACTGTGCATTCGAAATTAAATTTAAAAAGGTATTCATCATGTTCCGAAATCAAATGAGCCTGGTTATATTATGGTTGCTATTAGCCGTTGCTCCTATTCTAGAAACTACATGTCACGACCCTTCATGCTTATCTCGACTGTTTCCTCACCTTAACAGCAATTGGGAACAATTCGTCATTTACTTCTATAGAACCAATGGATTTCTCTACGGTTGTTTCCAACCAAACTCCTTTTTGCATTCGAGGTTCGTTGCTTTGAACAACACGAACATACAAAATCGAGGTAATTATCGCTATTCAAATACGTTCAACTTTGTCATTACTCCTTTCCAAGGAAACTACGATGCTACTCTCATTGAATGTGGTGATACATTGGTACCCTCTCGATCAACGATTATATTTATTTCAAGTACTACATCTACAAATCCTCGAAATGAAATACCTACACTCAAGGAATTACAAACAGAAGGAGAGCTAACAATATTTCCAGCTTTGAAATTGTTATTATATTTGCCTCGGAGTTTAAAATTTGAACACAATGAAACATTCATATCCGTTATTTGCTTTGGCTACTGTTCTCCTAATACTTCAATGACTTTAACTAGCTTCACACAACAGCTTCAAGTAAGTGACATATATTCTATTCATCGGGATTTATTTTGGAACGCAAATGGAAAATATATACCTGCACTAGTAAATGATGCTGAACGGTTTATTGAGCATATTCCGAAGCATCAGCAAAACAGTTGCCTCAACCAAAATAGGCGAATAAGCTATTATTGCGTGACAAACATTGAAACAATAGTGACCTTCTCAACAAAGCACAATATATCTCTAAGTCTGCATTATTCATTTCAAGACGAAACCTTTCGCTCATATAAATGGTACACGGGTCCTGAAGTAATTGTTGGTCCATTGTATTCAATAGATCCATCGGTGTACCCGGCATTCGTGACTGCCCGCCGACCGTTTTATGACTTTGACTCGGATAGCCTTTTCTACTGTCAAACGAAAACGAACTGTGATCATGTATTACTATTTCGTATTTGGATACAACCATTTCCCAATGATGTATGGCTAAGCATATTCTGTGTAATAATATTTGTGATTTTGTTCACCTACTTTTATCACCATAGATTAGAATACGTTGTGCGTAAGCTAGTCACCTATATTGCCATTATATTTGCCCATAGCGAAGTCTGTGCTCGCAATTTAATTGTAATATCTTGTCTACAAGTCCTCTTTTTACAATTGTATGGTAATGGTTTGACAAGTTTAGTTACCGTAATGCTCCAACCTAAAATCCAAGAACTAAAATCTGTGAAGGAATTAGTTGACAAAAATTACGCAATAATGCATAGTGAATCACATGGCTCACGTTCAGCTGAAGAGAGATTCGGTGAAGATTTCAAAGCACTGGGGCTACCGATTTCAAATACCTTCCAATCGTATAAAAATTTAACATCAATGAATGACTTTGTGCAGATGATGATGGATAACCCGCAGCTCGTTTACAAGCAACCTACATCCAGGAGGGAGCTTAAGAAATCGTTTTTAACCTCCCATTTTAGAAAAAGATTTGGATCCTCTAGCAGATGTTACGTCCTGGAGCAAACATTAGTGAACAAAATGTATACCTGGACAATGAAAAAAGAAAATCAATTTTGGCTTTATGCTACTTCACAGCAAATTGTGGCATCCGGATTACACTACAAATGGGAAGAGTGGGAGCAATGGCACTGGATGCTGGATGACAAAATACTAAATTCCAAACATTCACCTAGTTCAGATACGATTGATTTCAGTAAATTTATCGGTTTATTTATTCTTTTGTTTTGTCTACTCACCATTTGGTTTGGAGTCTTCTGTGTAGAAATGAATGTTTTCAAAATGTTTCACGTAATGAGCACCCTTTTATATTGCAACTCGCAGCGAAGACAAAAAGTAAAACCTGAATCAGAGCTTCACACCAAATATGATCAGCTACACCGTGATTTTGAATCTCTTCAAAGAGCCCTTGAAGCCACACAAAGAGTGCCAAAAGAAACGTAAATTAAATACACCTGTGTTGAAAGTTGAAAATGGAGAATCAAAGGATGAGCTGCGAATCCACGCCGCGACATATATATCTGACAAAAGTAGAAGTGAAATGCATATGGTCCCTGTGCACATCATACGCCAAGTGACCAACGAGAAAACCAGACCAGCACAAAATAAACTATTCTCGCAACGTTACCCTGAAGTTATTATAATAAACCGCGATAATTTTATCGAATAAAAATTAATCAATGATGATCACGCTAGTGCTACAAGACGCGATAATGTAGAAGTTGGCAAGAAGAAACACAAGATTGAATATAAGTCGAAAGCTTTGGTGAATCAACTATATAAAGTAGAGCAACTGGAGTCGAGTACGACTAACAAGGCGGTTAAGGAAAAGCCAGACTTGTCGCAAAAACCCAAGAAGGGAAAAAAGTTTGAGTGCATTTTTTGTGACAAAATGGTTAAAAGCAATACATTTGAAAACCATTTAAGGTCACATATCAAGGAAAAAGTAAACTCTTGCAAGCAATGCCAATCTTGTTTCACAGTTTGGAGTGATTTAAGTAAACATGTTCGATTAATTTACAAAAGGGACCGCCAATTTAACTGTCAAATTTGTGACAAAGTATTTGCTGATGAGTATAAGTTAAAGTATAGCGGAAAGGGTGACCTAAAGGAAGCTGCACACCCGTGTTCGATTTGTGGAAGGGCGTTTAAATCATGGTATGGACATGGGTGCAGAATCTTTTGTAACGTTGTAACCAGGTTACAGGAAGGAAAGGAGGGAGAAAAAGAGGGGGAGAGGAAGGAAGGGGAGGAGGGAAAAAAAAGAGGGGGTGAAAAGGAAGGGAAGAAAAAGAGGAGGGAAGGGAAGGAAAAAGAGAAGGGAAGGGAAGAAAAAAGAGGAGGGAAGGGGAAAATGCTGGAAGGAAGTTTAGGTTATTGTCACTTTCTAAGGTTAGACAGCCAGCAATCAGCGTGCAAATTTGTAATCCAGAGTGCAATTTTGCGGTCCATGGTAAGAAATAAGGTATTTTATGTCGTTTTGGAGTGTAAATTTGCATTCGTTTTAAAACAAAACTTGTTGAAATTTTGCTCGACTACATACGTACTTAGATGGTTGGGAAATTAAAACTCTGCAAGTGAATCTTTTTGCCAAGCGAGTCAAAATTTCACTTTGAACAATTTGAGCTTTTGATTTCAAAGCCATTTTTCGAAAAACTTCGAAAATGGAGAATTAAAACGTCGTAAAAATAAGAGACTGACTTAAAAATAGTTTGGTATTAACCAGAATTATTTCAAAAATTTTCTTTCCATTTGGCAGTTTTACACTCAATTTCCACTTCAGAATCCAGAACGACAAAAACACCTTATTTCTGAACATTGAGTGCAAATTATAACGCTGATCGCTGACTGCAACGGACAGCAACCCATACTGGCCAATTTGAAATTTTGTAGGCTTCCTCAATCGTAAATTTTGTGGTATTTCTGGTCATTTAGGTTTGCTGTACGAAGCAAAATTTCCTATGGAAAAGTTTAAGTAATTTAGGATGTGTGCAGAAATACAATAAATATTTGTAATCTGCCCAGACATACAATAAAATTTAAGATTCAGACAACCCTACAAAATTTCAAATCGTGAGCTGTAACCCGTCCTGAAACATGTCCTTTTTTTAAAAAAAAATCACGTTGTACAAGTAGTTGTAAAGTGGAAATTGGAACAAATACGTATTATCTTATAGTAAATTAGAGACCACGTGGGGGGGTCTGGGGGGCTGCGCCCCCCAGCTTTTCGAAAGGCAAAAATATCCCGAGGAAGTTTTGGGTCTGGTTACAGGAAGATTTTTTATGCTTAAAAGATTCTGCACCCATGGGTATGGATATAAAAGGCACGTAATTGCTCATATAGGAATAGAAAGTGAGAAAAATAGATCGAATTGTGATCTATGTGGAAAACGATTTGCAACTAAATGGGGTCGTAATGAGCATTTGCGAAAGCATTTGAATGAGTTGACCAAAAATGGTACGTAACGTATTTTTCTTGATTTGTTTTTATTTAATAAATAAATATATATGTTCCTTGATCGTTTTGTTAAATATTATACTGTCGGGACCAGGGGATTAGGCAAAAGTTTATTCCTGCATAATAATGCAGATGAAAGAGTTTGACCTAGATTCGGACCTTCTGTCCGTCTCAAAATGCATGCCTAATTATTTAGGCATATGAACTTCGATACATTGCCCTTTATGAGCTGCGCTGAGTATAAAGGGGCCAGCACGAACTGACCAGCTTCAGTTGTTGTTTATTGTTATTCCTGTTGAGAAGGTTATTCTCTCAAGTAGACGAAATACCCGATCGTAGCCTAGCTCTCGGAGGATTTCTTATACTTCCAAAGGCTCATACCTTTGATGAACTTAGCAAGGTGACCTTCCTTACGGAACATTCCCTAGCTAAATCCCGATTCGGATCCTTTCCGAAGAAACTGTTATTGTTCAAATAACTTTCTTGTGTTCGCATAAATACTTATTTCTACGCATAATATTATTTTCATATTTTCTATACATCATTTAAAAATAAAACCGATCGCATATTAAATGCACGACCATCCATAGTCGTATAGTAAAAGAACCTCATTTTTTAAGGTATCATATGCCAAAAACGCATTCCATATTCATCCTTAACAATACATACAAGTATAATGCGCAAAATTAAATAAAAAGTAAAAATTGTCAAAGGTTAATCACTGAATTTGAATGAATTGTGAACAGAAATTGTGAATGTAAATACACAGAATGTAGTCAGATTTGACTTGAAAATATCATTTTGAGTGTCGAAATAATTTTGTGATTTTAATGTTTATAGTATTATGACTTATAAGAAACCATTATAGAATGTAAATTAGATTTGGTAAGGACCTTTTTTGTGTCATGTTGTATTGATTAATGACAAATCCCTAATCAAAACGAGGTTTAATCTTAAATGTGATCGTTCAATATTTGTAGGTTATATAGTTGTTAATAAATATATGCCATTAGTTGAGCAACCACTGATCATAATAGACCATCTCTATTCAGAATCTAGATTTTTTTTCCAACTTGGGAGCCAGATTAAATCCATTTTTTTGTGCAAGCGGTACACCATAAGGTTTGAACGAATACTAGGTAAGACCTTATTTCATTACCCCAGGGTATACGCCAATATACGGACCGACTTCCTTCTTAATAGATCCGTATAATTGAACGATTTCACTTTCTACTTGTATGACCTAACCTTGCTACGGTCTACACACAAGTTCAAATGCACTATTCTGGTCTAGCTCAAATGCACTTCTCGAGTCTAATTTCCTACTAAACTCCACTTGTCGCTATTCTACTTATCGAGACGCTTATCAGTACAATGAATAGGCTCACGATAACAATTTAGAATAGTTTATTTACTTCAACAAATAAGCAAACAATTGACAATTTAGAATATAGAGCAAAATTAGATAAATACAAAATGTTTGAGTGCACTTTCAATCAATAGTTTACAATACAAATCAAAGACTATAATTTCTAGAATATTCCGACAACCAATAGAACAATATAAGACAACTGCAAGACCAAATATCAATCAACTATCAAATCTACGAGGCAACTACGAGTCAACTGTCAATCACAGCAGAGTTCAGCAGGTACATCAACTCGAGCGTGCGTCCAACATCCACTAAACGCAAATAACAGCATAACAACTTGTTG
The DNA here is from genome assembly GCA_964034955.1 of Orchesella flavescens. NCBI lineage: Eukaryota > Metazoa > Arthropoda > Collembola > Entomobryomorpha > Orchesellidae > Orchesella > Orchesella flavescens. Next base: position 2,828,756 of record OZ035954.1, read on the forward strand.
GTACGGCGACGGTAAGAAGTTACGTACATGGTGTGGCGGTCGGGTAACTTGACGTGTTGCTCCCATGCATAAGGTTTGATAAGGCTGAACTTCAAGTTGGATTTGTTTAGAAATTGTGATAAGTTTACAGGACACGTAACGTACGATTATACATTGAATGAGCCAATAAAATAGTTCCTAAACCTTGACAGTAAGAATTTATCCATGAAACGGATACAGGACTTAGGTCTAATTTAACATATGCGGAAAACCATATATTTAATATCTATACGCCACAGTCCACAGGAACATATGCCATTAATTGAGCAACCACTGATCATAATAGACCATCTCTATTCAGAATCAAGATTTTTTTTCCAACTTGGGAGCCAGATTAAATCCATTTTTTTGTGCAAGCAGTACACCATAAGGTTTGAACGAATACTAGGTAAGACCTTATTTCATTACCCCAGGGTGGAGAATATCCAACTTTCACCGTCCCATTCTTGCTTCATTAGGCGGTAGATAGCGTCTACAGCTCTCAAAGAAATTGGAGGAAATTTTCTTGAATGGATTCCTCATAAAATTTTTGTCACAGATCAGGGAATACTTTTTTAATAAACGCCACCTAGCGACGGAAAAAAAGAGGTTTAAATTGAACTTAAAAATAACAAATTTTGGTGACAAAATACGTCATTCTTGACTACCCGACGAGAACATAAGTGAGTATCCCATGCATAACCCACACTGGGGGGAATAGAAGGAATTGTGTGGGGTTTGGCAGAGTTTCCCACACCATTTGACGGTAACACACCACGTTCGTTAGATGCATATTCCGCGTAGGAACGCACGCGCACAAAATGCATATATTACGCGCATAACCCATACATTTCTGTGATTTGCATCCACGTTCAGTATACCTAATCCATAACGGTCAGATGTTTAGATAAATAATAATAACTGAATTTAATACAGAAAACAATTATTCAAAGTTTTTGGATAAGTTTATTTAACAATCAGGCACTTGATTACATAATTATAGCACTAACAAATAAAGAACAAAATAGAATCATGTAGAGGTCATCGTCAGAAGATCCACTGGCGGTTGAGTTATCTGAGGGCTGCTCTTCCAGAGATCTTCAGTCTTTTCTTCGTTTGCAATTTTCCAACCGCATGCCCTGACTTCGGGGTCTGAAATTCACAATCAGTTGGCTGGATTGACGAACATATTCTTGCCCTTGCTTCAAGTTTACGTCCAGTCACACAATATCCTTCATAAAAACAAAAAAAAAATATGCTTGAAATAGTTTTCTATGTGAAACCAAAAAAAATAATAAATCAAAACAAACAAACAACCAATCATTAATTGCAATTATTTTACTCACCGATTGGTATTTTTGAAATCACTCGAACGGGGTATGTCTTCCATCCGTTTTTATGCATGTAGTCACCGGTCCAGCAGCTGGCCACTTACATTCTTTTATCTCACTATTTAACCACTTAGTTGGAGCCAATCGAACAGTTTCGTCTGATACAGATCCAAACACAGCAATCCTATACATTTTACTGTATACTTTACTAACTTTTCGAAATAATTTCTAAGAAACAACTGAAATCTACAAATCTTCACAATCTATTTACACAAGATATATCCTTCCACAATCAATTGCACGCGTCTTTCAGAGCAAACACACACAAAGGGTGAAGCTGTGGGTTTTATGCGCGTATAATGCATTAAGAAAATGCAGTACTCGCGGTTGACAACTTATATGGGCATGCCCATGCGTTTCCTATGCGTAAACTGTGTTGTAATACTTGCCTTTTCCCAAGTGTGGGACTGCGGGGAGAATTTTAATTTCCCGTGCGGATTATGCAATGGTACCACGTATGAAACTCTGCCCCACACCAAACCCGCGTTGCCCATGCCAAATATACATGTCACCCACTCTCTGTTCTTGTCGGGTATCTACATCAATGTATTTTGATTTGACGATATACAATAGACAAATGTACTGTATACTTGTTATCTGTAAATCACTTGTTTTAACGTCTCACTTTGTATGTTTCAATTTCTGTCACCGGACCATTTTAAACCTAATTTTTTTCGCCGCTATGTGGTGTTTTTTTAAAAAAAACTAATCCCTGACCTGTGACCAAATTTTTATGAGGAATCCATTAAAACAAATTCTTCCAATTTCATTAAAAACTGCAGTCGCTATGGACCACATAATGAAGCCAAAATTGATAGGGTGAAAAGCGATTCTTTCCCCCCGGTGGAAATGAAGTATGGTTTTCCCCATATTTGTGCATACTTCATGACGTACTACCTGCAGAGAAAAAATGGATGGAATCTGGCTCACATGGTGGGAAAAAAATTGAAAGTAAAAGAATACCTCAATAGTTAGTCACATAACCGACCGACATAACCAAAAATTGAATTTTCACTACTTGATTTAAAAGCCCCACGCAAAACATAGGCACTCGTGCATCACAGTTGCACAAGCAGAACCTCAGTATTCCAAGTGGTGTACTTCTTGAGATATTCGCAATTGAAGACCGGCACCTCAAGTCCAACATGGTTTGCTTTGAATGTTTTTCAAACCTTATGCATGGATATGTATTGTAATTGGTAGGCAAGAGCAAAAAACCAAAAGTAGTTCACCGAAACACGCAAACCTTCACGGGCTTCACGCCTTTTACAATATGTTTGTCTGAATATATAACTAAGAATAATGTCTTTTATGGTTTTTCGGTTCGTTTCAAAACACGGTTTCTTTTTTGCAAGCAAGTATTTGGTACTCTATACGGGAGCTCCCGAATGCAGGGTCACCTATGGTTATTTTAATTTGGCCGGGATTCGAGGTAGAAGTGCTCATAGTATACAATCCTTTGCCATATTTTGTACATTACTCAATGCATACGTGTTTTTCCCTGTTCTTTCTCCGAGTTTTGAAAACAGGAAGCATCGGTTTGTATCCCTTTTACATCTTGAGCAGTATAAGAAAGCATACAAGAAATTATGCTTAGTTATATATTCAGACAACCATATTTTAAAAGGCGTGTAAGTTCCCGTGTTTGGGTGAACTACTTTTGGTTTTTTGCTCTCGCCTGCCATTTACAATACATATACATGCATGAAGTTTCACAAACATTCAAAGCAATCTTTTTGTTTTTAAATTGCGCATCCTATAAAATCCAGTTATATCCTTGGTTTTTTCGTGATAAATTTCTAGTTGCTTTCGTTCCGTCCCGAAGGAAATAACAGCTAGTAACATAACCGATAAACATAACCATTAAACAATTGATTTTTTTGCTATTTGATTTGAAAGCACCAGGCAAAACCAAACATTTTTTCATTAAAATATTGGCGAATGTTCCAATTTAGAGTTGCTAGTTACAAAGTACTTGCTTTTTTAGTTTTTTTGGGAATAGGAAAGAGCCAAGAAGTGGGAAAACAAGTGTCAACTTTTTAGACTTAACTATCTCAATTAATGAAAATAACGAGCTCAGTACATCACTCTTCAGAAAACCAATGTGAACTTATTAAATGTAAAACCAAGTATTTCGCAAATGCATTTTAGATCTCAATATTCGTTTCGCATTCTCTTTGTCAAACTCATTAAGTAAGTATATTTCATGCGTGAATGCATGAACAATATTTTTTTATTTTTTATGTACAGCCGCGATATCCAAATCTTCCTGTTTTTGGCTATCTGCCTTTATCCTCACAAAAACAATTTCATTCACTCACAACATACAGCAACCAGATCCAGTTACAAGCTAATTTAACTTTTTAATTTAATTTTTAAACTTTACTTGTTAACTAACATTTATATCAGTGACTATCAATACAATCAAAACACCATAGGATAGTAAGTAACTTATTTATTGTTAACTTATGTAATTTTACTCAATTTTACTCAATTATAAATTGTAAACACATAATGGTAACACTAATTAGTATCCTAATAATAATAATATTTTCATCATTTGTTGTATGTAGTATGAACACACCATCTGAAACAACAATCCGTTGCTATTTTTGTATGTAACTATTAATATGCAGGTAAACAAATATGACAATAACAATTAAAACATTAGCCATTAAGTTTCATTTTCATTGTAAATTCTATCTACGTATCTAAAACTCCAGTTTTCGTGTCATGTCAATTCAGTGTAATTATGTTCAAATTTTTAGAAAGCTGAAGAAGGTCAATAATATACCGAATACGGTCCTTTCTGCCTCAAAAAGAGAGTTCGTTGAGTTGACAAAGCCTAATTTTTTATTCATCATAATCAGCATATACTCAAGTATCCGGTTTTTTTGGAATGGATTAGAAGGCAATGCTTTAAGGGCTCGTGAACTAAAAAATGAAGACGATAAGGTTTAGGTGGAAAAAATGAAAATGGATTCCAGAGTGGTTGTAATAGTGCAGTCAACATTTGCGCTTTTATTGTTTTGTTCTATGGTTTTTGTTAGGGAGACGAGGTCACACATTAAAAACGGGGTAGTAATATTGCATCAGCAAATGACTCTTAAGCTCAAACGCTGCAGGTTTCCAACTCGTTGGAAGAATAAAGTTAAACACCAAAAATGCCCCCAATATTATAAATATAGCTCCAGCATCTTAAAGTACTTGATTTGTTCAGCAATTTAACAGGTTTACACAAAAATTATTTGTAAAACTATTTCATAATATATTTTGTTTTTTTAATTATGTAATTATGTGCCTTAAAATCGTTCTAAAACTACTGTATACTTTACTTACAATCGAAGATGAATTAAATACTTGACCAATTGAATAAATACCATCATAACTGTAAAACATTGCATTGTACTATAAAATAAAACAGGAAAAAAATATACATAAAAATCAAATCGAGTTTTAATTCGTTATCCCACCAAAACAGGGTAGGGGATTTTTCCGAGAGACAACCCATGTTAACTTCTATTGAGTGAGCAAAGAAATGCACAAAAACAATGTGTAGCATACGAAGAGGGTGTTTGCTTGATTATGGAGCCATCATACATCCCTTTGTAAAATATAATCCCATCACCTATTTTTTGTGTTGAGCCAAAAACAAGTTGAACAATTGTCAAGATAAAATCTATCCGGTCGGCGTTCGTAGTAAGCGATTCGTATTCACTCCTATGTTAAACATATTCCTAGTTAAAACTCTCTTACAAATTTACACGCCCATCACACCATCAAGTTTTTATCAAAACAAGATAATTGTATTTGGCTTTTCAAATCGAGACAGATACCGAGTAAGTACATACAGCTAGCCCCATAACCGACAGCTAAACTGGCAAAAGAATTGGTGGGCTTTCCGATTTTTTTCTAATTAGCTTGCCATGAAACAATAAATAATCGTCCTAATTTATTGCTTGTTTATAGCTTTGTCAGTTCTGTCCGTCGTTCCCTTCGCGGGTACGATAACTCGAGAACGCTTTGACTTTTTTAAATTCTGTTTTCAACCATCGATAGCTTAGGCAAAATGAGGAATCAAGTTCAATTTTAGGCCAAATCGGAGTTACCCCTGGGGGAAAAAGGTAAATCCCCCTCATTTTTTCAAGCGTAAGGTATACGGTGTAGCATATCATTCGACAGCTAATTACGAGAGAAGATCAACGGTACTACGCACGCTTATCTGCGATGTCATACTTTCCTTTTATAAACCCTAAATGACTTGTTCGTTACACTCCTGTGTTACCCGGTTGATTTCCACACCTCCTCTTAGGTTTGGTTATTTCCCCAGAAATATCCATTGGAAGCTATAATATAGCATTGCACATCTTTCGTAAATTATTTTGAAAACACTGACTTCCACACAAAGAACCCCAAGCCATGCGGTGCTTAGGCAAAACCACAGTATTAATAAAGTAAGAAACTTGTTGTAATTAATGGTATCGGAACCAGGTGAATATTTTGTATTTAATAATTTTTCTGTCAGCATATCATGCCATTGCGCCCACTCATCCCATTTGTAGTGTAGACCTGATGCTACAATTTGTTGGAAAGTAGAATACAGCCAATACTGATTTTCAGTTTTCATTATCCAGGTATACAATTTCCGCGCCAATGTTTGCTCGAGCACGAAACATCTACTTGAAGGTCCAAATGCTTTTCTAAAATGTGAAGATAAAAACGTACTTGCAAATTCTTTGTCGGATGTGGCTGTTGTGTATACAAGCTGTGAATCTTCCATCATCTTCTGTGCATAGGCTGTGTATTGATTAGTACCATTAACTAAGAGGAATGTTTTTGAAATCGGTAGACCCAACAATTTGAACTCATCAGCATATCTCTCTTGGATGGACATTAGCATAAATCTTTGGTTATACATTATTGAGTAATTTTTATCAACAAGTTCCTTAATAGACTTGATTCCTTGTGGTTGTAGCATTACGGTTACTAAACTTGTCAAACCATTACCATATATTTGTAAGCACAGGAATTGCAAACAAGAAATTACGATTAAGTTAAGGGCACAGGTTTCTCCACCATGGGCAAATAATATAGAAATATAGTTAATTAGCTGACGTAAAACAGACTCCAATCTACGATGATAAAAATAGATGAATGAAGTCACAAATATTATTACGCAGAATAAACTTATCCATACATCATTGGGAAAAGCTTCGGTCCAAACAGCAAATGCCATTGCATGATCACTGTTCGCATTCGTTTGACAGTAGAAAAAACTATCCGAGCCAAAACTGTGAAACGGTTCACGAGCAATCACAAATGGTGGGTGCAACCATGGTTCCAGTGAAAACGTTGCACCAACAACAACCTCAGGGCCTTCATACCAATGAGTATTTCGAAACCTTTGCATTTGAACGAAATCATGCAGAGTTATTGTCATGTTGTGGTTTTTAGAGAATATTAACATTCCTTCAATGTTTGTTACACAACCAAAATGCATTCGCCTCATTTTGTTGAGACAACTGTTTTGCTGATGTTTCGGAACACTTCCAATGAACCCTTGAGGATCCTCGATCAGTGCAGGTATTATTTTTCCATTAGCGTTCCAAAACAAATCACGATGCATTGAATATATGTCATTGAAGTTAAACTGCTGAGCAAAGCTGGTTAGAATCGTTGGAGTAGAAGAACAGTATGCAAAACAAATAACGAATATTAGGGTTTCATTTCGTTCACATTTTAAATTTAGAGGAAAAGTTACTAGCAATTTCAAAGCTGGAAATATAGGAAGCACTCCCTCATAATGGAGCTTATCCAGTCTACGCATTTCTGTTTGTAGAAAACTCAATGCAGCTTTCCAAAAAAATAGAATTAGGGACCGAGAGGGTACCAATGTATTGCCAAACTCGCCGAGAGCATTTTCGTACCATACTTGAAATGGAGTGATCACGACGTTGAACGTATTTGAATAGCGATAATTTCCTCGATTTGGTAAGCTCATATTATTCAACGCAACGAATCTCGAATGCAAAAATGGGTTTGGTTCAAGACAACCTTCAAGAAATCCATTGGTTTGATAATAATAAATGACGTATTGTTCCCATTTGTTATTAAGGTGTGGAAACAGTCGAGACAGGCATGAAGAGTCCTGACTTGTCGTTTCTAGAATAGGGGCCACAGCTAGTAGCAACCATACCAGGTTCATTTGACGCCAGATCATAACGAATCCTATTTTTAATTCAATTTCAAATGCGAATTTTATTGTAACGGCAAGTTCCAAAAAACAAAGTTTCAGCACTTTATGGTTAAGTTGTATTTCGTCAATATTCTCAATAATTGGCAAGTTTAAATGTCCCCTTTGCGTGTTGAGTGTTACAATCCATATTTTTTACAACATTGAGTCCCGAGACTAAAAGTTACAACGGGAATTGTAAAAGTTTAAAGAGGCGAATCAATAACTTCGAAAAGAGAACCAATAAAACTTTACTCAAAACTCAAGGCCGACTCAATTTATTTCGAGTAAAATATTAAGTATTGTAAAATTTATGTCTCAATACATAAAAATGCAGGCAAATTTTTCGGTTCAAAAAGAGAATTAAAAATGCTTCAGGCATACATGATAAAAGTCTAGTTTTCAATTTTCATTTGTCAAATCAACTAAAACAACTATTTTCATGTTTTCACATACACAGTTAAAAATATTTCTTAGTGTTGGATATTTAAGGAACTCATACGCTTAGCTTGACACCAAAATTCCAACTGGATTTACCAACTGCTACCTCGTACGGCAGGTGGGGAAAAAGTGTCTAGTCAACCACAAAAAACACGTAGATCGACAGCTGCAAAAGAACATAAAGAGCAACATAGCTCGTATTTTTTCAGCGTAGGCAAAAGCTGAAAAACTAAAAAGTAATTATCCAAACACGCGATTGAAATGCTTCAATCTGACAATACGATGATATGAATAGATAAGAATAATGTCGTTTGTTAATTGCTTTATTTTATCTCTTTAAATGTAAAAGAGAAAGAAATTGGGGCTTCATCCTGTTTTTAAAATCGACAAAGGAATTGGGAAAGAACACGTAGGTTGAGACTAAAGTAAGATTTTTTTGTTCCTTCGGGTAGATTCTATACCATGCGGATCATCATCAAACATACACACGTCTCCATAATACCAAGGTGAGTCTTAAGGCAATAATTGTACCCATGGAAAAACACAAACATACATCTATTTATTTTCTTGTTTTGTTCCGATGCTTTATTTTCCACGACCAGACCCGGGCGGTTATTGTAAGAAATATTTGCGGTGTATTATACTTTCATCTTATCTTTTAAAGTTTTTCGTAACTATTTTGGTTTTTTTCCGTTATGGTTATGTACCACCCTTCAGTCATGATTTTGATTATGTGCCACCCAACTTGAAGCCGTTGCACGCCCCCTTCATGGGTAAAAAGTCAAATGGGCAAGGACTGAGTGAGTGGAAATGGCAGAGTTGTCCATGAACAAACCTCTTTCGAATTCCGGGACAAGACCCAGACCCATTCGCCCCATCATTCCCCCAGTTTATAATGGAAAACTTGTCATGTTCTGATTAATTTAGAAGACGTTTAAAATTTAACTTGCAATGAATTTATTTTCCGATTCAATTTACCATTTACAAATTTAAGTAGTTAATTATGTTTTATAAAGTTGAATTAGTTTTATTTATTTAGTTTACGCAACAAAAAAATACAACTTGCTCAATACTTCCTTTCTACTTAAGTAACATTAAACTGACTGTTTGGTCGATTGCGAAATCTTCACATTTAAGAGGGGTAAGTTCATCTACAAAATTGGTTCCACCCAAGTAAACTCTGAGTATTGGACAGGATTTAAAAAATCTGCAAAACCATTTATCCTTTTTGAGCTCCACATTTGAACCCAAATTTTCATGAACTTTCTTCCCAACTTTATAAACATCAGCCATAATACCATACAACCCCAAAATCATAGAAGCAGCAAGCATTGTGCACCACATGTATACTATATTTAGTGCAATTTGCATATCTTCCTCTTTTCCACCATTTCCGCTTTTTAGCAGGACGGTAACGGTATTATACATGCAAACCACTTGCATTGTTATACAACAAATCAAGGAAACTCCCAAAGAATACTTAGAGTACAGCTCCCGATGTTGAATAGACAGAACCTGCAACTCCCTGAAGGCCCTTGTCCGTTTTCTCAACTGTTTTTGAAAACCTTGCTTCAATTTTGATGGCACAATTCTTTCCATATCTTTTCCATACTCTGCAATATAGGACCGCATAAAGTGTGCATCAATGAAGAACGCTACGTTAACAAAAAATGGTAAGCCAGTCATTAAAAGGTTCCAGTTTAGGTAGGATAAAAGAGACATTCCAATTTTTGTTCCGAGTTCGATTAAAGACCAAGTAGCAGGGAGGGCACGGCCTAGCTTTCCATCTTCACATTGGGGTGACAACCAATATCCCAAATAGACGGGGAAACAAGGATTACGAATCATATCCAGGTGATAAAGAGTGGGCATAAATATTCCCGTTAACGTCATCATTTGCACCATGAAGCTCACTAGTTGAGTACCTTTCCCTGTATGCCCTACACTGTTTCTACCATCTCTGTGATGATGGCGTTCCTCATACTCAACCAAATTGTTGAAATGTGATGCAAACGAATCCGCGTGTTTGTAAAACACACAGGCATTTGTTGAAATCACAACAAATGAGGAAATAAACATGATTGTGTGAACCATTACAAATATTGGAGCTTGTTTCCATGTCCAAACCACTTGGAACATTACAAAAAATTTGTAAACAAATGCGAAACCTAGGCGAATACCATATAATTGGAGTTTTGATTTACTCTTTACTTCCAACCTATTCTTTATCTTGTTCCATTTGTATGGAATTCCCCCAAAATAGTCACAAATTTTAATATTTTCTTGAACATGTCCAAGTAAATCGTTTGAAGTTGAGAAAAGCAACATTTTTCTGATAGCTGGAAAAATATATTGGTACAAAAAATGAATTGTAGTTGGGTTATACGTTGAAAATCAAATGGTTTTTCGTATTATGAGTAGTAATCAGATAGGAGCAGGTGGTAAATACTTTAGTGGTTTCTGAGGGCAAAGCCTAACTTCACATATTTTACTAAACTGGTTTTACTATCCCAAATTAATAATAAAAGTAATTTTCTTGTATGAGGTTCTGTTTAGCAAAAAAGTAAAGCAATAATGATTTAATATTTAGTATTTTGTCGTTTTTTTTAGCCAAACCCCATAATATTTAGTTTTGCAGGACGCACGGGATAATGGAGTCACATACTATTACGAAGTATGCACGTCGTAAAAGCTTATGGTAGTGAATTAGACGGGGCGGAAATATTCTTTCTGCAAAATACCATTTTTTTATCGAAAATTTATTCAAGATTAATATCTAAAGTGAAGCATAACATTTTAAATTTAAACCCCTACGAAACCTTCCGTGCTATTATAATATACGAATGGTATGCGATGATATTTGTCTGTTTTATTTCTAAATGTTGGTTGACTTTTTGCTTACCTTGATTCCAACTCGTGGAATTTTTTTGGAATTGCCATGAGAGACATTAAATACGTGTGTTAATGGTGAAAACATCATTAATAATGCGAAACGGTTATAAATGGTCGTCTCTGGTAGACGTAAACAATTTTATTAGTTCAAAAGCATTCCATTAAAAAATTGTTGCTGGAATATAAAATTCAGTTCTCATGCCGAAGTCGTTCCGAAATCCATTGCATTGCATACTTTTCTTTTGGTTAAAAATTAAGTAGGTTAATCAGAGCCAAATTATTATTTTTGAGGTGTCATTTCTACCATGAATTTAATTCCGAAACTACCATATTTTATGTCATTTTATGATATTTCTTGCGAAATAATTTATTGATTACGTAAATTGATACTTTTTTCAGCCTATAAATTGAGCTTTAAAAAATTATTGAGTTTTCATTCCCATTTTGAAGCTCGTCATCATATCCATCAAATACGCCTGCACGGAGCGCCCTTCAGACTCCCATTCCAATTGAATTACTTAACTATAAATACAATTTTAGTTTTAGGTAGTTTCACCCTATCAGGATTCTTATTAGCTGCATTAGGAGGTAACTAGATTGATATAAATGTATAATAATTTTTCTTGTAACATATTTTTAACTTGAAACTATTTTTTGAGCAACCAATTTCAGTTCTTACAAGTACGAATGTCATTATCAACGTATGTTCAATTTCGGCTTCATAAAGATTTTGAAAATATTTAATTCTTTATTTTATTGTTTTGTTTCCGGTCCTTTTTCTTCTACCAACAGACCCGGTTCTTTGTACTCCACTTCTCCTTCATAATAGCACACAAATTACATGAAAAAGTAAGAGAAAAAGAAGCAAAAATGCATAAATATCTATCATGATGATGATGATGAGATAGATTCTCAAAGAATCTCATGAGCGTCATGAGCGTGTAAAGGCCTAAAATTCAGTAAGCTCATATATTCTCGTTCCGTGAAGGGTATGCAATGCATAGCCAAACTGCAGAAGCGTTGTCTAGCTAGCTTTGCTTTGTCTTCGTTACTGAGAACGAGAAAAGGGGTGAGCTGAGTTTCTATGCTCAATTCTTCCTCAATATTTTCCTGGCGCACAAGCTATCCTCTCTCAAACAGTCAAGGGAGAGAAGGCTCATTCACTCGGAATCAAAAGTTTGTTTACTTCACTAATTTTCGAATAATTTTGACAAATTATTATTTTAAGGGTTTTCATTATGAGTTATAGTTACTAAAACTATCCGTTTTACATCTGGGAAAGTTTCATTGTGAGCCGAGCAGCCAGTTACTCGTGTTTACGAGTGAAAAAATATCATTTTTTTGTTAGGTAGAATGTAGAATTGTATTGCATTGCTTGTGTTTGATTTAAATGTAAAACACAACGGAAAAGGTTACAAAAATATTTTTTATATTTTACGTACATATTTTGAACATTTAAGTCCACTACAAATATTAAAAATTGGGATTTACGGAGGCTTTCATGTACGTGTCCTCATAAAATATAAGGCATCATCAATATCAATTTTTAACTGATTTATATTCATTTTCCTTTGTAATTCCAGCTACCAATTGTACTTGAATGCACTTGGGTCACCATTACTGACTAGTGCTTCAGTTTTATGCGGATTTCACTAAATTGTGAGGAAAATGGCAACTGTTGCTGCAGGAGCAGGTGCGTGCCAATCACCCAATGTTACATAATTAACTTTTGCAGTTTTGATTAAAAATTTATAAATGCGTACAAAATCTTTACTATTTTATGGAAACAATAATAATGTGATCAAACTATTTACACTTTTGTTTTGCTAATAATTGTTTTTAGATGAACACCGTTGGAAGATGTGTGTTTCTGGGTGTACGGTGGATGAAACAAAACAAATTATTTCTCTACCATGTTTTCATTCAATCTGCTCCATGCGATGCTTGAAAAACTTGAAGAGGCTCTGCAGCACGGTCGTGTCAACTGGTAAGATTTTATTTGCTCAATAGAAAAGTAGCCAAATTGAGAAGAAAAAAAAGGGGGAGGAGAAATTTTCTACAAACTTTTAATTTATGTTTGGATTTGTTTTGTAGATGACAAGGTGTTTATTTGTAATATATGTAAAATACGGTTCAAACCGGAAGATCTGGAACATCGAGTTGTTCCGAAAGACGTATTTCTCAAGAAGCCTGAGGAGGCAGTGGCATCAGTGGTAACTTGTGACGCCTGTACGTCTGGGCACCCAGCAGTTGCCTACTGTTCAGATTGCCCAAACCGTCTTTGTAAAGGGTGCAAGCTGGTACGTAAAATAAAAAATAATATCATGAGCGTGATGTGATGATTTAATTCTGTGACACATTCAAGCTTCTAATTAAAAGCTTTCACATTCAAATGTCTGCTCTAGATTCTTGATTGTTATATAAATTGTTAAAATATTAATGTTTCTTTTAAATAGCGTCACTCGAATAAAAAAGCTACTCGTTTACATCAAGTTGAAGAAGGCGTACAAAAATGGGGGAGGAAAAATGAGCATGGGAAATGTAAAGTTCATCCCTTACAAAATAGTTCACATTATTGTTCCACTTGTTCGGAGAAGGTTTGTGAGAAGTGTGTTGAACAACACGAGGGCCAGAGTCATTCAATTTTTAACATGCAGGAAGCCTTTGGCAAGGTAGCTGCTGCTGTGGCAGCTGCAAGGTAAACCAAACCAAATATACTCAGTCAGTCTTGATTCTAAATAAAGAAAATATGTCAATCTGAAAATATCAAACGGGCGGAAGCCTAATGAATGATGATAAATGAATCATGGGCTGAATTTAAATAATATTTAACTCCAAATGTTTTATGTATTGTTTCAGACAATTTCGAGGAAAGTGTGTAACTGTGCGTGATGAGATGGAAAAGAAGAAGGTGGAACTCAAGGCTGATTGGTTTACTGTCATGAAGAATCTGAACGAAGCTTTCGCCGAGTAAGAAAGAAATCAAATAATATGCTACTTTTGAATTTATGAATGATATTTGATATTAGATGGGTTGTTTTTGTTCACCAACAATATCTCCTTTCTACTTACAATTAATTAATAGTAGTTTTACATTGATTTTTTTGTTCTGTTTATAGCACCATCAAAACTATACGGGGTCGTGAAGCCCTGCTGAAAGTTGAAGCGAGGAATAAGTTTATGACGCAAACGTTAGACATTCAAACTAAAAAGCAGAATCTCAAGCATTTAAAGGAACTGGCCACAAGAAATTATAACGTTAGTCGAGAAATAATTAACAACAAGGACGAAAGCGCTGCAGCCCTTTTTCTCAGGTGAGAGCTCATGAGACATGAAAATTGTATCATTCCATTTTTCATGTCAAAATCACCCACAACTTTTAATATTTATTCTGTTACTTTTCCAGGCATTATGAACATGTCCTAAATAAAACTTCCACTCTTGGACAATCGATTGAACGTAATTATGACAATTTTGTGGAAAAAGACCTCCACTTGGGATTCACCACCGAAGAAAACAATACGACTGAGGATATTATAAAAGGTTTGTGCCTTTGATTCTGATTATAATTTACTTCTGCTAAAAAATATTTAATTTGCAATTAAATCAACTTGTTACGTTGTTTTATTTTAACAGCTGTATCAACCTATGCCCACATTGAGGATAGTTATACCGGTCGCAAGGCGGATCCAGCTGGTCCTAAAAAGACTTACTCGAGAGCAAAGAAGTCTGCAACTGCTACTGCCACCACCTCCAGTTCCAGCGTGGTGCAGCCATCAACGGAGAATATGCTTTCAGAAGCTGCTGCCCCAGTTTCCCCCAGCGATGAAGAGGAGCATCCTGCAAATCATCAGGCAGACGCTGAAAGCGTAGCAGAGAAGGATGTACCACCAAAACCAGAGGAACAAGAAGACCTTGGATGTGATACTCCTTCAGAGTATGTTTTTAATTTCTTACTTATGTACATCCGCATCCACCCACTTATTTACTTCCTTTTGCTTTTTAAACTAACGATAACCGAAATATTTTATTTTAGTACCAGTACTGAGCCGGCAGAATCCAGTATTCCTGATCAGACTTTGCAACTTCCTCAGCAGCGGACACTCGAAGATAACGAGGCTGCTGGAAGTAGTTCACGGTAACAAGGAATAAATCTTATATCAAATTCCATCATAAACTGTTGTGTTGTCAAATATTTTTTCACTTCCTTGGTCCGTGCTAATTTATTGCTAATCGCTGGATTTTTATGTAACTTAATTAATCTTTTAGAATAACGCCAAATTTTGCTGACAATGCTGATGCTGATGCCACTCTGGATACTTCCGTCTCCCTTCAGGAGACTGCTAATACTTCTCAAGGTGGACTTGGGAGACGTGAGCGAAGAAAGAAAGTTTTCCCAAACTATCTGGTGGCTGACAATGTAAAGAAAACGGAGAGAAAGTCTCATTCTCCCTTGGACCAAACTAAAACCAAGCGGGGTAGACCAGTTTCCCTTACAAAAAATTGTGTTTTTGGTAAGTGTCAAAGTGTCAATTGTAAATTAATTTAAACCAGAAAATGACGGAAAATATGTTTTAGTTGATCAGTAATTCTTTGCACTAGTTTGCACTCCCAAAAATATCAACTAGAGCTTGAGTAATTACTACTATTCTCATTAAATTTTTCACAGATTCATTTCAAGAAGCTCCTGCTGATTCAACTGAGGAGCCGCCGGAACTTTGCGAGTATCCGGTTCAAGGGAAGGGGCAAATGAAGGTGACAAGTGATGAATGTGATGATACCAGTGAAGACTATTGCTTCATTTGTCTTGACGGTGGAGAAGTAATATGCTGCGATAAATGTCCTAAGGCATTTCATGTGGCCTGTCATGCGCCTATCCCCACAGATGCCGAAATTTCGGGTGACTGGCAGTGCTATCACTGCACCAGCCTGGTGTCTTTAAAAAAGGAAGCTGTTGCAGTTCCTCCAGATGAAGGAGAGGAAAATCGGGCTTTGGTGCCAGGTAACAAGCGGCATTTTCCAATTGCCTGCAAATTCGTTATTGAACTTTATAAGATTCCGGAAGTAGCAACTATTCGATGGGTTTTCCCACGTGATTTCCCGGTGAGTGGCATGTCATCGCAATTTCCTTCAAATATTTAATTCAAATTTTTTAATAATAAATTTAATTATTTTTCGTTGCTTGTTTCACACAGAACACGGGTATTGCTGGAAAGAAGGTTCCTTTCCATTTAAAGTACATCCGAGAAAGATTAACTAACGGTGAACCAGAACCGTATTGCAGTGTTGACGAGTTTCTAAAGGCTTTCTGGCAAATGTTTATTCAAGCGTTTTTGTACTACAAGGTAACACTTTTTATTTGCTCACCATCATCATCTCAATGAACAATCTAAAATTGCATGATCATTGTTAATTGTAACAAACGGGAAATCAATGGTGATAATTCTGTTTCCAGAAACACGAGGCCGCTAAGCAGCATCTTGGTCATGCGCGGACATGCTTTCAAAAGTTTTTGAAAGTGGTGGATAAACATTATCCTGAATATCGTTCATTATTTGATGACGTTCATAAACTAACGGATTAAACCAGCAGTGTCCAGTTCTACTTCAGCTGAAGAATAGCTTAGAATCAAATCAATAGCTTTCCGATGTGTGCGGATAGAATTAAGTTTATTTTACAGTGGTTCAACTGTAGTTACAGATATTATTTTTGATGAACGATGATGATTATTATTTTTGTTGTACTTTTCCTTTCGCAACTGTCTCTATTAAATTCTGGTCTCTTGAAGATCCCAATGAGATATTTTTATAGGAAATATTGAGTGCTGTTGACTGCTAGTTACGATAACAATTAATTAAGCAATTATAATTTTAGTACAATTTCTTAAGTTACCAGAAGAAATCATAAAGGATTGTAGCTCATTTATATTCAGAAAGGCACTTGCACTTGTGTAAATTGGAGGTGCTTTAAGTGAATTTTCTATCTGTTAATTGTTATCTACGTCTAACTTTTTAAAGGATAGTTTTGTGCCAAGATAAAATAAGAAAACTGAGGACGCTTAAAGATACCTTTCAAACAAAATGTGAAGAGATGATGATGCTGGTCATCAGAAATGGGGTGGCAGCGATTGATTAACTTTCGAAATGAATGAGCTTCATACGATATTTTGAAAACGATTGCGATTAGTTTGTTTGACAAATCCTTCCATGTTTTTAGATCAAGTGAAAACATAAAACATGAGTACAAAAAGCTAGGTATCCACTAAAATATATTTATGAAAATGATATATGTATAATACGTGAATAATCAATAATATACATGTTTGTTTGTATTTCAACACAAAATTGTAATCATGAAAATCTCAGATAAACTGTTGATGATAATTGTGATGCTATGCACAAAAATAAAAGCTTATGAGATTATATTCAAACTTTAATCTAATGATCAAATGATTTATAGCATGTAAAGGAACCACTCACTGCGTATCTACGTTCTGTAATGTGTGTTGGGTTGGATATTGATAATGTGAAAGCTGACGTTGCAAGGATGAATTTTTTTTTACTCAAAGGATTTTCTGGATTAAGGGAAATTTTACTGTCATTTACTGTAATTTTTGTCATGATTGCAAATTCCTCATATTAGTAAGGGATTAGTTTGAACAAGGTGAGGTGAAATCATGGAAAACAATTTGTTTAAAATGGTCCATTATATAGCGTGACAACCATTCGTCCTTCATTCATTCAGTTTTAGTGTGTGTAATACAAGTTGGTTCAATCAATAAACCATTCAAAAATACATCATGAAGCTCTCAGTGGTATTTGTAGTTTTTTGCCTCTCATTTGTAGCTGGGAATTCAAAGGAAATAAATATATCTGGTGGAGGTTAATACACAACAAATAATTATAAATGTGACTATTATTCTAAATCAAGGTGAAATCTAAAAATGTATTTTATTAGGTGGTGGCGAGATTTTCCTTACTAGCTTAGGAACTGTTGAAGGCAAAAGCTATTTTTACCACCATAATTCCATTATAAAGGTATTACCCAAAATAGAGTAGGTAAATTTATCATTAAGCTTCAATTTTGCATCCAAAATCAATTGATTTTGCAGAATTGGACGCAATTCAAAGAATACTGTGAAGGATTCGGTATGCGGCTAGCCACCATCATGACGGAAGGGCAATTGCAGTTTTTGGATTCTAAATACAACGCATCGGGATTTTCAAACGGTAACTCTAGTTCAACAAAAATGTTTTTTCTATTAAAATTTCAGGAATATTTAAAGTCAGCGTAAAAATAAAATATTTCAGGGTATTGGATAGGACTTCGAAATTCATGGGAACCGCGGACCACATTAATTTGGGACAAAGAAGAATCTCCGCTTGGCAATTTTTCATCCTTAGAATATACAGCACAGGTAATTACCAACTATCTCTGCGGAATGTATCGAACAAAGCCATCCAACCGCATTGAAATGTGGCCTTGTTCATCATTAGGGAGCCAAGTTTTATGCGAAACATATTGAAATTGTGTGTGAAAAGTCACCTATTTAATCACTTAATAAATAAATTCTGTTAAAATTTAGAGTACGCAACTGTTCTGCACGTATGGTTTTTGAAAGGCTTGTTGATTTTAAAAACTAATACTACTACATGTCAAATAACTTTAAAACTTGATTTAATCTCGTAAAAGGTTAATGCTAGCACTTGAGCTATACATGCTATAAAGCAATGAGCCACGTACGAAAGAAGTCCTTTAATTCTAGTCACCTTCATTTCATAATTTCCACAATTACTTAAATTAAGTTAGGCAAAAAATGTTGATACAAAACTTGAAATTAGTATTATTATACGCAATTATATTTATTAGCACAAATTATCTAGTAGACACATTTAATGAAATCAATATTTCAGTAATGAAAATCAGTCTTGGACTCCCTGAGAAACAAATGACAACCTTGGTTGTTGAGCAAAATCAACGTGTACATAATTTTCTTATTCAAGAATAAACTGCTAGGAAATCCCCGCACCCAAAAAAATCGGCACTACTACATCCGCCGACCTCTCTTGCAGTTCACTTTTCTTAGGCTTCCGGTGACAAGCTCCGTTGTGGCGCCTCACAGCTCTCAGAAGTACATAGACTCCACAATCCAAACAAGGGACGGCATGAGAGCCCTTCTCATGAAGTTCACCGTGGTCTTGAATCCGCTTCAATCCTGAGGTTTGATAAGGGCACTTTTGACACTTGTAACTTCTCCAACTTCTGCTACCCTTGTAGGAGCCTTGACGAAGTAAAGTATATTTTGCAGGGGATGTAACCTTATTCTGCGTCACCTTTTCCGTTGGACGTTTTGCTGGCTTTTTATCATCATCATCATAGCCTGGGCTACCTTTAAGGAATGCTGTACCCGTCGCCCTCACCAATTTCTGAAGTTTTTTTTGAAAATGGCGTCGGCCTCGGCAGTAGGGAAGGTGATACCTAGACGTTGATTCGTCCACGTAATTATCACAATACGGACAGGCAGCCCCGCCTGAACCCTGCTCGTGAAGTTTGAGGTGAGTTCCAAAGCCATTCTTGTTCTTGGTTTGATAAGAGCACTTGGTACAATGGTAGTAATAGCCAGTTTTCAACTTGATCATGAGGTTTTGCTTCTTCTTCTTCTTCTGGGTTGTCCTTGAGGATGTGGGCACCACAAGAGCTTCTTCCTCTGAGCCACTTTCAGCTTCATCCAAGTCCTCGCAGTCACTTTCGTCCAGGAATAAGGAAGATGGCAATGGACTATCGTTTGTAGCACCTAAATGTTCAGCAAAGACCTTAATTACTTTATGAACCATGAATTGTCAATAAACCTTTTCAATTCAATCATTCATATTCATTAAATTAAATTTACTTGTTTTATTTATGTACCTGTCACCAAGTCAGACAACCCAGACTCTACAAACAATGATGACTCATAAGAAGACGTTTTTGGCTGGAGAATGATAATATTGCTGCTGTACTTCTCTTCTTGATTGTTTACATCCAGTGGATCAGCTAGAAATAAAAGGAAATAATAACAAAATGATGTAATAACACCACCGAACAATTATTTTCTCAATTTTGACTTCAAAATAATCTTTCTATTCAAGATTTTTTTACTTACAATTAAAAAACCCGTTTGGTAGGCTGGCATCATCGTCAGAAGGTTGCTCCCAGTAGAGTTTGTCTTTCAAATCTATTTTCATACTTGATTCCATGATTAATGATGAGCCAGCTACGAACTACTGATTACTTTGAGAGAGAGGTCAGCATTCTGTCTGTCTTGTGCACAACTTAACTGTCTCAGTATATGTTACGTTACACAGTATATGTTTTGGGTTTCAGCAATCCTGAGAAAATTTGGCCCATGTTGAACCTCCCGCTAATAAGAAAAAATGTTGTGGGCAAAGTGAGATACAAAGCGCAATGTATTTTTGTCCTTATTTTCGAACACTGGTATACTGACGCTGAGCGCTTGACTTGATAGCCATTTCTCGAGCTGACGATAAGGAATCATGATACTTTAAACTTAAGCAATGTACTTAATAATCAAAGCACTCGTAATCTCATAATTACTATCAACTATTGTAGATAGAGGTACATGATATTCAGAATAC
This sequence comes from Orchesella flavescens, assembly GCA_964034955.1. NCBI lineage: Eukaryota > Metazoa > Arthropoda > Collembola > Entomobryomorpha > Orchesellidae > Orchesella > Orchesella flavescens. The sequence continues at coordinate 2,849,365 of OZ035954.1, forward strand.
CATGAACAAAGCATGAGAACGCATCGAGATAGTCACTAGTTAATTTTAATTGATATATCTATTTATTTCGAAAATATTTAACAAGAAATAATAAAGAAAATTGCTCATAAAATTATTGATTTTTTGGAGGAGTTGAAGGCGTTACAGCTGATGAGGCGCTGTCATTATTACAGAGCTGGGGGACCGGCACAGTTCCGGTACTCGGTACCGGTCATCGGTACTTTTATGTTATAAGCGGGTCCTCTGTACATTTCTGTCATAGTTAGAAGCTCAGGAATATGAGACATTTAATAGTCTAATAATAATAGCTACAACTAATCAGTTTCGAGAATTAAAACATTTGCATGCAATTGTATTCCCAAATGCAGCTCTTGAATGTAATTTATATGTTAATGCTAGTGGAAGTTTGTCAATTTGTGACCAGGAGAGTGCACTAGAAGGGTGCAAAGCGAGAGACAAACAAACTTAGTTGAAAATTGTATAAATTTCATTCAGCCATGTAGTAAAATACAGCACGCGAATGTTAAAAACTGAAAAATATTCATAAACATTTGGGGACCGGGACCATTCCGGTACTCGGTACAGGTCTCGGTCCAGGACTGGTACCTGTACCGGGACCGGACCGGACTGGAAAGTACCGCAGGTCCCCCAGCTCTGCATTATTATCGCTGCTGTTACTACGCACAACTATTTTTGGCTGCCGAATCCCTACTTTTCTTACTAATTGAATTACATCTGGCTTGATGTCTTCTAAAGTTGTTGGCGAGCACGAAGCACCCACAATCTCCACAGGGGACGGAATCCAACCCCTCATCATGAACTTTCATGTGTGTCCGAAACCTCACCACGTTTGTGGAGCTGAAGGAGCATATTTCATGCTTGTAAAATTTATCATAAACGCTAAATAAATTTCCTGTCGTTGTATTGCTTTGTGGTGGTGCTGGTGTAGTGGTTGAAGCAGAAAAGGTCAGGATCTTCTTCTTATCATCAGTTTTTACAGGTTTTCGTTGGTACTTTTGAGTTCTTTTACGTCTTAGCGGTGGATACCCATGCACTATGGTGAGATGGCGTCCCATATTCTCCTGGAGAAGATATTGGCCACAGTGCTCACATGGTATGGCTCCGGATCCGATATTGTGATATTTATTATGTCCTTCCATCCGCAATCTGTTATTTGTCCTGAAGGGGCAGAGGTCGCACTTGTAGTAGTAACAAGGTGCCTTCTGGGTGCCTGTGACTAGGTTTGAAAATGAAGAGAAAGGCACAAAAGCATCACTGACACAGCCGTCGTTGTTGTCATCCGTTGCCTCAACATACATCATTGGACGTTGGACTGACTTGGAGCTTGTCAGAAGCAGCCTCGACGACATTGAAATGCCCATCAAGAACTAGCATTGAAGGTGTTGAGTAGGTTGGCTCTTCAACGTCAGGAACAATCATCTCTACTTCCCGTTTAATCCTATTTTCTTTAGCAGACTTGTCCTCATACACTTCCACAACGTCCGTAAATTCCACCGGTTGAACATTTAAGTCTATAAAAACCCCTTAATAATTAGTTCCAGATAAAAAAATATAAGTTGCGAAACTATTCTGAGTATTAATTCACATACTTACCGTGATCAATAGTTTGTACACGTCTTTTTGGTGCGTATATTCGAGTCCTTTTACGTATCAGCGATTAACAATTATGGGAGATGGTGCGGTAGCCTCCTTTTCCATTCAGGAGATTGTATTCACCGACGGACATTCTCCCGATACTCTCCCTTTCTCATATACCAGCTACGCTGCGTAAATAAATATTCCACGTGGTTCTAGAAGTCCTTTACAGATCAATGGAATGCAAGCTTTGGGTATGCTGCTTTTCATGCGAGAATGAGCAAAGCACAATAAGTTGATGATGAATATTGATGATTTTGAACACAATTTGTTATAATTTATTAAAGAAGTATAACACCAAACAAATATTATATCGGGTTCTTTATCACAAACTTGGACAGGCACACGCACATAATAATATTTATCAGAAAGACTGGGCATGCAAAAAAACATGTAAATATATTCATTGTTTCATCAGTCAATTCTCTCTCGTATCATTTCTGAGCCAGCTTTTCAACCAAAAGAAAAGCCAAATCTGTTGCTTCCTTGGGATTGTTATTCAAAAACTCTTGGTACGCTTCCGTTGAGCGAAGTTGGCTAGCATTTCTGTTGATAATAGAAAATACAATATATCAAATTGCACGAATATCAAATAAAAATGATCCATGCTTTCGCTTCCAGCATTTTACCTTTTGAGAATCCCAACCATTTTGTCCCCAAGAGGTTTGAAAGCGTCAACTTTTGACGTGAAAACATACAATGAGAGAGTAGTTCGTAAGCTAAACCATGCTCCAGGCTTCCCCAAAAATAATCCCATCATCAAACTCTCCAAGCTCGAAACATTGTACTTGTGAGCAACTTGAAAAAGCTCGTTCCCCACGTCCTCCCCAATCTCATCAATATTAACCTCGTTTTTATAGAAGTAGAATACTAATGCGCTGACAACTTCCTCACTCACATCTTCCATGAAAATTCGGTTAGTCTGAGATTCTTGAAGGCCACTTGTGAGCATTGCAAGAAGAACATCACTTTGAGCTGTGACAAAAATTATTTTAGGGCAGTTAAAAATTAGTAAATTGTCATTTAAAGTAAAATCAGAAAATGGTGGTTTAAAAAATAGTTACTCACCAGCAATGACACTGCGATGGCAGTTAACTTCCTTGTTATTTGACGCGATAATCACACAATCAGAAAATAACATTTCATTCAACATTTTATCCACCCAACCAAGCCGTGTTGGATAAGGATGACATCCAAACCGTTTCCAGCTAAGACTCACAGTGTACTCAAATGTGAAATCTCGGTCACGCTCCGGAGGAATAATTTGATTGACGACAAAGTTTAATTTGTCACTGCCTTCAAACATTGCATACACTTGCTCTACTTCGGAATCCAACTGGATGCCTAAAAAGAAGACGAAAAGACCAGAGAGATTTAAGAACAAGTTCATAGATTTGAGGAATTAAAACTTGTACAGTAAAGCTTGCTTGCTTTTTACCGGAAACACTGAAATGATTCCACTCCTCTTGCGGATTTCCAGCACCTCTAAAGCAAGAGGAAAATCGGCCTTTAATTGATAGTTTGGGTTCCACCAAAGCACCACGCAGTTTCTCAGCAAATACGTTTGTTGACCAAATTCGAATTGAAATGTCGAATTTTCTTCTTACATCATTATCGAACATAAACAATCTAATTGCACTGAAATTTCAAAAAAAAAGGTGAATAAAGCAGTTTGAGAAGTTGAGAAAACAAATAATTAACACATTCATTTAGCTATGGTATTTAAATGATTTACTTGTTGCAAACATCCTGTAATGTAAAACCATCCAGAAATTCACACAATGATTTTACTTGCTCGTCATCTCTATTTCTTTCTTCCTCACAAAATACTGTGTTGAGTTTACTTCCATCATAGAAAACAATGCATTGGCTTATCTTGTTCCGTTGGGAATTAATGTCTTGAAAAAAAATTAAAAGTATGTGATGAAAGTGTAAGTTTCTTTAAATAAAATCAAATATTTCAAAAGTCTTTTATGTTTTGATAAACTCACCTAATCTGTGAGTTTTTGTGTCTTGGAATAGCTTAATTTTATGCTCCTCTGAGTCCACGTCCATTGTTGGTTCTGAGTGGTATTTGATTTGCACTTTTATTTTCAAAAAACTACAAATTTGAATCTGAAGAAGAGTGCATTGCAACAGGTAAGTCCCGGATGATTTTGTTTATGCTTGTGATGAAGAGAACGCGCTTTGACTTTCATGAAATGTGTCTTGTCTTTGTATGCCCATTTCAAGAGAATACTTTATGCTTGCTTCTTTTCATGTGAGAACGTGCAACACAAACGAGATGTTGATGCTGTACTTGTAATAATGCCATTGCGTCAAGCTTTCATCGTAATATAATAATTTTTATGAGCCTTTAGGTTTATATTGAAAAGACCCGGGATGTCGTCCGTCTGTGTGCACGTTAACTCAAAAACGATTTAACTTTTTTAATTCTGTTTTCACTAATCCCTATATTAGGTCAAAAGTAAGCGTAAGCTCGAATATGGGTCAAATCGGTTCATGTTGACTGGGTCAAAGGTCAAGGTCAGATATTTTTTAATAGTACAGACGTTGTGATACATGAAAGTAAAGCTACTGAAGTAGTTCACTTATACTACAACCTAGTTTCTGGGGATAAGCTTAACGTGACCTTTGACCGTATTAAGTTGAAAATAGAACACGCGCAATAACTTTTGAACGGTTTTAAAATTCTGATTTCACATGACCTTCAAATTAATTATTGATGCTTTAAAAAGTTTTAAGGCAATAAATCCCGTGGAAGGAAGCCATGAAATTGCTTTGCGTGTATGCTTAAAAAATTATATTTTGAATTTTACAAAACATACAGTTTTAAATTATAAATCTGGCGTGAAAAAAAAATAAATCTGAAACCTATTTGAAAACATAAAGCAGTTCATCCCGGAGGTAATGAAAACAATATTGATCGCAATTACAAGAGATGGTTAGATCTCAGACATATTAGTTTGCACACAACGTGTGCCACACAAATATTTCCTATAACCAAAGCCAACCACATGCATATTTATCACCTGCCAATATCATCATCCTTCTCTTTACCTGGAGCACTTGAGAAATATCTCAAGCTTCTCATTCATTAAATTTTGTCATATGTTCTATTCCATTACAAACCAGACGGGACTATGTGCTCTCACGCAACTTTGTAGAAATGCAGATAACTAAATATCCAAAAGCTCTTATCAGTGATGAGTCATCATCAAGAGCTATATTATTTTATTGCCCAGAACCACCACCAAACAGTGCACTTTCCTTTTAGCTTGCTTGGCTTATGATGATGATGCTCCGTTCTTTGGTGTGGTTATCCGTTGTATGCAATTAGATTGAGCAGTGCAAAACGCTACAGAGCTCTCTCTCTCTCGTTTCTGTTTTTGAGTGCGACACCACCTCGCTTTGCTTTGTTACTCACTCAGCTAGATAAAGTAAACTAAACAAGGTGTAAGCGTATGCCGAGAATATGAGAAACTTTACCTCTCTCTTACATTTTCTGAAACTAGAATATTTATTGAAATGTTGTAATTTTCTAAAAAAAAACATTCTATTTAAAAAACAGAAGCTCTTCGGTGGTATTTGGAAGAAAAAGGTTATATGCAAGTCGAATAAAGCTTCATCACAGATTGTTGTGAAATGCTTTTTTATAAGGTTGCAAAAATTATAGATGCAATATGGTAAAATCTGCGCAAAAGGGATTTGCGGAATGAATAACACATAGGGAAAAGGTACGCTTCCAATTGAGGAATTTGGTCTGCATACTTACGTAAAAGCAGCTGTTTTAACTTATAATTGGTTTTCACCGAATTTTCTTGTAACGTTCACCAATTTTGAAATAATCAGTGACATAAGCATAACAACATACAGTCAGTGCTCGAGCCCCTATTTAGGGGTCACAACGGCAAGTTTTCATTAAAAATTTAACATTAAAAAATATTACAATGGAATATTAGTACATTAACTGAAGTTGTTAAAATCGACTTTTATTTTTTTAATTCACCGTGGAGAATTTTTTAATTTAATTTTCTAATGAAAAATTACAGTTGGGACCCCTAATTAGAGGTCTGAGCACTGGCTGACATACGTGGAAAATACATGCTAAAATTCTAAAGTTCCCTCAATATTATTCCTCTCACATACTTTTGCTTGTTTCGAACTCCATACTTCCAGAAATAAGCCTTAATAATCATATATTGCAACATGAGGTTGACATCTCGATTGTACAGTAACACAAAAACCTTCAGACGTTCTAGTTTTGAGCACCTCCTACCAAATTTTGCGTTGGGATAATTCTTACTACCATTGCTCTGCTACCGTTGGCTGGATACGTATTAATGATAAGCAACACTAGTATATATGCTGTTAAATGTACGCAAGTCTAATAGCAGCATTTCAGCTCACAGAAAACATATTTAACTATAACAGGATTTTGTTCATAATCATTCAATATACAATTTAGGGACAATTTCCCTTGTGATCTCTCCAATGATTTGATTTGGTAAATAACAACTTGTAACATTTTTGGAACGACGTATTTATCATGTTAACTCATATCACAACGTAACACAACGCTGCAATCTCTCTCCGCTACAAAATAAATGAATTATTCTGCAGTCCACCAAGCTTTTTACACAAATAAATTACATATTTACCCACCATGAAATTGAGCATATTGTTATATGGTTGGTCGTTTATGGCTAATTCTGTGAGTGTAGCGGATTGCAAAGGATGATGATGTGATGTGAGAATAAGTGCTACAGTAATAGAGCAGAGATTACATTGTGAGCAGAGCAACGCAAAACTAGTTTCCAGAGGCTTCATTTCATGACTTTTTGGATTTCTTCTTTTTACAGTTCCAAGGGAATGCAAGTATTATTTAACTCCATTAAGCGCTAATTAGTCGTGGGAAAAGTTTAATTCAGCGTATAATTATCTGTGTATGCGCATAAAAATTAATATATTTGGACCTTTGGAACCTATCTCCGCATATTTCATACATAGTTAACATTTTTTCAAACGTTTTAATTACTAAAGTTACGCAATAGCTGAGTCAGGCGACATTTTGCCTTTAAATTACATCAACTATGTTCTGAACATAACAATATTTAACTGATAAAAATAAAATTTCACTGCTTCGTGCTAAACAGTTTCATTTATCTACGTCAACCTCCAAATAGGGACATTTTTGGAGCGATGAACCAATGTCAACAAATATTTATTATGTTTACACATATCACACCATCATAGCATTCAATTATCAACAACGCTGTACTCTCTCCTCTACAAAAGCAAACAGTTTATATATTCCACCCAGCTTTACGCCAAAAAAAATTACATGCCTTGTTTATCCACCACCGCAGAATTGAGTAAATAAAACTGAAAAGAATAAAACATCGCACCTACGTGTAACTTTTGCACTAAAATAGGTGTCATTTATCTGCTTCAACCTCAATGTAATTTCTTTACATTCCCAACTGCCACGTACGTGCACCCTATTTTTTGGCATGAGCTATTGCTTTGTGGTATGGTGAAGTAGTTTGTTTTTAAAAATTTGTTTACCTTCAAGTTATTTTTCCCACTCAAGCTACAAATACAATTCGAAATATTCCATTAAAAGTTTTTAATTAATTAAAATCCAAATTGCCTGCTCAATTCATGTGCTAACTATCATCATGGCTGCAGGTGATTCAAATAACCCTGAAATTGGAGACCTGACTGTTGGGATTCTCGTAAGCGCACTTGTTTTAAATTCATTTTTAAGCTTTTTGCAATCACGGAACACTGAAATCTATTTTGTACAACGCAGAGTGTTCTTTCATTGACGCATGTCACATACTAAGTAACTCTACATCGGCTGGACTGTTATGGACCAAACTTAATGACTTTGCTGGACGTCTTGAGATACCGGAAGATCAGGTGGTTTTGATCAATCCTCGTTTATTAATTGGAACGAAAACGTATTCTACAGTACTGCATGAAATATTAGTTACTTGGAGAGGTAAAGAAGGAAAAAAATGCAAAGCTTGAAAAGCTCTTGAGCGTACTGGAAGACCGGCATCTTTAGCAGTGTGCTGGTAACTAATTACATTTTCTTCGATAAGCATTACCAAAAGCAAAACTAGAATATTTACTGAAATATAATTTAATATGATTTCTAAAAAAAATATTTTATTTGAGAAACACAGACGCTCTTCGGCTGCATTTCAAACCCCTGGAAAACATAAACGATTCAATGACCTGGAATGACCTAACAGATCTTCAAAAATGCAAACTAAGCAACAAACTCATAACTTTTCAAGGGAAATCCATGAAACTTTATAACAAACATAGGGGTCCCCATGTTGTTAAGATATCTATGCTGGGATATATTCGGCTAACGGATCGCATGCTTGCTCAGAAGTACTTGGCCTAACGCTAACTTATGATACAATGCTATAGACTATGCTTAAAGAAGAGGATGCGAGGACGAGTCTTGTGTTATCTCTACTCGCCACTGCGGCTGACTGAGTGAGTTCTCACTCTCGGCTATTTATTATATATCATCACTTCATTGAATGGCTTACACAGATACATGAAACGTGTGGGGAAGTTGAGTACATATCTTTACCATTATAACTCTCCTGAATGATTAAAAAAGAAACCGAAAAAGAAAAAAGAAGTTTTCTCTAGGGTTAAAAGGAAAGGTGAAAGTAGGGTCTGAAAAGCGTTAACTTTATCAGATTCACATATGTAGAGAAGTTTTTTTAAACATTTTTTTGAAAATAAAAAGGAAAAAAAAATGTGTATAGTGCACTATATTATATACAATTTTGAAGTGAGACTCAATACGTAGCGAAGTATTAACCTAGGATACGTATTACATTATTTTTTGTTACATTACGAAGAATTGAAAAGTTTGAAAGGAAGTACATTGAAAACTTGGAAATAAAAGTTCATACAAATCATATCATATCTTTTTCTTGAAAACATAAATTACTTAATCTTACAGAAACATTTAATTATTAGAATTGGAAAAAAGGAAAGTATTTAGAAAAGGATTCATATCATAAGTTCAAACGAGTATATTACAAAAATTATTATCATACATCATATAAATGAATCGGAGAATAATTTTACATCAATATTTACGGTAAGTACGAAACTGATTGTTACAATAGTATGCCGCTTTAGCACGGGCTTTAACACCTCGGTTTACACGAAATTTGACGGGATTTAAACCTTGTAACATTAAATGATCGTTAACACAAATGCGGTTCAAGCGTTTAAGTTTTTTCTTAAAGTAATTTTTCAACGGATTGTTTGTGACTTTACCATTCATATAATCCATCATTGTATATGTTATACCACTATCCTTATCAACAGCTCTAACATGAAATGCATCATTTTGAGAATCACTATCATTACAATCGTTATTATTTTGAGCAATGTTTACAGAAATAGGCTCTGCCTCATTATTTACAATTTGATTATTGGAAGCACTGACATCGTTAATAATAATGTCGAAGTCGTCATCATGGTAGTCCATGTCAAGTTCAGCGTCATCGATGGTAACAACTGGGACGACTGCTTCATGAGGTGGAGTCTGCTGCTCAATAGTGACTTCTCCGGGAGTCTCTCGAACCACCCGAACATGTTGTGGAGCAATATTTCTAAGAATAATCGACAAAACAGATTCATTAGCCATTGGTTTTAGTTCAAAGCTCTTCATTGCGCAATCATGTAAATCAGGAATGGTTTTAGGTTTTAAGATTGCGATTTTGAGTATGTCAACATCCGAAAAGTAAAAATTAAGGCTCCGGTTATGTAATTTTCCGGTGTTAACTCTCCATTCGTGTAAATCATTAAATATTTTTCTATCAGAGTTGGGACAAAAGGATTTTGCGAAATCGACATTTTTCTCAATAATAGACCACGCTCGTTTAAAGTAAAAATCGGAATTGTGTGCTTTGGGAAAGAAATAGGGTTTGACCATGAGTTGGCGATGATGAAGGTAATTAAAATGATCGTTTGAAAGGAGATTAGAGTTACGCATTTTAAATATTTCCCAACACCGTAGCAAAAATTCTGAGTCCTGCTGAGCATATAGTAATGCTTCAGAAGGTAATGGACGCGAGCGCCACATAAACCGTTGGAAGGATTTATCAATATCTTTATGTAAATAATCTTTGACTACAGTTTTCAAACTAGGATCATGGTCAAGGGAATTTGCACATCGGTATGCATTTTGAAAATCAATGACTGGGAAAAGGCGCAAATTAAAATCGCGCTGGAAAGCCAGAACATCTTGTGTTCCAAAGACTATTTTGAGAATATTTTCATTAACAAGCAAATTGGAAAGGGATTTTGGGACTTCTTGGAAAAGTTTTATGGCGTCAATAACGAAATTGTATTCTTTAGTTGAGATTTGGACAAGGCTTGTAATATCATAAAAAGAGTAGTTATTATCAAATTCAAGGTCAATAGCAAAAGTAGTTTGATCTGACAAATGTTCAACCATAAATTGTAAACAAGTAGGGCTTTCAATTAGCCAAAATTTCTTATCTTTTGTGGGGTCGGCTGGGTCTGGAGTTTGGTGAGCTTTTGACATTGTCCAGGCAGCGATTTCATCTCGTTTTGGATGTGGAGGGGGAATAAATCTATTTTGACCGTTGAGCATTATACGTTGTTGTAATGCAGCTTCATCTAGCTCCAATATAGGAAGATCCAGACGGGCAAAAGTAGCACGGCGTTGGACTTGGCGTCTCTCACGCACAATATTTAAGTTGTTCTGCATCTGAAACAATATAAATGAATAAAAACATACATATTAATTAGTTTTTTCGTCTTAAATCCTTTTCCTTGTAATTTATCGGTCTTCTGGTCCGCAAGGAAGGACCTGGTTGAGTATTTTGCTCAACATCGTCATTTGTGGGTGGAATATCCGCAATTTGATTCTGGGCTTCTACAAATGGCACCAGATCGGAAATATGACGTTTTGGATTGAATTTTTTAGGCATTTTAAGAGTGTATGTATCATTGCTCTTTTGCAGTATTTCATAAGGACCAACGTAACGAGATAGAAATTTTCGTGAAATGTGATTTGGGGCATTGGAAAGTTGATGGTTACGAGCCAATACTTTATCACCTACGTTGAATGAAATATCCTGTCGTTTCTTATCAAAGTAAACCTTGTTAATCTGATGTTTGCGTCGAATACGATCCTTCACATTTTCTAACACTTCTACTAATGATTCTGGAACCGTTTCTAATATCTCTTTCACGAGTTCCAAGGGACATTCAGTGTCGTCACCTTGTAAACTGCGATCGATTGGTAATTGGATATTACGACCAAGGTTTAGCAAAGCTGGAGGGACACCCGTTGTGTCATTAACCATAGAACGAAGACAAAAAGCAAAGTGTTGGAGATACTCATCCCAATTATCATGATTTTCATTAGAGTATGTTGCCATCATCCTAACTAAATCACGATTCGTTCTTTCTGCTCTGTTTGCAGCGGGATGAAAAGCACTAACTTGAACGTGTTTTATTTTCCAGTAATTGCAAAATTGTCTCACGGCTTTGCTAAGAAAGTTACTTGCATTATCAGTGATTAATGCTTTTGGAAAATTGAAACGAAAGAAAATATCTCTTAGACATCTTATGATTCTATATGCCGTTGCCTTTGGCATGGGGTAAAATTCTACCCAGCTACTTAGTTGATCAACTACAACCAGAATAAATCTATTTCCTAGTTTTGAACGAGGATAAGGACCTAAGAAATCGGCATAAACCGTTTGGAAGACTTTTTCGGCAATGGGAACTTCTCCGAGTAACCCATACTTTTTACAATTTCTAGCCTTGTGCATTTGACATTTCAAACAGGATTTTACGTAATTATGAATATCATGATTCATTTTATCCCAAAAGAAGCGGCGTTTTAGTGAGAGTTTCGTTTTTTCAATACCCATATGACCCATTTCCGGTGGATCGTGAAACATGCGAATGAATTCAATTTTAAGACTATTAGGAATAACAGGAACGATTAAAGAATTTTGGGAAGTTTGATGGACCGCTACGTCATTCAAAGACGGGCCCCTTCGTGTACCGTTTCGCGTATCCGTGTCCGCTTCATCGTTACCTGATGGACCCCTTACGGTTTGTGTAGTATCAGTTTCAAAGCCAGGGATTCGTCTATACAGAATATCATTCTGAAGTTCGTAAAGATGAAGAGGAGGAGGTCTCGGCCGAAGGACACTCCTTTTATAGTCAGAGACAATAGTTTGAATATGAGGATCTAACTTTTGGGCAGCCCTAATTTTATCGAGCAAAGTTTCTACATAAGTGGCACAAAGTAATGGAGTGTACATCAAATTGGAACGCTCATCAAGGTGATCAATCTCTCTAAGCGGTAGTTCAATTGGAGCACGAGAAAGACAGTCGGCGACAACATTATCTCTTCCTTTAATGAACTTCACCTCACAGCGAAAGTCTTCTAACATGTTCGCTAATTTGTTGACTCGTCTGTCTTTACCACGCATTTGTTCCTTTAAATAGATAAGAGCTTTATGGTCAGTGAAAATTGTAAATTCTTCACCCCAAAGAAGATCGGCGAATTTATTTAATGCGAAGGAAATAGCTAAAGTCTCTTTTTGTGTTGTAGTGAGTTTACGTTCAGAAAAATGCAAAGTTCTGCTAGCGAAAGCCACAGCTCTTTCTTTGCCAGCCACGCACTGGCCGAGGACCACACCAAGTCCTACGTCACTTGCATCACATTTTAAGAAAATTGGAATATCATAATTAATACCGTGTAAAACTACGTCGTTACAAAGAGATTCTTTCAGCAAAATAAAGGAATTTTCTTGTGTTTGAGTCCATTCGAAAGGAACATCACCAGTTAATTTATACATTGGTTCAGCTTTGGTAGCAAAATGTGGAATAAACGCGGTGTAATATGCGCACATACCGAGAAATTTTTGAATTTGTTCCTTGTTCTGAGGTCGTGGATAATCCACAATAGGTTGGAGACGCTCAGGATTTTTCTCTAAACCATTCTGACCAATAATATAACCTAAAAATTCGAGTTGTCTCTTGGCAAAAGCTGACTTTTTCATATTGATTGTGAGACCAGCTTCGCTGAGGCGTTTTAACACCATCTCAAGATGTTTCATATGCTCTTCAAAAGTGTCCGAGCGAATGATTATATCATCGAAATAAACAAAGACAAAGATACCTATATAACCATCTAAAACCTTGTTCATCATCGTTACAAATGAAGCCGGGGCATTGACTAAGCCGAAGGGCATAACTACCCACTGGTATAAATTACCATTAGCATAAAACGCTGTTTTTGCTTTACTATCTGGAGAAAGAGGAATTTGCCAAAAACCGGATTTTAAGTCAATACGGGTAAACCATCCGCCACCGGGAAGTCTACGTAAGATGTGATTGGAATTATGAATAGGAACTGAGTTGAAAACGGTATCTCTATTCAATTTTTTATAGTTTATGGCTAAACGCCAAGTACCATCAGATTTTCTATCTAACGCTACATTAAAACCATACGGAGATTCGGAAGGTTCAATTAATCCCTGCTTTAAAAGTTCTTCAGTTTGTTTTCGGATTTCATTTGCTAACTTTGGAGGCCATATACGAGGGCTCTCCTTGATTGGTTTCCAACCGGATTCAATTCTATGACAACCAAAAGTGGTTCTACCTATTGAGCCGTCTGCTATAGTTACGTTTGGAAATTTACCTAACAATTTTTCAACTTTACTCTCCATAGAATCATGAGAAAAATCAGAAAAGTTTCTTTGTTGAACCAAAAAAGCTAGTAGTCCTTCAGAACTCTTCAATGGATATTTAGTACGAGGTTCATGATTAAAGAAGAAGTAACCTTTTTGTTGATTTGGAACAATACCATGTTTTTTAATAATGTCACTTCCTATAATACAAGGTTGTGCCAAAGCGGAATCAGACATGACATGGAATTTATGTGAAATTAAACTGCGACCTAACTGAATTTCAATATCAGCAGTACCAATGGATTTTAGACTAGTAGAATTTGCGCATTTCAATTGGATCAATGAATTGTAATCAATCTCTAAGCCTAAATTTTTCACTAATTTGGAAGAAATAAGCGAATAAGTTGAGCCCGAGTCTAACAAAGCATCAAATTCTGTAGATTTTGTGGAAATAGCTACGTATGGAACGAGTGGAGCACGTCTTAATACTGGGAGAACCCTTGACCGTAGCTTTGTTCTGATCCCCCGAGGAAGTTTAAAGATTGATCATTAAAATGACGAGAACGTTGGTTGTTCTGAGCTTGAGTAAATTGTTGTATATCCGGAGCAAACTGGTGTTCATCATGAGCAAACTGTGGTTCATGCTGTTGTAAAAAATCATTATGATAATTTTGTTGTGAGTCACCAAAGTTGGGTTGGGGTGGAAAGTAATCATAATTTTGTTGTTGAGCATCATTTTGGAAAATTGGATCATCATTAGTAGCCATGAAAGCTGTTGGTTGGCGACAGTCTCTTGCAAAATGACCAGTTTTGTTACATTTCCGGCATGTAGCGTTACGTCTGTCAAAGGAACCAGCATTGGAAGCACCTCTTTGATTTTGTGGGAAGGTCTGTCTTGGTTGGAACCCAGTAAATAAATTGGTTGGTGGTTGAGATTGGAATTGTTGTCGAATGCTAAGCTGTGGTTGGAAATGCTGAGGAGGAAGTGGTCGAAATTGGAGTTGAAAAAGGGTAATATTTGGAATAGGAAGCATTGTTGGAATGTTTGATTGGAATCTGTTGTATTGTCCATTTGAAAAAGTTTGTGGAAATCGTGGTTGAGGATTAAATCCCCGAAAAGAACCTCTACCCCTAAAACCGGAAGCATAAAGCTGTGGACCCCTTTCAACATTGTACCCCAATAATGGTGGAAGCCACGTAGTGGTTTTATTCCTCATGTCACGAGCCTTAATAGCATCGTATGTGTAATGCAATTTTTCCATAAGTAAATTTACTGTCAAATTATCAAAACACCCCATGTTCAAAACCAGTTCGGGATGCAACCCATGAAAAGCTCGTTTGACTGAAATATTTTCCACTTCATTAGGATCAACTTGTGAAGCCAATGTAACCATTTCTTGGATGTACTGTTCGCATGATTCATTGCCCTGTTTGCGAGAGTACAACAACCTTTTTCTCCTTTCCTTATCTGAGGGTTTATCGAACCTATCAGTAAAAGCTGTTTTAAAATCATCCCATGAATTAATATTTCCTACTATACTGTCAAACCAAAGTTTCACACTGTGTTTCAGAATGGTGTGTACCATGTTATGGAATTGAGCCTCTGGATAACCCTGCGCCCTAAAATATTTTTCACATTTTGAAAAGAAGGAAGCAGCAGACATGGTATCTGGATTATAGACTGGTGGATCTATTTTTGAATTTACAGTCGTTATTCTGACTGGAGGAGCAGCATTAGCAGCTGCATTAAGATGTTGGGTTAATCTCGCATTTAAATAGTTGACTTGTTCTTGGCTAAGGCCATTCAACGCAGGGTCAGCAACATCAAAATGTGCCATTGTTGGAAATGTAAATGAACCTCTAACTACACTATCCTCTGAATCGGAATGAGAAGCTGAATTGGAAGAATTATGGTTTGATGTATTTTCTGACTCATGCAAATGGTTCGTGTCACTATCCTCACAAGAAATGAAAGACTCTGAAGAAGTTGAAAGATTATTGTCTACGTTTGTGTGGGTATCAGGTTGTGGTAAGTTGGAATCTTGAAAAAATTCTAATAAGCTAGCTGTTGTGAAGGTTGAACTATCTGGTTGAACAGAATTGAAAAGTTTTTGCTGAGTATAATATTTAAATCGGAAAAAGTCTCGATGGTTTTGTGTCTGTGTAGTAAATTTGTAATATTCTACGTATCTTACTTTACTCTCAGATGATTCATCATCACTTAACGAACAATCGTTGTTACTAGTATTAAGAGACATGCGTAGAATTATTAGGCATGATTAGAATAATCAGGGATTAAAAAAGTAGACAAGTCTATAGGTTTTTTTCAAAAAGAACAAGAAAATGTTTACTAGGATTATTCTATTTTTAGAGTTCTCATTAGAATACTACTTGTTTTGAAGTATATATTTATGCGAACTAAACTTGCTTATTTTTGTCTCAAGGAAAATTTAAGTGAATGTGTTGTTCTCACATATGATAAACCGAAAGCTATTACTTCTGTATGTTTTACTGGAAAATGTTTGAAAAAATATGTCTAATGAAAATGTGTTTTAATGAAACTTGTTAAAAGAAGCTGAAAAAATCATGTATAATTTCGAAAAGTCTACTTAAATGTTACTTGGATTCCTGCCTATTGGTTATAGAAAATGAAAATTAGGGAAATGAGAACTAACATCAATAAAAGAGATCGTAGTATGAGTAGCATATGCCAAACTACATCATCGTGAAATAAAATATTGAATTAACTAGAATAATGTACCCCTAACTAGAATGAAAAAATTATTTTAATCCTATCATATCAAGTAAAAGGTCAACAAGCTAGTTACCGTATAAAAGCCGTCAGCATGTATGTTTTTTTAAAAAGGTGGAGGTACACATGAGGTATGTTTGAGGTAGTCACCTCATGAAAAAATAGGGGAAAGAAAAATTGAAGGAGGAAAGTAATTGAGTTTCTCATCAGACCTTTATTGAAGATGATGGGGTCCTCTTCGATTTCTAGATTTTGGCGTGAACTGGGGGTGAGGGTGATGGATGATAATTGTTGATCCCAAGCACGAGAGTCGGTGTACCACTCGTATGGTCCAAACTGGGTTAGGTGTCAACTCCAGGAACTGATGGACCCAATTTATGGAAGGGAGGGATGGTCAAAAGCTGAGGGGAAAAGTTAGAAATAATTAAAAGTGTGCACACATCCCAACAAACTTTATACATCCCTTTAAGAATAAATATTTCACACAAAAAAAATGTATTTTTCGTTTTCCCTTTACCACCAAATTAAACGCTTAAAGTTTGGTCACTTTAAAATTACCAGTTCCTCAAATAATTATGTTTAAAACCCCAATTTTAGAAGAAGAAAAATGATGAGATGATGATGAAGAAAAATCCTCCATAGGTACGTCCACACGGTATAGGTTGTTGCTGGAGAATGGCTCGCTGCAACTTGTGTGTGTGGATGAGTGAGTGCTCTCCCAAAAATAGTGGCCCGCGGCTACTGCGATAGCGAGGCGGCTTCTCCACAGGCAAGTCAAAGGTACAACTCGCCATTTATAACAAACATAGGGGTCCCCATGTTGTTAAGATATCTATGCTGGGATATATTCGGCTAACGGATCGCATGCTTGCTCAGAAGTACTTGGCCTAACGCTAACTTATGATACAATGCTATAGACTATGCTTAAAGAAGAGGATGCGAGGACGAGTCTTGTGTTATCTCTACTCGCCACTGCGGCTGACTGAGTGAGTTCTCACTCTCGGCTATTTATTATATATCATCACTTCATTGAATGGCTTACACAGATACATGAAACGTGTGGGGAAGTTGAGTACATATCTTTACCATTATAACTTTGCAGTTTCAGCAATTTAGAAGAACTAGATGTCAGCATTTTGGTTAAACTGGCCAAAGGAGAATCTATTGAGCTCGTTAACAATCAGAGGCCAAACCTGCCTGAGTATTACATTCTTAAGGGCAGAAACAAATTAAAACCAGAGCTTTTCAAGGTCAATTGCAAAGACATTTTCTTGATACAAAACATAACTAGGAACGAGCTGACTAATTTAGCTAATGGAAATATAACTGATGTTTCCGCCAACCAAATCCGGCGTGTAACCGTCCGATTTATTCTACTTGAGTATGAGCCAGACTATGAAAAAATTTGCGAGCTATCAACAGCACCAGTTCACTGGATCAAGGTCGACAACAACAGTTATAAATGGGTCAAATCTTTCGGGTCAATTCAGATATTGCAAAAACACATTCATGAGGAACAGGACACCGTAACAATTGATGAAATAGCTTCTAGTACGAATAAAATCAATATTTTATCTGACTCTCCAGGAATGGGCAAGACAGTGGCACTTTCTAAAATCACCCAAGAAATAATTCAGATTTCCCCTTCAACAGCATTAGTTCGATTTATAATTCTGAAGGAGTTTGTTCAAGCTTTAGGAAACCAAGAAATCAAAATTGAATCTTTGTCATCTTTAATTGCTGAACAGTCTTCAACATTCGAGTTTGGAAGAAAGCTTGTAAAAAAGTTAATGCAATCTGGAAAGAACGTCTTGATGTTCGATGGCTTTGATGAAGTACTCATCAACCAGGTTGACATAGCAAAGAAGATTCTCCAAGCAGTATCAAGATTAGAATCAGTAAGAATGTTTGTGACAACAAGAGCTCACAAGCGTGAAGAACTTGAGAACACATTACAATCTCTTGGAATCCTTTTCAAGCCATTAAATGAGACAGATCAAATAAACTTCCTCATTCGGTTTTGGAAATCAAGAGGAATCAATAACAACAAAGAGGCAGTCAAGCAGTTTGCAAAATCTTGTCTGAAAGCTTTATCCGAAGACGTGAAAGATTTTGAAAGCCAAATTACTTGAATCCCTCTGCAATGCAGAATGCTAGCTGAAACGTACATTTTAGAGGCGCAAAGGTGCTCCAATCTGGGGTCTTCTGTTTGTCAGAATCCATCATCCAACAGCCTTGTAACATCCATTTTTGAAATGTACCAAAAACATATGAAAACCAGGCTCCAGGAAACCAACTGCGGAAATGACACACTTGTTTCCCAAGGGATGCAAACACAAAAGTACTTAACTACTGTTAAACATGCTCATATGTATTACGCTCTGGAGCTATTCTTTCCAGAGGACAAGGCTCAGTTTCTTCATTTAATTTCCTCTAACTTTACCGTTACAAGAAATGAACTTTGTAGATTTGGCATACTTGAGTCGAGTAGTTCAAATAATGGTGTGCGATTTGTCCACCGCACTTTTGCTGAGTACCTTGTGGCTTGGTTTGTAGTAGATGAAAAAAAAAGTGACAGTTTGGCGAAGTTTACTTTATCACAGATACTCAGCACTTATATGGTGAATGATAATAATAAAATGAGTACAGAGGAGGATGAAAGCATACAGGATCCATACCTTTTAGGTTATTCGATAAACAAACATGATCTAGACAGCTTTTGGTTCAATTTCCCTGTTGTCTGCTACTTCATTAATGAGTTAACTAAAAATCAGCCTGGATTTTTTTCTCAACTGACAAACAACATCTCCACAATGATTCATACCAGTGTTTACAGTCAGTGCAGTAATGCAATTGTTGCATCTATTTGCCATAATTATCCATACCTAATGGTGCAAATAAACAAACTTTTAGACTTGAAAAATATAATTCGTAAAGAAGAAAACAGAGACCTTGGAAAGCTACTGTTTTTCACGGCAAGATATTGCGATGTGGACTTGATGACTGCAATTTGTGATGGGTTAGAACTATCTAAAATTCCATTTCTAATAGTTAAAGAGCCTACTGATATCGGTAATCCATTCAAGATCACGCCGTTACATGTTGCAATTCGAAGAGGACACTATAATCTCGTGGAATATCTAGCAACTAAATTTGGAAAAGAATTAACCGAGCTACAATGTTTGTTTCATTTTTGTGTTGCCGAAACCATGAAGGATAGTGAAGCCACCATTAAATCCAAAACACAAATAATCCATTTACTGCTAACTAAAAGTGGGCAATGGGTTGAAGAAGTAAGAATAAACAACGAGACGCCAGTCCTGCAGGATGGAATTCATTGGGAATTGCTGGAGTGTCTTATCAAGGAAGGAGCTAATGTTAATGTGCTTAGCAGCCGCGAAGAAACCATACTTCATAATTTGACTTCAAAAGATATGTCACCAGAAGCATACCATCAAATTTTTAATTTCCTTTGTGAACGTGAATTCAAACACTTTAACCTTCCCAGCAACGGCAAATGGTATAGCTTAATAGCACTTCATGTGGCCGTGGAAAATATTGAGTTACTTGATGATACTTTGAGTTTATTTTACATGAATGGCACTGACTTCAATGCGGTGAGTGGAGATCAAAGTTCAGTACTCCATTACGCAATCCGTGGTGGAAGATCTGTGCGTTTAATAGGAAAATTGATTTAGCTCGGTGTCAACATAGATAAAAAAACGAGTGATGGTGATGGTTGTCTTCATGTTAGTGCGGAGTGTGGCAACACTGAAGGCCTATCTACATTATGTGCTCAAGCAGGACGAGCTTGCTTGAGGAGGTGAAAGTTTGGATAGTGTAGAAGGGGTATGCTTGGAATTCTTGGTTGCTTGAGCAAGTAAACATTGCTTAAGCAAGGTTGGCAAATTTGGGCTCTTGAGCACTTGCTTGGACAATATCCATAGGCCAACACAGAGTCATAGAAAAAAATACACAGGGCCGGGAATGGATTTCTTTGCTGAAGCAATTTCAGTGTAGATGACTCCTGGAGCCCTTTCTTGAGGGAACTTTGACTCCAAGTTCCAGCTTTCCGAAGCAAGCTCTTCCCCAAGCACATAATGTAGTTTGGCCTTGAAGCTCTTCAATACTTTTTAGAATTTCATCAGATGGATGTAAACGTCACGAATAAATTTGGCCAAACACCACTTCATACAGCGGTTCGCAGAAATTCGAAAATTCATGAGTTTACTCAGCGTGTCTTGATAAAAAGAGGGGCTGACGTAAATGCTACTGATTCATGGAATGTACCTCCATTTTTGTATGCTTTTGGATGGCATGGAATTAGTTTAAATTTTATTAAGTTAATGGAAGAAAATTGGTTGAAAGTCAGCAAAGATATATACTCAAAGGCATTAAAAATAGCCGTTTGCAAAATCCATAATATTCCATTGCATAATAATTTTTGCAACGTTCTGGCCTACTTAATTGAGAAAGGTGGAACCTTTAGTTGAGAAGGTGAGAAGAACCCATGGCAATTTAATTCTGTGAATAATGGAATGAAAGATGTTGTTGAGGCCACTGAAGTAACAGCAAAGCTGCTGAATCACGAAAAAATCTTGAACCTTCTAACTGCTCAAGAATTGGTAAGCTTTAATTAGTTGGCTTCCCAACAATATTATTACAAATTGGATTTGATTTATAAACAGACATGATTTTTGTTGCAGAGAGAAGTTGAATTAGCAGAGGAATCACTCAAAGCGGAAAGTTTCTACTCCATCATGAAAGGAAAGGAAGGATCTTTTGAGAAAGTTTTAAAATGCTTAATTTTTAGCAACCAATTACATGCTCTTTTAAAATTGAGGGAAACTCTTAAGAAACAATTGGACGCTGAAGTTAGAAATATACTGAAGGGAATTTGAATTTCCAAACGACTTAATCGCCTTACATTGTAATCAAGTTGTTTGTGTCAAAGAATATTTTCTAAGGGGCTGAATAAGAAATTAAACATATTCGTTGTTGTTTCATGATTTTGTAAGAATGTTTGGAAACTAGGTTTCAATGCTCATGAAGTGCTTTCAATGCAGTGCATATTGCTTGCTGAATAGTTGATAGTTTCATTCTATTTGGGCCCTATATTGTTAGAAAACTATATCAATCAGTACAAAACGATTGGGAGGTGTACGACCAGAGGTACAATAATAATTAAACTTATGATTTCTCATTCACCCTTAAAATACGATGCTGTTGAGACATATTGCTCCGATTAAACATAAGTTTGCTTATATTTTTAGCTTGGCAATTTCAATTATTATTTCCAGCTAAATAAAATGGTCAATAAGTCACTAGAAAATCATATTACATATCATATTGAGGTCTCTGATTAGATTTGCAGGTTTCCTGTCTCCTGTGGCATCTGTTTTAGATTTCAATGAATTGCTAGGAAATATCTTTTTCCAGCTCATGTTATTTTAAATTATGCACTAGGTTTCGTTGAATTTTTAATAAACAAAGTATTTGTCTTGCTTTTGAGCTGTCAAAAGAATTTGAAAAGTAACCTCTACCAATAAACTTAATATAGCCCAGAACACTTTTCTTTTAAATAACATACACATTCCCAAAACCAATACTACAAGGTTTGCAAGACCCAAGAAACCTTTTCATTTCTTCATTTTGTCTTCTGCTCCCCAACTTTTTCGTTTCATAGAGACTATCGCCTTTTGAGCCATTTTGTGACGATTTGCACAAATATTTAAAAACACGAAGATTCCACCGTCTAAAGTAAAAACATAAAATAGCGTAGTGTGCATCTCATTTCTATTCCGTATCATTGAGTAGTTGCAAAACACAACGAGGTACGAGAAAATTCCTTGAAATGAAATTGTATGTAAAAAGTCATCCATTTAACCATGTTTTAAATGTACAACGCACAATGAAATGATGATGAATATTGATTGATGTGATTTTCAACAACATTTACTATAATTTATTAAGGAAGTATAACACCAAAAGATATTTATATCGTATATCATAAAGTGGGACAAGCACACGCACAAAATAATATTGATTAGAAAAACTCGGCATGCACAAAAACGTATACATATATTCATTGATTTCTATCATCAGTCAATTCTCTCGTATCATTTCTGAGCCATTTTTTCAACCAAAAGAAAAGCCAAATCTGTTGCTTCCTTAGGATTGTTATTCAAAAACTCTTGGTACGCTTCCGTTAAGCGAAGGTGGCTAGCATTTCTGTTGATAATAAAAAAATACAATACATTAAATTGCACCAATATCAAATAAGGATGTTACATGCTTTCGCTTACCTTTCCAGAATTCCAACCATTTTGTCACTAAGTGGTTTGAAAGCAACAACTTTTGACGTGAAAACATACAATGAGAGAGTAGTTCGTAGGCTAAACCATGCTCCTGGCTTCCCCAAAAATAATCCCAGCATCAAACTCTCCAAGTTCGAAACATTGTACTTGTGAGCAACTTGAAAAAGCTCATTCCCCACGTCCTCCCCAATCTCATCAATATTAACCTCGTTTTTATAGAAATAGAATACCAATGCGTTGACCACTTCCTCACTCACATCTTCCATGAAAATTCTATTCGTCTGAGATTCTTGAAGGCCACTTGTGAGCATTGCAAGAAGAACATCACTTTGAACTGTCACAAAAAATTTAGGGCGATTAAAAATTATTAAAGTGCCATTTAAAAAAGTTAAATAGGAAAATTATTGTTTAAAAATAGTTATTCACCAGCAATGACATTACGATGGCAGTTAAATTCCTTGTTACTTGACGCGATAATCACACAATCAGAAAATAACATTTCATTCAACATTTTATCAACCCAACCAAGCCGTGTTGGATAAGGTTGACATCCAAACCGTTTCCACCTAAGACTCACTGTGCACTCAAATTTGAAAATTCGGTCACGCTCCCTAGGAATAATTTGGTTAGCGAGAAAGTTTAATTTGTCACTGCCTGCAAACATTACATAAGCTTGTTCAGTTTCGGAATCCAGCTGGGTTCCTGAATAAAAACCATGAGAGAATAACGAACTTCATAAAACTGTCGAATTGAAACTTTAATTTTAGGATTAGGCTTTTTTACCATATATAATGAAATCATGCCACTCCTCTTGTGGATTCCTAGCACCTCTCAAGCAAGAGAAAAAGCGGCCTTGAATTGATAATTTGGGTTCCACCAAAGCACCGCGCAGTTTCTCAGCAAATACGTTGGTTACCCGAATTCGAATGGAAATGTCAGAGTTTGTACTTGCATCATTATCGAACATGAGGAGTTCAATCGAACTAAAAATTTGAAAATAAAAACGGTAGAATAAAGCAGTGTTAAAACCTTGAGAAAACAAATAATTAACACATTCATTTAGCTATGGTATTTAAATGATTTACTTGTTGCAAACATCCTGTATTGTAAAACCATCCAGAAATTCACACAATGATTTTACTTGCTCGTCATCACTATTTCTTTCTTCCTCACAAAATACTGTGTTGATTTTACTTCCATCATAAAAACCAATGCATTGGCTTATCTTGTTCCGTTGGGACCAATTGTCTGAGAAAAAAAATAAAAGTATGTGATGAAAGTGTGAGTTTCTTTAAATAAAATAAAATATTTCAACAGTCCTTTATGTTTTGATAAACTCACCTAATCTGTGAGTTTTTGTGTCTTGGAATAGCTTAATTTTATGCTTCTCTGAGTCCACGTCCATTGTTGGTTCTGAGTGGTATTTTATTTGCACTTTTATTTTCAAAAAACTACAAATTTGAATGTGAAGAAGAGTGCATTTCAATAGGTAAGTGCCGGATGATTTTGTTTATGCTAGTGATGAAGATGACGCGCTATGACTTTTATGAAATGTGAATTGTCTTTGCATGCCCCTTCTTCCTCGAGAATTCTTTGTTCTTGCTTGCTGAGAGCTGAGAATGCACAAGCCAAACGAATGTAATTCCATTGCGTCATGCTTTCATCGTATTGTTATAATTATAATGATGAGAATATTATCATTATGAATACTTTTATTGTTGGTCCTGCACTATTTAGATGATCACGAAATCAAAAATCTATTTCAGT
Organism: Orchesella flavescens; assembly: GCA_964034955.1. NCBI lineage: Eukaryota > Metazoa > Arthropoda > Collembola > Entomobryomorpha > Orchesellidae > Orchesella > Orchesella flavescens. The sequence continues at coordinate 2,873,586 of OZ035954.1, forward strand.
AGAATTTATGGAGCCTTTTAGGATCGTGTCAATCATTCATATATATAGAAAATGAAATTTTTGAAGTTTTTTTAATAAAGCGAAAGTTGCTAAAATTTAATTGGTTCAAAAATTTCTTAAATTTAAATATAAAGTTAAATTTTTAAGTATTTTTTGATTCATATAACCTTAAATTTAAATGCCTAATTTTTAACTAAAAGCGAACATAACCGATAACCAAGAAAAAATATATGTCGCATTAACTATTATTTTCTTATCCTGTTCAGATTGAGCCTCTGATAATTCAGTAATTTTCAGCGATCAATTAACTACCAATAACGGATTTTAAACTAATATTCTTGTTGATCCGGCTTTACCCCGTTCGTTAAGAAAAAACTTATTTTGATCTTGTGTTCAACTTCCTTTCACCTTCAAATCTCCCTTTTAACAATAAGCTGGTTTAACGGCCGAGTAGTAGCCTCAATAATTACGTTTAACGTAATTTTACCAATGACAAATAATGCCGAAAATATAAACAAACGCAACCGGAGAAAGCAGTGCAAACAAAGACATAGAAGTATTACCTTGCATTTTGCATTGATTTTTTACTTGTAACTTTTTATTTTCCTATACTATATTTAGCATATTACTGAAAATCTACAACTTCAAACTTTGTTAACTAAAAATAGATGGTTAGGACTTTTTATCTAGTTGGATAAAAAACTCAATGGATTTAAACATTTCCAAGTTGTAATGTATAGTAATTTAGTTACCTAGTCAAAAAGAAAAATGAAAACAATTTCATTTCTAACCCAAATATCTGCACAAAACAAATAAATGCGTAAACTCTGATTGTGAGGTTTTGTGATAGAAAATAAAACTAAGATAAGATAAGATAAGATAAGATTCTTTATTCAAGTGTCATTTCCGTTTCATGTAACATAAGAGCACATTGTTCTTCCAACAGTGACACCATAATAAATAGATAATATACTAACTAAATTTAACAACTTAAATTAAAAGTGAGCTATAATATTACTAATTCTTGTCAAGTAAATCTTGTTTAAATTTTTCAAGAAACACATTTATATTTGACTCTTTTAACTCAACTTCCCTTGGGACTTGGTTCCAGAGTAAAGTACCTCTGTGATCTGGACTGCTTTTATACAACACTGAGTTAAAGTTACGAAGCTTCACTAACGGAGTCTTACGAGCATATAGGCGATTTGACAAATTTAAATCTTTGTTTACAAATTTTTTACACATGCCCTTCATCAGTACAAAGTCTCGCCGCTGTGATATAGTTAGTAAGTTGTATTTTTTCCTGATCTTAGGAAAGTTGATTTCTTCCAATAGTCTCCTTCTTTTGCTTCTCATTAGTGTAGGATATTCAAACTCATACAAAAAGTTGTCGATCATTCTTTGCAGTTTTTCAAGCTTTGACTCTGCTACTACTGCCCAAATGTCAATTGCATAGTCAGTTACACTTAAAACATAAGCATACAACATTATTCTCATTATATTAGCAGGTAAAAAACGCTTTATACCACGTAAATATTTTAATCTACCTGAAACTTTTTTGCAGATTGTTACGTAATGATTGTCAAAAGTTAGACAAGGGTCAAGATTTAAGCCTAAATATTTGAATTCAAAAACCCTCTCTATTTTCTCTGCTCCAATCTTAATCTCTGGTACGAATTCTGATTTAATTGAGGAATCGTGGGCCTTGTGAAAGTACATAACTTTCGTTTTTTCAACATTAATAGAAACTTTATTTACAGAGCACCAGTTCACAATGGATTCCATATCCTTATTCAACTTTTCATTGATTTCCTGTATACTTTTACCACTCGCATATAGTACTACATCGTCCGCGTAGAGTAAATGTTTGCAAATACTTATCACACTTGACAATCCATTGATAAACATACTAAAGGCGAGGGGACCCTTCGCGGATCCTTGACAAATCCCACGTAAAAAACTAAAACATTTGCCCTTGTGCTCAAAACTAAAAACCCTGCTATTGAAATTGTTATAAATTAATTCTACATACCAAGGCTCCAGTTTATATTCCTTCATTAATTTAAGTATAAACAAATTGTGATCTATTGAATCGAATGCTTTCCGTAAATCAATAAATATAGCCCTACTTTTTGTTTGCTTTTATCTATATCAGTGTAAACATCGTTGATGAGTATATTAAGAGCTGTGTGACACGACTTGTCACTACGGCAGGCGTGCTGATACTTGCTTAATTGGGATTCAACCCGAACTTGTAACCTAACTGCTAAAAATTTCTCGAAGATTTTGCAAAAATCTATAAGCAGAGAGATCGGTCTGTAATTACCTGCAATTTTGGTGGAGCCTTTACCTTTGTACAAAGGGCACACTAGTGCCTTCTTAAATAAAGATGGTACAGATTTATTGTTGACAATTAGTGTAAATAGTCTAACAAGAATACCTAAAAACACAACACCACAAGCCTTCATAATCTTTGCTGGAACAATATTTGGTGGATTATGTGATTTTTTGGACTTGACACTGCTTAGAGCCCGATAAACTTCTTCATGTGTCACTTGTATAGGTTCCAGATCACATTTTTTGCTGTCAGCGTAGTCAAAGTTTTCTCTATATTTAACAATCTCCTGCTTAACTGATAGGCAGTCGATACTAGGATCTGGCTTTACTGTTAATTCATTTGCAAATATATCATACACTTCGTCCTTTTCGTAGACTCGCCGCTTTCCAACTTCTAAATAACTAATTGGCTGCTTGTTTTTTCTTCTAAAATTTGTAATTTGATCTATAGTATTCCACATATTCTCAGATTTGCAAGACTCCGCAAATTTAGACTTGAAATAGGACTTTTTTAATACGGCCAGTTTATTATTAACTTGATTACGAGCCCTATTGTACTCTTTCCGATTTGATTCATTATTACTTAAGAGCATGTTGCTCCTGTGCCTATCTCTGACTAAAATCAATTCCCTAACTTCACTTGTAAACCAAGGTGAAATCTTTCCTTTAACCAATCGCTTCTTTAAAGGAGCATACTTGTCAATTATCTCTAGAACACTGCTATTTACTTGTGAAAACTTCCTATCAACGTTTCTAACTAAATATTCATCAAGGTTGGTTTTACTTTCAAAATCAGAGATGGATTTTGTGAGAAGCTCCTTTTTAACTTCTTCCCATGGCACCTTTTTTAAAAATCTATATTCTAAAATCTTTGGTGGAACTTTCACTTTACATTTCTTCCGAACTGCGAAACAAAGGTTGTGATCAGATCCAGCGTGAGTAAATTGTCCACAGGCATTATACAAATGTTTTTTGTTGACATAAAAATGATCTAGTAGACCTCCCCTGACATGGGTTGGCCCACTCATCATTTGCCACCAACCATTTGCTTGGCAGATCATACAGAAATCGTGTGTATTTTGATTGAATTCACTGTGAACATGTTTTAAAATATCAATGTTGAAGTCCCCTAACATAATTTTTTCACATTTCTCAAGGGACAGTTTTCTGTTTAGTTCACTAAAAATACTTAAAAATTCCTTCATACATGTATTCGGTGGGTGATAAACGGAAACAATTAAGATTGGACTAATACCTTTACATCTTATTTTAACAATGAGTATTTCAATTCTCTTATTGCTAGTTTCAAAGTCAACAATTTCTGTTTCATACTTTTCACTTATATAGATTATGGTACCACCACCCTGGTCATCTAATCTATCTCTTCTTATCATGTGATAACCCGTAACCATAAACATACAATCGTGATCTCTATCTGTGTCTAATTTTGATTCAGTACAAACTAACACTGCTATTCTATCATATTGTAATAGGGACTTAATTTCATCAAATTTATTGCGAATACTGTTCATGTTCTGATGACAAATGATTGTTCCTCTATTCTTGAATTCTTTGGGTGCTTGAGGTGGTAGTTTCCATTTCCCTTCGTTGATGTCTTGAGGAGTTCTTGATGTTTCGAATATATTTTCATTGTATATATCACAACAAAGTGTTGATTCATAATTGGGATGAGACTCTTCAGCTTTTTCTTCTGGAATTGGTGACAAATTCCTCCTGTTGATGTCCAATATGTGGGGGCAGAAATCCCCATAAGGCTGTAATGGAACGTCATAAAAAGGTATAAGATTAGGAACATCATTGCAAAATCTTGGCATGATTCCGTCGCTTCAAAATGGTCATCAGTTGTCATCATCATTGTCATCATTTAGAGAACGCTAATCCATCCTCCCCTTCTTTGACTTTAAAAATGGAATAAACTTACAGGAGGCGGAGTGCATGATGCCGCACACAAAGCTTGAGGGCGCAGGCATACGTTACGCTGGTATGCCAGCAGCTATAGTCTTTTTAGTGTGGGTTGATTGACAGGTGGAAGGACATCACATCTTTGCTCTGGTTGAGTCCACTTTCATGTTGGTCCTTAGGTAAGGTAGGCTGCTACTTCTATCCCATGGGGAGTTTTGTTTTGGAAAACTTTAGCAGTGCTCAATAACTTTTGAAATTTAACTATCAAACTTGTCTAATTATTTATAGTTTCATGTTCAGAAAACAGAGAGAACGAAGCTGTTGTTGGTATTGAAACAGAGACCTATGCACAAATGTCAAACAAAGAAAACAGAATGGTGTGAATTGGCATTTTTAACTTGAATGACTGTGGAGTTGCTCTTGTGTTCCTACTACCACATTATATGCAGTCATCATCATCATGATATTTTTCCATAGCTGAAAATTGCCTACGAAAGCTTTGTTGCTTTTTGAAGCTGTTATTGTATTATATTGTGTTGAAATGGACATAAGCTTCATGATTTTTTATCAACGAATATGTTTTACGCTTCTAGAAGAAATTAAAAAACAAAATTGTGTTAAAGACGTTTCAATCTCAAAGGCTTCTCCAATAATGGGTTACTTTCTATGTAATTTTTTTGTGTTCACACTTGATTAGGTAAAAAGTAAAAAATAATTTACGAAAAGAGAGTAGTTTGTCACGACTTCTCACCACAAATGGATTGCTTTCTAAAGCAAAGTGTAGGTTTATGTTCTTTTAATATTCTGAAGTAAAATCAATACTTAATAATTTAATTGTATCAGAAGTTATATTATATTTACTTTCAACACATTGATACAGACTAAAATGTCTGATTATGAGTTTCGGTAATATCAAAGCACGTTTTTGTGCTCAAAAAATGAGAGAGTCCATGCTGCTGCTGATAAAAACCCTGGATGTAGGACGAGAATATGATGCACAAATTTCAAGCAAATGGGACAAAATTTTGTATAAACATCGACTTGTATAAATACTGATTTTTTCTTGTGTTCTTGCTAGCATATCAAATGAATTATTTCATCATCATCGTTGTCACTTCGTCGCATAATCTCTTCCGATAAAGGAGCGAGCAGAAGGCCAGCAAGTAGGACAAATCCATGCCATGCACATAAATGCATAATATTTCTTTCTGGATAGCTCCTTTTCTTTTGCAGCCACAAACTATGAACCCACAACCAGTCAAGTTGATGGCTGCTCATGGGAAGGTATATTTTGTTCAAAGCTTTGAGTCGTGTTTACTTTTTTCTTTTACTACGATGCTGAAGATGAAAGAGAGCATGCACAAAATTAGTAAATGCGTTAGGACTTGTTGTCAGTTTTGGTGGTAGAAAATGAAGCTTCATGTTCAGAAAAGAGAGAGAACGAAGCTTATGTGAATTAGAAGCTGTGTATTTGGAACCAGAGATCTATGCACTAACGGTAAGCAAAGAGAACAGAATGCTCTGCATATGCATTTTCATCTTGAATGACTGTAGATTTGGCCTTGTGTTCTTGCTAGCATATTGTATGTAGCCATCATCATCATCATCATCACTTCTTCCGTATCTAAATCGTTATGTATCATACATATCTTTGTTACGTTTCTCAAGCTCTTCATTAAATAGTGTTGAACTGGACATTATTAACCAATATTAAAACGTATCCATTGGCACATTTCATGATCTGAAATTCAACGATGATAATATAAATCTTTGAATGATGGATGATACCTACATGAAAATGGTAGAGTTAGAAAGTTTGTTGATCTTGATCTTGATTGTAACTTGAAATTAACGTACAAGTAAGTGCATTCGTGTTCCCGCAATCAAATTATTCCCGAATTAAAACATTACAAATGAAACATGATTCTGAGAATAAATACAGTTGCATAATAAGTAAGAAATAGCGCATACTTGAATGCCGCAACACATAATTAGTGCATAGTACTTCAACGAATTGATTGTGTCATCATCACACTTTGCTGCCTTTTATAAATCCCCGACAGATGAATTTCTGCATCCAGTTTTTTTTCTGCGAGAATTATAGTGCATCGTTACCTAAATTTCCGCATAGATCATGTAGTGCAGTGAGTTTGACAACTGAAATTAGCATTTCTTTGCTTGTAAAATGTATGGTTAAACAAATATTAATATCGTATTATTTTTAACAAAACATAATTTATTCTTGGTCATTGCCAATTGCTTAAATTGCAATGCAGTAACAACTAAATAAATTTTAACAGTTAACAAGAATTAAGAAATATATATTATATGCATAAATCAAACAAAATTAGCACATAATTCTACTCACAACTATGAAACAAAAGTTCAGTTTTCTCCTTGGAGGCATTATCGGTAGGGGATTCCACATTAATTTTTGGATTTTCTCAGTTACAGATAATAAAAGGCTACAAATAAAGATATCTGTTACTTTCTTTTTTGCTACAGCTGCAATTCCAAAACTTTTTCCATCATTATATATTTTATAGACGGATGCCGTTTTTCAACGCCAATACACTCTCAATGTAATCTCAACACACCCTAACCTATTATAGTTTACAGCTAATGCAAGGATTTGTATACTACCAATATTGAACTGACATAACGAGCCTGCCGCAAAGTAGGGAATAAAACATCACTACAAGACATTTTTTACTAACCAACGCTTATCAAATTTAAAGGTAGTCAAACTTTGCTTACATTGCAAACTAGACCATGATATTTACATATGTTTTAACAAATTTTTATCCCTAAACTTTCTTAAAAAATCCGTAAAGGTTTGTTCGTGGATGTTTCATCATAACAGTTCCATCAATTACTAAATTGCGTGGTAACAATTAAAAGTTTAATTAATACTCCAATTATACATCACTTTATTTGGTTTGAGGAAACAAAAGTTGGTTAGAATTATCAATCGTGTGGAAGAGTATTAGAAGTAAAGGAAGAAGCATTGCAAATTGCAAATCATCTAGAGGACATTGGGAGCAAATTGCTAGATGAAGATTTACAACAAGCCTCAATTTGTAAAGGGTTCGAGCTCTTTGGATATTGTAATGACGCTTCTTGTTATGGTGAGGTGACTTTATAAACATTATTTTACTACTATTCTACTTAAATTAAAATTTTAAATATTTATTTTTATGTCTTTTATCTTGTGACTTTTCAGACTGAATTCCAAATTCGGATTGCGTAAGTCCTAGAGAGTACAGGGGACTGTTATTAGCTCACTATGAGGTCGTGAAAGTGGGGGGAAGAGAAAATTTGTCTACTCATTCAAGAAGAAGTTGTTGAAAAGAAGGTCAAGCTTTGCTTACATTGCAAACTAGACCATGATATTTTGCACATGTTTTAACCTTTTATTTTTATCCCCAACCTTTCCTACAAATTCCGTTAAGGTTGGCACGTGGATTTCCTATCGTAACTATTCAATAAATTACTTAATTCATTGAATGGAAAAAACCTGTCGAGTCTACTAAGAACTAGTTGTCGAAAACAATTGCTCTGCTTGAACTTGAAAAATATTACTCTGCATAAGACAATCAGTAAAAATCAATTTGATCCTAGTTTTTGTTAACATAAAAAACTGGATTGTTTAAAAGTATTTAAATTCGTAACTGTTCGTCTACATTGCGTAAAAGTTACCTAATTCCCGTGATTTCTAACATTAGATTGATCCCAGTCAATTACCTTCTGCGTTTTATATGCATACATGTAACTTACCAAGGTACCAAGCATTTGGAAAATAGAACAGGGAAATGCAATTATTCTTGCAATACAATATGTATGTAAGGGTTGGTTTTAGTTGTAACAGAAAATGTTTATCCCTATCCCTCATTAAAATTACTTTATACAAGCACTTCGAAACTGTTCTCATCAAATAGAAAGACAAATGCGATTATACCAGCAATACAATAACATATGTAAGTTGGTTCTAACAGTAATAAACAACATTTATGCGTATCAATCCTTAAAATTATTATAAATAAGCACTTCAAAACTTTCTTCAGTATTTTACAGGTTTGAAATCGAAGGTGATGAACTGCATTGATGAGCATTTGTATTACTGGATCCTGAAATTCGTTTTCCTGCTTCACTTGTCATCCTGTAATCATAAATCAGCTTATAGTTAGTAAACCAATGTTTTCAGATTCTTTATCATAATTACTGGTAACCATGAATGATTTTAAGTTTTATAAAAATATTATGGTTGATGAAATTGATATTGATGATGATTGAGATTAAAAAATCGTACGATATCCAATCAAAGTTATGCTTGGCTTACAGTAATGTGGAGAAGGCATCGGGATGAACATTTTCCGTTGTCAAATCTGGTGCAACCGGCCGTTTTTATGTTACACAGGGAATTCTGAAAGATAAATAATTTTTGGTAAAAATTCATGTTCTTGAACAATAAACTCACAACAAGGAATAGTTAAGTGGGTAGCTGAATTATTTCAAATTATATTCATTGTTATGAAATTGTGCAGTAAATAATTAATTAATAATTAACATTCGATTAAGTTTATGGTGAAATCACTCACCATCAGTCATCAGCTTTCATTTTGATGTCTGCTAAGTATATTATATTCTCCTCTTGCAGATACTTTGTGTGTTCCATCCACATCCACCATCTGTTGTAAATGGTTGTCACCCTCCTGGATGAGTAATTGTCAATAGGATTTAATTGCCATCCTTTCCCAGAATCTATTCACAAATTGTTATTCATTTTGTTATTAATTCAGTTTTACTATCACAAGGATACATTTTTGGAAGCAATGCGTGAAGAATGCGTGATTAAATTAAAAGTAAAGTAACTTACGCTTCGTTTTAAATTCAGTAAAAGTAATGGGAGCAGAAATACATTTTTTCGATTCAGGTTTTTTATCGAAGGTGACAAACTGCAGTGGTGAAAATTTGTTTTTCTGGATCCCGGAATTCTTTTTTATGCTTCACTTCTCATCCTGTAAAAATAAATTACAAATAGTTAGTAAATTAATCTTTTCAGATTATTCATGATAATTCCTGGTTACAATGAAGGATTTTAAGTTTTATAAAGAAATGGTTGATGGAATTGATATTGATGAAGATTTAGATTAAAAAATCATTATTACATTATCCCAGCAGAGTCTTCCTTGGCTTATGGTAAGGAGGAGGTGGTACCGTTCATCGTTACCATTTTCCGTCGTCAAGTCCAGGGTCCGTTTATGATGTTCCACTGGAAATTATGAAAGCAAAATTATTTTTGGTAAAAGTGGATCTACTTGTAATAAAACTGAGAGCAGTGAATAGTGAAGAGTTGGCTGAATTATTGCAAAATATTATTCACTACGATCATTATCAATTTCATTTTGATTTCTGCTAAGCACTATCTTCTCCTCTTGATGCTAAATTGTGTGCTCCTTCCCCATCCATCATTATCACAATGAAACGTTTTTGGAAGCAATGTGTGAATAACACTTGTTTAAATTAAAATTGAAGTAACTTACGCTTCGTTTTAAATTCACATTTTATTCTCACAACTAATGTTCATCTTCTTGATCACTCAACCCACATCGATCGCACGCAACTTCCTCCAAGCAGAGAATCACAAGTACTTCATGCAACTCCTATAATCAAAATTGGTTCTTTCAAAATAAAGTTATTCAGTAATGAATATTTTTTTGTAATTGAATCGCAAACTAACGGAAAAAAGAATTAATTACAAACACAATATCAACCTCAAATGTTCCCTATCATGTCCTTACTAAACTAAACCAAAGTGTGAGTACTCACAACCACGGATATATTTTCTGTAAATTGATGCAACAGGCAACCAAATATCGTAAACAACAGCTATGGATATCTTCCCCATGTACACCAAGCAAGAGAGAGAGACCACAGCTTTTCTTTCATTTAAAGCAGACAGTCAGCAGAGGCTTGCATATTAAATATCCAGTGTCAATCTATATTCCGTTTATGAAAAAGTGTAGTATGGTATTATAAGTATATATGTATGACCTGGTTTTAGGCATATTACCATCCATATCACGCACATGAGCTCTCCTCTCCGTTTCATACGCAAGGATGAAAGAGCAGAAGCCCAGAGGGTAGGAAATCCATGCCATCCCTAATAGCAAAAGTGTTTGGCTGATGTAAGGCCCATCCAAGCCATGATGTCTGGCCCATTCTACATTTTGGCCACGCAGCCATACATAGGCCTGACATGAGTAAGGTTTCACACAAGGCCCATAGATTGGCCATGCAATCCTACTGTTAAAATCCCAACATGCCTTACATGGCCCATAATTCGGCCGTTTAATTTTTCATTCAAAAGAATTGATTTGATGCTTTTAAAATACACATTTGTCTCATCAATTATGCTGAAGAAAGGTAAAAATTAAACAGAAAAGAATACAGAAACATTTTTATTACAATGACTTGTGAATGGTATACATAAGTATTTCCCTTCCAAGGGTAACATGACACACTTACGTAAAATTTGTTCACACCTTAAAATTATTTCTGTGGTACTTAACTCAACGAAACATAAACCTACATTTAAGTTATTACAAGGGTACACGTCAACAGGATTAATTTTAAGGACTTGACACTTAATTAAAGGATCGTCGTTAACACCAGTTATATTCTTGGTTAAAAAACAATTATTTCCTGACTTATTAGTAATTGAAGTACGTATCGTATCGTATTATTATACAATATATTTTTGAGTACCTTGCAAAGTAGTATTTACAAACCCGTTTCGATTTGACTTATGTGTTTTGTGATTGTTTCACTCTTGTAAACGCTTGACAACCTGAGCTGGTTATGAACTGCACCCATTAGTTGTATTGATTCTGAGCCTTCCTCCTCCGTGTTCGGGATGACTGCATTACTGCGCCTTCTATCTTCTTCCGCCCCAATATTTTACTCCGTATAACCAATTCTGAATTAGCACCTTGACCTGATCATCTGTTTCTTCTTTCCCAACAGCGTTTTCTCTTGTGATATCTGTAATATATATATAATTTTATCATTAAAATAAATACATAATGTCTACGATCGTTGAATATGGATGTTTACATGTGTATGTACGTACCAAGAATAAGAGAATGAAGTAAAGTCCCCTTCAGCTTCGTCTTGTTGAACTTGCCAGAGAAGTTCATAGATACGTTAAGATTCAGTCCTCAGTATTCCACGAACTATGGCTTCTGTGCTTCCACCTCATATCCGTTTTAGCTGAGCAATCATATTGTGTGTGACACACGGGCTCAATCCTGGTTCGACTGCCTCCGAAAATGCCAGAGTCCTAGGTTTTCTTGCTAGCATTGTTGAATCTCTCTGTTGTTTTTCCCGAGCCAGGGGCCAAACATAATGATGGTGTTCCAGTTCGAGCTAAAATTTGAAAAAAAATTGGTATATTATAACTACTCGTTAATTACGTAATAATTAATTGAAAAGAGGAAAAAACATGATCACCTCAGTATGGCATCATCCACATTGCTAAACCATTTCCATATTTATAGTATACAATGACAATAAGAAATGTATTATAACTTACCTAAATATATTTGATCGTTTCCTTTCCCGTAGAACAGCTAAACTTGTTTGGAGACACTCACTTTAAAGTTGTTAATCCAATCTCAAGAATGCCCATTAACTAAATACCTCACCAACGAAACACAAAAAGCGAATTGGCACTAGTCGGTAGAAAATGGAGCAAAAAAATAGTAAAAAGCGAACACCAAAGGAAAAAGAGTTTAGCTCTGTTGCTTTCCAGTCTTTTTGGGTGGAATCGAACATCCGCACAAATCGAATGACCGAAATGAAAGGAAGAGGATGAGCAATTCTTGTCCTCTTGTTATGCATAAAAATATCCTTCCTGACAACTAAACTGACTGCAAACGCAGAGCAGCACGTCCTAAGCATTGACCAATCATGTACGACTCTTGGGCATTGTTGAAAATAAAGAGCGCGACGCATAACATTCATGGGCAATGTCTGGCCCATGTCTTTGTTAAATTTGATCTTTGTTGATTTTTGCAGATTATTAGTTCTTGAAATCCATACAATTTAATTGGATGGGCCAAGTATTTTTTTACTTGCTTATTCTTTTCCCACGGATACAGATCATGCCGCACATGAGCTAAGGATGGGCCAAGTAATCTATGAAGGCTTTGCTATTAGGGATATACACAATTTAATAATATTGTTTTCTGGATAGCTCCTTTTCCTATTGCAGCCACAGCAACACACTATAAACCCACAACCAGGCAAGTAAATGCGTTAGGTCTGATTGTGAGTTTCGGTGATAGAAAATAAAACTTTATGCTCAGAAAAAGAAAGAGAACGAAGCTGTTGTGAATTAAAAGCTGTGGGTTTGGAAGGCAGAGACCTTTGCACAAATGTCAAGCAAAGAGTACAGAATGGTGTGCATATGTGCATTTTCAACTTGAATAACTGTAGAGTTGTTCTTGTGTTCTTGCTATCACATTATATGCAGTCATCATCATCATCATCTTTTGTCCATGGCTGAATGATTGTCTACGATATATTTGTTGCTTTTCTCAAGCTCTTCATATTCATGATTTTTTTTCCGTAGCTAAATAATTGTGTCACTTCTTTGATCCTTTTCTCACACTATTTATTACATCACGGAAATGCCTGTGGTAAAATCAGGTTTGTCACACCAAAATATTATGTTCTACGCGTACTCATCGTACTTAAAAACTCATTATGAAATCAATATAGTATGTATAAAAAGTGTACCATATTATAAATTAAACTTTTGCTGGATGGTAGCAACGATACAATACACCAGTCCCTGGATGATAGTTATCATCTTTAGAAAAAAATTCATTTTTGTATGTATTTATTTATACTTTGCGTTGTCAATAATAATTGTTGTTTATTAACCCCTGCAATCAACTTATTTCCGAATTTAAAGTCCAGCTTCTTTCCATCATAATAATTTAGCCCTTGCGTATGAAGCACTTGTATGGAAGATGCAAGATAAAAAGATCCTGCTATAATTAGCATCACAGCTGCCAAAAAGTGGTAGCCAATATCCACCTTTCTTATGAAATTAGATGGATTTTTAATAACTGTGAAAAAGCAGAAGCTAGCTAGTGATAAGATGAAGCAAATGATAATGGCAGCCACAAAATACTCTTCGGTTTCAGTAGGGGGACATGATTTATAGTTGGAACCCCAACTAGCATAATAACTTCCTTCATGTTCTTCACAAATTGTTGTACTTTTGCTAACAAATCTCCAGTCTGAATTGAAATGGGAGTAAAAGCCCATCCCCAAAACAATTATGCCAAATACCTTACATCAGAAACAGAAATGAAATGAAAAATAACCAATAATTCGTTGAATTTAAAGAAGAATAATAGTAAAGACAAATAATATATATATACATATATAAGAACTTACGGTGATGATGACTTTACCAACGCCAGCGTGAAATCATGGCTTTTTATCGTTAGGCATTTTAAATAGCTTGTACTATGTTTTGTAAAATAAAAATTGGCAAATCTTTCAAGTCATGATCACTCTCACCCAGCTAATAATATTGAATGGTGGATGAATTCTATCGCTCGCTCCACAGGTGGAAAACTATTTTTCTATACAATTTGAGCTCAAAAGAAGACCCATTCCGATTTTACACATATGAAACAGGCATGCCATTATTGTTTGTTGCGTTCCCAGCCATAACTAAAACTTTTTTATTGTATGTTAATATTTTGCTAAAACCAATTTTCCACAACCACCGAGCCATAAATGTAAATACAAGCAGTATACACCTTTAATCCTTTTTGTGGGTGATCTTGACTCGATTCTTCATAATATATGTAGCTATGCGATAAACATGACGCTATTAGAAGGATTGTTGTAAACAAGACAATCTGTTGCAGTGCGATGTTGATATCAGGTATATGAATGGAAGGTTTTTTAAATTAGAAAATGATGTATTTGCATGTCTTGGCCATAATATATAAATAACATTCTATGTACATCTCGAAGCAAATTGGATTACATGTCAAAAATACGTAGTCAATTGCATAACATAACAATATGAGACTCAGCACATTAAAATTACTACATCAAAATTTTGAGTGTGCATCCCTTTGCTCTAATATTTCTACTGCTTTTCATAGACTAGGTTTTGAGTTGCATTCCATTCCGGTTAGGTTCTTGGTTCTCCAAGCACTTGCTTTGCTGGTATAAATTCGGGAAAGCTTTCTAGGGATTTTAACATGAAAGAATTGCCTGACTACTCTGGTCCTATAGTTCATATATGCATAGCTGAACGATGAGAGCTGCATAGAATGCATCAGCTCAGACTCAGAAACACTTGTAAGCTTGGTATTGCCCTGTTTGCGTTCCCAATTACCTTTTACCATCTCTCGTTCTCATTATAGTCATCATATTCATTTCAAGCTCTTCAATATCGTTATGGAACTTAGATGTTTCGTCATAGCCAACCTGAATGATTGATACACATTTCTTTTTTGCATACAAATTCATAACAAGCTAAGTTAGAGCATGACACATGGATTTTTCATGAATAAAATAATTTGAATATCGCTTTGAATCTATTTCATTTTGGCTCCTCATTTGTGCTTTTATTTCCCAACAATTTTCACGCACGAATAAATAAAATTCATTATCAATTTTCCTAATTTCACGACGCAATCGCTCTTAGCTTGGAAACAAAGTGGATGATGTTGTCAATAGTGTCGCGAATTAAAGGTATAATAGGGTATTCGTTTTTAGCAACATATGGATGAAAATGTTTTGGTAAAATCCAATCTAATGCTTTATGATTTTCCTACAAAAATACCAGGTACAGAAACAAAGATCAATATTTATTGTCATATGCATACAAAAAGTTGTTCACGTAGCTTAATAGCTAAGAAGTACGAACTACACTCAGTTTAAATACACTCAAAATCAAAGGAGCTGTTCAACCAAAAAGAAAGTCAAATTTCAAAAACCCTTAATAAAAAGCACATAAATACCTTTGCTTACATTGCGAAACGGCATAATATTTGTAGTATTTTTTTAAGAAACCTGTTTTAACAAAAAACTAATCACTAAATTGAAAAATGACACAGTATCATTTCATTTGTTCAACTAAATTGGGGCTAATATTATCACCTCTTATTAATCTCATCGTAATCCACTATTTAATTACAATTTTAAATACATTTCTTAACAAATACTGTTCATGGTGATAAAACATGGAAGTCAAAATTATGCTGAAATTTGGGAAAATGCCTCTCTTTTGCTGACACTCAAATATAGACCTCATAGCTAAAAAAGAGTGAAGTGCCACACAATGAGTTTTTGCATTGATAACCCAGCGTTTAGACTTAAAAGAGTTGCTCCATAAATTATATCCTTTGGTAATTATTTTACTTTTATTGTGATTTGTTGAACATACACTCTGGATGCTGTAAGAACCCATTTCCTAATGACTTGAGTCATTCCAGGTGCTACCCTTCCTATTCGATTATCTTCCCATGAAGGAGCTTCTAGCTTATCGAACCCTCAATCACGACATGAAGCACTCCGTTGACAATATTCACCAAGAGACTTCGTTGGAACTATCCAAACTATTTAAGCGAAGTAGGATTTTAAAACGAACGGCACGTGATGAATTGTATAACGCCAATACATTTTTGATGGGCTCTGGCATAATGAGCAAGTCCCAAGGTAGGGAATAACACTTCACTACAAAATATTCTTGCTCGCGTACGCTTATGAAATTTAATGGTGGACAAACTTTGCTTACATTGCAAACTAATGATATTTTACACACACTAACTCATTTATATCCCCAAACTTTCTAACAGAAGACAAAGATTTCAGATCATATGCAAATGCGCCTTCCACAAAGAGAGCTATTCACAATTGAAAAACTCAGATAATTATAAAACATTTATGCAGATATTTGCATTAAGAAATCCACGTAGTTTTATGAACAAAGCAACAGCTATTCATTCCATCAAAGTTATAGTGGTTCGTTGAACCGATTAAAACATTCATGCCAATCAGTATCATAATTCAGTGCTTTCCTATTTTTTTGCCAGGCGCAATCATGAGTAGTTATTGGAATAGGAATCATACTGCATTCAGTTTCACAAGGAAAAAATCAGGAAATATTCTCCTACTTTCGTGGATTTATATTAGCTTTTATGTGAGGCATTTTAAAAGAAGTAGGTTTGATAGGCAAGCTTTAGTAGGTTCACAACTTTGATTCCACACCAATGATACGTGGTGTGGCTAACATGCCATTTAGAAACCCATCCATTGTAGCAAAAAATTCAAACCAAATTCTTAGTAATAAATATAATATGAATCAGTTTATGGCGAGTCGCACATGAAAGATTTTAAAACAGAGGAACTGAATACGTTTTGCAAAATTTCCTGTAAATTGCACGTTAAAATTGTATCTGCAATTGGGAGGAATTACTATCCGTGAAATTCATCATGGATGAACCACAATTTATGAAGGAATTTGTAGAAATGGCAATTATTAATCGAAACTCTACTAATGATGATGAAGCCTACCCGATTAGAGGAATTGATGGTAATATTGCAAATGGTGGAGACTACTTTGGCGCTTCCTATGCTGAATGCAATAAAAAGTTGCGGATCAATTTAAACGTTAGTACATTAGCGTTACATTTGCATTTGTACATTAAAATGGAACTTATTTAATTTTAGAATTTAAAAGTATTATATTATTCTTCTTTTCAGAGCTGCAGATGAGCAGCTTCTTTTCAGCATTGATTTTTTAATTTTTCTTAGTCTCATGTAAATGTTTTTTATGTAACACTTGTGCATTTGCCTTTCGTTTTTCATATTTGTAGCTTATTTTTCTTATGCCTTTCTACATTAGTGAATGAACTCACTCTATAAAGTAAACTTCATTTGCTCACGTCATTTTATTCTGAAGTTAAACACGCAGTAGGCATTCATGAGGTAAGTTGCATTGCTCTTACATTTGCAGACAAACAAACCTAGTTGCCAAGAGTTCATTTTTATGAAACTAATCAAAAGAAGAGAGCAGGAAGGACTTTTGTTATTAAAAATTCGGATTTGTTTAGTGGCTATATATTCTTAGAAGTGTATTATGGGAAAACAAGAAAGTGATAGAGAAGTTACTACTTTTAATGAATGCACAAGGCTGTTGACCGGGTTTTTTTGTGGGGATGAGTGTGAAAGCAGACCCAGATTTTTTGTACACTGATTATATCAGAGAGTACTAAAAACTGTTGCAAACATTCTGGACGGATGCTACTTTTGGAAACTCGTAGTCGACCGTCACACCTCAAGCTATCCTCCGAAGTTATTTCGAATAGTTTTTTGCGTAGTTTGCCAATGGTTACGACATAATTGGTCCATTTTGTTAAAACTCAGGAAATTTTCATTATTTTGCTTACATTGCAATTTAGAACATTTTGTTAAAAATACACATAGATTACAGGTAAATACTTAATTTATTACTACATTCTGAAGAACAACTAGGGTGTTATGAATACCACTCCCTAACATTCCTAACCATAACTGATTAAAAGAATACGGACTGTTTGCAAAGAGTTAAGGCAAACCATTAATGGCTGCTCAACTCAACTCGGAGAATAGTAGCGAGTGAAAATGTAAACCATCTGGGGGGTGACGATTGAAAACTTTTCTGGAATCCCAACCTATGTAACGTTGCGAGAAATGTATATTTTTAAACGTCACAAATCCAACTTTTAGTGTTAATGTTTTTGGGTTTCAGAAGGGAGAGGTACACATCCATTAAAAATTGTAAAGGATAGAGAGGAATATCATTCAGACCTTTTTAAATTCATATATTAGACAAGTCAAGAGTCTCACTACTTGCTGATTTTTAATTTTTCAGTATTTATGGCAATGCATGGACACAGTAGATATTTTTGCTACAATTATCTTAAAGACTTTGCCAATGAAATTAAGCGAGATGAACATTTTAAGTTGCGCAGGGAGGATAAATGTTGAAAATTAAAGTTTTACCATGAGGTGAAGAAGACACTGAAGTTATTTGAGTATGGACTAGAACGCGAACTTGTTTTATTTTATGAACTTGAGACCATATGTAACACACCAGTCAGAAGTATAAACAAGGTTTTAGAAGCATCTCATTTTACCTATGAATACATCTTGGAGAGGGTCGGTGGTCAATAATAATGTAAAGGGCCGAGAGCCTACATTGGTTCACAAAGCCGTTTTCTTTCAGGTACTCATTTTTTCTGTCCTGTCACCTAGGAACAGAGTTGGTACAGGTTAAGAGCCCTAACACTACGTTTACAAAACTACGTGAACGATCTGATCAATAACTTGTCTTGTCCTGTACAGTCTCCTGCCAATGCTGGTCTCGAACGACTGAGGCTTTTTAATTATACGATTCATATTCACAGGTTTTTGCAGAGAATATACCAATGCTATTAACTTATCTAGTTTACACTAATCTGCAAATAAAAGCATTTGATTAGAAAGTTGCAGGATACTAAATTGCTTAAAATATGTGATATTAGGCTTTTAAAAGCATTAACGTACAATTCTACGTTTGCTTCCGAAAAGTAGTTGGGAAGAAATGCAAACAAGATTTAATTGTAAGTTCAATAATGCAAGACAATGTTTCTATGATAAGGTAAAAATAATCATTATCCATACGAATTCATACTACAATAATAAAACTAACATCGGGACGTCTCCGTCCAACTGCATCAACTTTGTGATGAAATGATTGCTAAAGTTCTTTATATGATCCAGTATGGGGAGTCTGTGCACATACTTCGTCCGCAGCCATTAACATTGGCAATGGTCCTGTTGAAGGAGCTCGAGAAACAATTGTCAAGATAGTTTCCTCCTTCCCCGCCTACAAGAAGGTTGTGGACGAGCAGTGGCGAGCTATCAGAGAGTTCCTTACTTCACTGCACAATGTAGGAATTCATACAACAGACGGCTACGTGCCATATCATCACGTCTTCCTTCTCAACGTATCTCCCCTTTTGGATTACCTCATAGAAGAGAGGGTAGCCTCCCACGATCCTCCCACTTCCCGCAACGTCCTCTCCATAATTGTGGATGGAGTGTCAAAATAATACGTAATGTACTCTCCGTCCTCTGCACAAACCGAGCCTGCGCCGTTTAGGTTACAATATTTTGCCAGGAGTCAATTATAGAGTATAGCCGTGACCCTACATTGGCTCACAAGGCCGTTCTTCATATTCCCTTCCTCTTATCGTCTGGGAAGAGACTTGGTACACGTGAAGTGCCCTAACACTATGTTTACAAAACTAATTCTATCAGAAAAGTATATCCATTAAAAATTGTAATGGATAGAAAACAATACCATTCAGCCCTAGCCACTCAAAGTAAAATGAAGAAGGAAAGAAACATATGGTAAAATGTTTGGGAATATTCACAGTGTAATCCGCATAAGGCACAAATGTACTTCTTAGTAGTAAGAAACGCTTCTAAAGGAAACAACACTTTCACAAAGCCATCGGAATCATTGTGGGTGGGACGTATTTCTGGAACCTACGGTTATGCAGCTATGTTGGGACTTTAATCGACCATCCAAAGTCAACATGTCCTCCGAGCGTCGTACTGAACTTTCTTTATATCCTTCCTAACACATTCTGTGGAGTTTTTCCAACTATTTCAAGATAAAGATACGATTTGTTATGTTTCCATTCTTGTTATATATATCTTTTGCTGTTGTTTTTGACATTTTAAACTAGACCATCATATTTTACACATATTTTAACTCATTTGATGGTCATACATTCTAACAGATTCCGTTAAGGTTAGTTCGGAATGTTTATAACAAACTTTCCACCGATTACTCTATTCCTTGGTAACAATGAAAAGTTATTAATATTCCAGTTATAATTAAATAATTAATATTCCAGTTATTATCCAATTATTTGTGTTGAGAAAACAAAATTTGGTCAGTATTATCAATCGTGCGGAGGAAAATAAGAAGTTAAGGTAAGAGCATTTCAAATTCGTCTTACACCTTAAAGTATTGCATTGCAAATTTATCTTATGCCTTTAAGTACTGCATTGTACTTTTCGTATTCTATTATTAAGTATTTAAAATGATTAAAACACTCATGTGGAGCAAGGTAGGTAAATCTTTAGCATTTTTAACCTCTTGATCCTACTTTTGTTAACAATATAAAAATTGGTTTAGTTACCTAATTCCCATAAATTGGATTGTTCCTAGTCAATCACATTTTCGATAAGTTATATGCTAACTTGTAATTTATAGTACAAAGCATTTGGATAATAGAACAGGCAAATGCGATTCAACTTGGAATACAAGATGTACACAATGGTTGGTTGGTTGGTTATAATTGTAGTAAAAAATATTTTTCCCTACCAATTATTAAAATTGCCCTAAATAAGTACTTCAAAACCTTTTGCCACTGTTTTACAGATTTGCCATCGACGGTGATGAACTGCTGTGATAAACATTTATTTTTCTGGATCCCGGAATTCGTTTTCGTGTTTCACTTTTCATCCTGTAATCATGAATCAGCTTATAGTTAGTAAATCAATCTTTTTTGGATTCCTTATCATGATGAGGCGGAGGTGGTAATATCGTTGCGATAAGTCCACGGTGTGTTTACGATGTTCCAGTGGAAATTCTGAAAGCAACATTTATTTTGTGAAAGTTTATATACTTTCAGTAATACTTAGAGCAATGAATAGTTAGGAGGGTAACTGAATTTATTGCAAAATATTATTCATTGTGATATTGTGCAACAATTAATTACTTACCAATAGTTTACGTTAATCATCATCGGATTTAATTTTGATTAGTAAGGCGGAGGTGATAACATCGTTACAATTTTCCGTTGTCAAGTCCATGGTCCGTTTACGATGATGATGATGTCCAAAGTCCGTAGAAAAATTCTGAAAGCGAAATTATTTTTAAGTAAAAGTTCATCTACTTTTAATAAATTTTGAATGGCAATGAATAGTTAACTGAAAAATTGCAACATATTATTCCTTATGGTATCGTGCAAAAATAATTGCTTACCAATAGTTTACGTTAATCACCACCAGACATCATATTGATTTCCTCCAAGTACTATATTCTCCTCTTGCTGATGAGTTATGTGTCCCACTTCTTGTAAATGGTTGTCCATCCTGGATGATTGTTTATCAATGGGATTTAATTGCCATCCTTCCCCAGAATCTATTCACAAAGAAAATTACATCATGAGAAATTAATAAAGTTAAATATTTTGTTATTAATTTAGTTTTACTATCACAAGGATACATTTTTGGAAGCAATGCGTGAATAACACTTGATTCAATTAATCTTGAAGTAACTTACGCTTCCTTTTTAAATTCACATTTTATTTTCGCAACTAATATTCATCATCTTGATCACTCAACTCACATCGATCGCACGCAACTTCCTCCAAGCAAAGAATCACAAGTATTCAATGTAACTCTTTAAAATATAATACTGTAATGAATAAATATTTGCCTTGACTCCCAAACTAGCGGAAACACTGATTAAATTAAATACTCTCTTCAAACCAAAGAAGTTATATAAAACTAGAATGTATATGCCCATAAGGAATGCATAGGAGAGCTTGTGATTGAAGATTTAACATGGGCGTAAATGGGACTGATAACTTTGTTTCCTCGACTACTATTTCTTACAATGGGATTTCGTATTTACGGTTATCAGTAAAAAAAATTAAGAATCACAGTGATGTACAATCTCTATATATCTCTGCTTCAAACAAAATTTCAACCTCAAAACATTACTTTCGCGTCCTTTCTAAACAAAACCAAAGTGAGAGTACTCACAACAACGGATATATTTTTTTAACGAAACATAATGCAACAGGCAACACAATACCGAAAGCAACAGCTTCCAATATCTCACGTCTCACCCATGCACAACGAGAGAGAGAGATCGTAGCTTTTCTTTCTTTCAGAGTAGAGTTTCAGGCGAGGCTCATACATATATATGTATCCAGTATCACTTAATATTCCATTTATAAAAGAATGTAGTGTAGATATTATACGTATATGAATGACCTTGTTTTAGGTATATATCCAAAGTCCGCACGCTTATAATCTATACCAGTTTTCATACGCAAGGATAAAAGAGCAGAAGCCCAGAAACTAGAGCAGCTCCATGCCATGCACATAAATGCATAATATTATCTTCTGGATGGCTCCTTATCTTTTTGTAGCCACAGCCACATACCATAACTCACAACCAGGCAAGTTGATTCTGATCATGAGAAGGCATATTTTGTTCAAAGCTTTGTGTCGTGCTTGCTTTGTCCCTTTACTATACGTTGCTGGAAAAGAAGAAGTGGATGCACAATGTAAGTAAATGCGTTAGGACTTATCGTGAGTTTCCGTGTTAGAAAATAAAACTTCATGTTCAGAAAAGACAGAGGAGAGTGAAAGAGAACGTAGCTGTTGTGAATTAAAATATGTGGATTTAAAACCAGGAACTTTGCATTAATGTTAAGCAAAGTAAACAGAACGCTGTATTTACATATGCATTTTTATCTTGAATGACTTCAGAGTTGGACTTGTGTTCTTGCTAGAAAATTGTATGCATGCAGCCACCACCACCATCATCATCATTTCTTTCTTTGCAGAATCGTAAAGTATCATAATATCTTTGTTACTTTTCTCAAGCTCAAGCAGTTTTAATAGTTACCCAAAAAATGTTTATATCGTACGTATATAATGATTATAAAATGCATTGGATGTAGCTTCTTGTGTAGGAACGTTTTTAAGAAAATTAATCGTATAGTTTTGGTATTAAATCTTGGGTTGACTATATAACTCGCGTCTCCATTGGCACATTTCATGACCTACTATGAAACGATGACAAAAATCATTCCCTGAATGGTGAATGATACCTATACCTAAATGAAAATATAATAGATAAGAAGTTTTTTGATATTCATCACGATTCTAACTTGCAATTAGCGTATAAGGAAATGCAATCGTACTCCCGCAATCAAATTACTCTCGAATTTAAACCTGACATATGAAACATAATTCGGAGAATAAATTCAGTTGCATAATAAGTAAGTACTAACCCATACATCATACTTGAATGCAATTCTGAAAGCAGATTTTTTTTTGGTAGAAGCTCATTTTTTTTATAATACTTGTAAAGCAACGAATAGTTCAGAGGGTAATTGAATTGCTTGAAAATATTGTTCATTATGATATTATGCAATAATGAATTGCTTACCAATAGTTTACTTGAATCATCATCAGATTTCATTTTGATTTCTGCTAAGCACCATGTCGTTCTCTTCTTGCTGATGAATTGTGTGCCCCATCCCAATTGCTTGTAAATGGTTGCCCATCCTGCATGTGTATTTGTCATCCCTCGGCAAACTTTATTCACAAAGAAAATCACATCATGAGAAATTAATAATGTTAAATATTTTGTTATTAATTTATTTTTACTATCACAATGAAACATTTTTGGAAACAATGCGTGAATAACATTTGTTTAAATTAAAAGTAAAGTAACTTACGATTCGTTTTAAATTCACATTTTTTTCCACAACCACTGATATTGGTAATCCACTCACACTGATCGCACGCAACTTCTTCCAAGTAAAGAATCACAAGTATTCAATGCAACTCTTAAAAATTAAATTGTTTTTTTCAAAACAAAATTTCTCAGTAGTGAGCAATTATTTGTACTTGACTCTCAAACTAATGGAAACGGAGATAAAATTACAAACACTCTTCGAACAAAATTTCAACCTCAAATATTCCCTATCACATCCTTTCTAAACTAAACGGAAGTGTGAGTACTCACAACACAACCACAAATATATTTTCTGTCAGATAATGCAACAGGAAACCAAATATCGAAAGCAACAGCTTCGAATATCTCACGTCTCACCCATGTACAGCGCGAGAGATCATAGCTTTTCTTACTTTCAGAGTAGAGTTTCAGGCAAGGCTCATATCTATATGTATCCAGTGTCAATCTATATTCCATTTATGAAAAAGTGTAGTTAGAAATTATAAGAGTATGTATGACCTGGTTTTAATGCTCTGAGTTGAGTTGAGTTTGCTTTATGCACTTGCGACGTTGCTAAAGAAGAAAGGAAGGATACACAAAAGAAATAAATGCGATAGGACCTATCATTTGTTTTGGATATGGAAAAAAGGTTTCATGCTCAGAAAAAGGAATAGAACAGAACAAATGTCAAGCGAAAGAACAAAACGGTGTGCATTTTAACTTGAAGGACTGTGCATTTGGTCTTGTGTTTTTTCCTTGCTGTCATATTATGTGTATGCAATCATCATCATCATCATCTTTTTTTCCATAGCTGAATGATTGCCTACGGTATATGTATATGTTACTTTTCTCAAGCTCTTCATATTGTTCGTTCGTTGCTGAAGAGAAAAAGAGATGATGCCGGATGACCAATATCCGTAAATGCATTAGGTTTGATTGTAATTTGAAGAGGACAGAATGAAATACATTTGACTTCAACATGGTCTTGTGTTCTTGCAGCATATTATAGGCAGTCAACGTTATCATGATGACTTCCTCTATAGCTAAACAACTGTATCACTTTTTTGTTTCTTTTTTTACTTTGTTTATTGTGTCATGGGAATGTTTGTAACAAAATAAAGTATTCAGCACAAACAAACAAACAAAATATTATGTTTTTCGCGCATCCTTTTATAAATATTCATTATGAAATCATTACAGTAAGTACAAAAAGTGTACAATATTAAATATTAAACTATTGCCGGATGGTAGCCAGCATTTCCATTATTTCCTTTCAAAATGTAGATAGCAACGATACAATACACCAGTCCTTGGATAATACTTACCACCTTTAGGAAAAAATTAATAGAATTTATTTTTGTACCTATTTGTTTATTCTTACGATTAGCTTTATCAAAAATAAGTGTTTTTTATTTACTCCTACAATCAACTTATTTCGGAATTTAAAGTCCAGCTTCTTTCCGTCATGATAATTTAGCCCTTGCGTATGAAGCACTTGTATAGAAGATGATAGAGAGACCCTGCTACGAATAGCATCACAGCTGCCAAAAAGTGGTAGCCACTATCGACCTTTCTTATGAAATTAGATGGATTTTTAATAACTGTGAAAACGCAGAGGCTGGCTAGAGATAAGATGAAACAAATGATAATGGCAGCCACAAAATACTCTTCGGTTTCAAAGTGAGGACAGGATTTATAGTTGAAACCCCAACTAGCATAATGACTTTCTTTATGTTCTTCACAAATTGTTGTACTTTTGTTGACAAATCTCCAGTCTGAATTGAAATGGGAGTAAACGCCCATCCCCAATAACAACTTACGGTGATGATGACTTAACCAACGCCAGCGCGAAGTCTTGGCTTTTTATCGTTAGGCATTTTAAATAGCTTGTACTATGTTTTGTAAAATAAAAATTGACAAATTTTTCAAGTCATGATCACTCTCACCTAGCTAATTATATTGAATGGTGGTTGAATTCTAGGTGTGAACTCACTCCGCACTGCGGAGTGAGTGCACCTGCGGAGTCCGCAGGTGCGATTTTTTTTATGCAATTTTAGCTTACAACAAGACCCATTCAGGTTTGACACACATACATGGAAATGGTATGCGATTCTTGTTTGCGTTGTTTTGCGTTCCCAGCCATAATGAAACATTTTTTTTTATTATATGTTAATATTTTGCTAAAACCAATTTTCCACAACCACCGAACCATAAATGTAAATACAAGCAGTATAGTTCTTTGATTTTGTGGGTGATCTTGACTTGATTCTTCATAATATATGTAGCTATGCGATAAACATGACGCTAGCAGAAGGATTGTTGTGAACAAGCCAATCTGTTGCAGTGCGATGTTGATATCAGGTGTATGAATGGAAGGTTTTTTAAATTAGAAAATGATGTATTTGCAAGTCTTGGCCATATAAATAACATTCTATGTACATCTCGAAGCAAATTGGATTACATGTCAAAAATACCTATTCAATTGCATAGCATAACAATATGAGACTCAGTACATAAAAATTACTACATCAACATTTTGGGTGAGCATCCGTTTGCTCTAATATTTCTACTGCTTTTCATAGACAAGTTTTGAGTTGCATTCCATTCAGGTTAGGTTCTTGCTTTTTCAAGCACTTGCTTTGCTGGTATAAATTCGGGAAAGCTTTCTAGGGATTTTAACATGAAAGAAGTGCCTGAATACTCTGGTCCTATAGTTCATATATGCATAGCTGAACGATGAGAGCTGCATAGAATGCATCAGCTCAGACTCAGAAACACTTGTATGCTTGTTATTGCCCTGTGTTGGTTCCCAATTACCGTTTACCCTCTCTCGCTCTCATCATAGTCATCATAATCATTTCCAGCTATATCGTTATGGAACTTAGCTGTTTCGTCATAGCCAACCATACTATGCCTCTTGCCGGATGAATATCCATCGTTGTTTTCCCAGCGTCGTCAAATTGCCAGGACATCTGTGAGCGGTACTGAAACTGTTTACAAAAGAAGATTACTGTTTTGGTGATCATACGTTTTGCAAGGTGGACGACAGAAAAACAAACAAAATGCAAAGCAGAG
The DNA here is from genome assembly GCA_964034955.1 of Orchesella flavescens. Taxonomy (NCBI): domain Eukaryota; kingdom Metazoa; phylum Arthropoda; class Collembola; order Entomobryomorpha; family Orchesellidae; genus Orchesella; species Orchesella flavescens. The sequence goes on from OZ035954.1 coordinate 2,900,542, forward strand.
TTGCGCAGTGTTTTTTGGATCACCGGGGTCTACGGGGCACATCTTAGCTAAAATGTTAGAATTGACTGAAAATTGGTACAAGCGTACTACATAGCTCACTGATACATGAAAAAATACAACTTTTGATTTTACCGTTATTATTAACGGTCATCAGCTGATAGAAAATCAAAAGTATTAGAATTGACTGAAAATTGGTACACCTGTACTATATAGCTCACTGATACATGGAAAAATGCAATTTTTGATTTTACCGTTATTATTAACGGTCATCAGCTGATTGAAAATCAAAAGTGTTGGAATTGACTGAAAATTGGTACACCTGTACTATATAGCTTACTGATACATGGAAAAAAAATTTGAATTTTTTTTTGAAGTCATAACACTTGAGTAGCGGCTGTCTAACTCAAGTTAGTCATTCAAAAGTCAATTGGAAAGACATTGCACACATAATGTTCTCATAAAAGGGAATTTAAAACCTTTGTTACGCACGCCACCACAAATTTGCCATGACATCTACGAACGGCATTGAAACTTCTTACTAAAGCAACTTACTGTGTTGATGATCATACGTTTTGCAAGGTGGACGACAGAAAAACAAACGACACAGCTGGCCCAAGGTCCGTTCAAGCAAACATTGTCAGAATGTGGTGAAAATTGAAACATCCGCTACCCGGGTGTTATGAGTTTCAAAGTAAAAAAATGTATATTTCCATGTGTATAGTACACGTATACTAACTTTCAGCAAATTCTGACAATGTTTGCTTGAACGGACCTTGGGCTAGCTGTGTCGATTGTTTTTCTGTCGTCCACCTTGCAAAACGTATGATCATCAACACAGTAAGTTGCTTTAGTAAGAAGTTTCAATGCCGTTCGTAGATGTCATGGCAAATTTGTGGTGGCGTGCGTAACAAAGGTTTTAAATTCCCTTTTATGAGAACATATGTGTGTGCAATGTCTTTCCAATTGACTTTTGAATGACTAACTTGAGTTAGACAGCCGCTACTCAAGTGTTATGACTTCAAAAAAAAATTCAAATTTTTTTTCCATGTATCAGTAAGCTATATAGTACAGGTGTACCAATTTTCAGTCAATTCCAACACTTTTGATTTTCAATCAGCTGATGACCGTTAATAATAACGGTAACATCAAAAGTTGTATTTTTTCATGTATCAGTGAGCTATATAGTACAGGTGTACCAATTTTCAGTCAATTCTAATACTTTTGATTTTCTATCAGCTGATGACCGTTAATAATAACGGTAAAATCAAAAGTTGTATTTTTTCATGTATCAGTGAGCTATGTAGTACGCTTGTACCAATTTTCAGTCAATTCTAACATTTTAGCTAAGATGTGCCCCGTAGACCCCGGTGATCCAAAAAACACTGCGCAACTCTGCTTTGCATTTTGTTTGTTTTTCTGTCGTCCACCTTGCAAAACGTATGATCACCAAAACAGTAATCTTCTTTTGTAAACAGTTTCAGTACCGCTCACAGATGTCCTGGCAATTTGACGACGCTGGGAAAACAACGATGGATATTCATCCGGCAAGAGGCATAGTATGTAGCCAACCTCAATTATTGATATATTGATTTCTTTTTTGCATACAAAGTCATAGCAAAATAAGTCCGAACATGAAACATAGATTTTTCATGAATAAAATATTTTTAATATCGCTTTGAATCTATTTAATTTTGGCTCCCACATTCTAACTTTTTCACGCATGAAATAAATAAATGCATTATCAATTTCCCTACCTTCATGACATAATTGCTCTTAGCTTGTCAACAAATTGGATTATGTGTTCAATTGTGTCACAAATTAATGGCATTCTTTTATAGCTACTTAAAATTACGTATGGATGAAAATGCTTTGGTAAAATGCAATCAAACAATCAACAATGCTTAATGATTTTGCTACAAGAATATCATATATACTAGAAACAGCAATCAGGATTTATTTTCATATGCATACAAATAGTTGTTCACGTAACCTAATAGCTACGAAGTACGAGCTACACACAGTTTAAATACGTTAGCTCAAAATCAAAGAAGCTATTCACCAAAAGAAACTCAAATTTCAAAGCCATATACACCTTTTGCTTACATTGTAAAAAGGCATACTATGTGTAGTACTTTTTTTTTTTAAAAAACCTGTTGGAACAAAAAGCTTATCACTACAGATAGGCTTTCATTGGTTGCAAAATGACACACTATCATGTCATTTTTTCAACTAAATTCGGTGTAGTATTATCACCACTTTTTCATCTCATCCTAATCCATTATTTAATTACAATTTTAAATAAATTTCTTAACAAATAATGCTCATGGTGATAATATATGCTTTTCAACACTATGTAGAAATATGGGAAAATGTCTCTCTTTTGCTTACATTGCAATTAAGACCTCATAGCTGAAACACACATAATACCTTGAGTGAAGTGCCACCCAATGAGATTTTTGCATTGATAACCCAGCGTCTAGACTTAAAAGAGTTGCTCCATAGGAAAAGGAAAACGAATTATTTCCTTTGCTAAATATTGTACTTTTTATTGTGACTTGTTGAACTTGCACTTGGGATTTTGTAAGAAACTGTTTCCTAATGACTTGAGTCATTCCATGTGCTACCCCTCCTATTCAATTATCTTCCCATGACGGAGGTTCTAGCTTATCGAACCCTCAATCACGACATGAAGCACTCCATTGACAATATTAATCAAGAGATTTCGTTGGAATCATTTTAGCTATTCAAGCGAAGCAGGGTTTCAAAACGATCGGCTTGTGTTCAAAAACTTGGTGAAATGTATTCACTTATTGGCATAATGAGCCAGTCCCAAAGTAGGGAATAATACTTCACCACAAGAAATTGTTTACTCACGAACGCCTATTTATCAAATTTAAAGTTAGTAATTCTTTGCTTACATTGCAAACTAGACCATGATATTTTACATATTAGTTGATTTTTATCCGCAAACTATCTAACAAATTCGTTATGGTTGGTTCGTGGATGTCCTATCATAACTACTCCACTAATTACTTAATTCATTGGTAACAATGAAATGTTTAATTAATACTCTAATTATACATCCCATTATTTGCGCTGAGAAAACAAAAGTTGCTTAGAATTATCAATCGTACAGAGGAGCATTAGAGGTAAAGGAAGGAACATTGCAAATTTATCTTATACATTTAAGTATTGCATTCCATTTTTAACATTCTATTGCTACGTTTTTAAAGTGATTTAAAGCTCCTGCGAAACAAGGTAGGCAAAAACCCTAAATAGAAAAGTTACATCTTGAGCCTGCTTTTTGTTAACGATTAAAAAAATTGGGCTGTCAAAAAGTATTCAAATTCGTAACTGTTCGTCCACATTGCGTACAAGTTACTTAGTTCCCGTAATTTCCAACATTGAATTGCTCCCAGTCAATTACCTTCTACGTAAATTTATATCCTTACATGTAATTGATCGTAAAAAGCCGTTTGAATATAAAACATACGATTGCGATTAAACAAGCAATACAATATGTAAGCGTTGATTCTAATTCTAACAAAAGTCATTTATCCCTATCAATCATTAAAATTACTCTAAATAATCACTTCAAAACTTTCTTCAGGTTTGCCATTGAAGGTGATGAACTGCAGTGAATTGTTTTTCTGGATCCCGGAATGCTGTTTCGTGGTTCATTTCTTATCCTGTGAAATATAAATTACTTATAGATAGTAAGCCACTCTTTTTCAGTTTCATCATAATTACTGGTTACAATGAATGATTTTAAGTTTAATAAAGAAACGGCAGATGGAATTAATATTGATTGAGGTATTTAAATTAAAAAATCATACAGTACACAATCAGAGTTTTCCTTGGCCTACAGTAAGACGGATGTGGTAACATCATTATCATATTCCGTTGCCAAGTCCACGGTCCGTTTGTGAAGTGCCATAGATACCCTGAAAGCAAAATTATTTTTGGTAAAAGTTGATCTACTTGTAATAAAAGTAGAGCAGTGAATAGTGAACAGGGTAGCTGAATTATTGCAAACTATTTTCAATATGACATGGTGCTTACCAATAGATTACGTGAATTACCATCAGATTTCATTTTGATTTCCGCCAAGCACTATCTTCCCCTCTTGCTGCTAAATTGTTTGCTCCTTCCCCCACCCACCATTTGTCCATCCTGGATTAGTATTTCTTAATGGGATTTACTTGCCATCCCTCCACAGAATCTATTGACAAAGAACATTGCATCATGAGAAATTAATTTTAGGTTAAATATTTTTTTATTAACTTAGTTTCACTATCACAAGGAAACGTTTTTGGAAGCAATGCGTGAATAACACTTGTTTCAATTAAAATTAAAGTAACTTACGCTTCGGTTATTAGTTTACATTTTATTCTCACAACTAATATTCATCATCTTGATCACTCAACTCACATTAATCGCACGCAACTTCCTCCAAGCAAAGAATCACAAGTATTTCATGCAACTCCTATAACCAAAATTAGTTCTTTCAAAATAAAGTTATTCAGTAGTGAATATTTTTTTGTAATTGAATCACGAACAAACGGAAAAAGGAATTAAGTTACAAACAAAATATCAACCTCAAATGTTCCCTTCCGTGTGTTTACTAAGCTAAACCAAAGTGTGAGTACTCACAACCATGGATATATTTTCTGTAATATAATGCAACAGGCAACCAAATATTGAAAACAACAGCTTTAGATATCTTCCCCATGTACAGGAAGCGAGAGAGAGACCATAGCTTTTCTTTCATTTAAAGCAGACAGTCAGCAGAGGGCTTGTATATATATATATCCAGTGTCAATCTATATTCCGTTTATCAAAAAGTGTAGTATGGTATTATAAGTATATATGTATGACACGGTTTTAGGCATATATTTATAGCCCACACGCACATACGTAGGGATGAAAGAGCAGAAGCCCAGAAAGTGTAATAGATCCATACCATGCACATAAATGCATAATATTACCTTCTGGATAGCTCTTTTTCCTTTTGAAGCAACAGGCTCAAACTATGAACTCACAACCAGAAGCAAGTTGATGGCTGATCGTGTGAAGGTATACCTTGTTCAAAGCTTTGGGTCGTGTTTGCTTTGTCCTTTTACTGCGTTTCTGAAGAGGAAGGATAGGATTCACAAAATGACTAAATTTGTTAGGACTTATTGAGAGTTTCATGGTTAGAAAGTGAAGCTTTATGTTCACAAAACAGAGCCGAGAGAGAATAAAGCTGCTGTGAATTAAAAGCTGTAGATTTGGTAACTGAGGTCTATGCACTTACGGTACGCAAAGAGAATAGAACTCTTTGCGTATGCATTTTCATCTTGAATGACTGTAGATTTGGCCTTGTGTTCTTGCTAGCATATTGTATGCAGCCATCGTCATCATCATCACTTCTTCCGTAGCCGAATCGTAGTGTATCGAATCTTTGTAGATTTTCTCAAGCTCATCATTACATTGTGTTGACCTGGAAATCATTAACCAATTTTAAATTGATCTAAAATGCAACGATGATAAAATCAATCTTTAAATGATGGATGATACCACCATGAAAATGGAAGAGTTGGAAAGTTTGTTGATATTCATCACGATTCGAACCTGGAATTAACGTACCAGTTAATTCCTTTTTTGTACTCCCAGAATCAAATTATTCTCGAATTTAAACTCTTACAAATGAAACATATTTCGGAGAACAAATTTTAAATGCATAACAAGTAAAAGCTAGCCCATGCTTTGGATATCTCACCTATGTACTCTGAGAGAGAGACCATAGCTTTTATTTCTTTCAGAGAAGAGTTTCAGAAGAAGCTGACACATCCAATATCACTTTATATTCCATGTATGAAAGAATTCAGTGTATGAGGTATTATGGATATATGAGTGACCTTAGTCCACACGCACATAATCTATTCCAGTTTTTACACGCAGGACTGAAAAGCAGAAGCCAAGAACGTAGAGAAGATCCATGCTTTGCACATAAATGCACATAAATGCATAATATTACTTTCTGGATAGCTCCTTTTCCTTTTGTAGTTACAGTCACAAACTGTAAGCTAACAACCAGGCAAGTTGCTCCTGCTCATGAGATGATAAACGTTGTTCAATGCTTTGAGTTGTGTTTGCTTTATATCTTTACATCGTTGCTGAAGAAGAAAGAGATGGTGCACCATATAAATAAATGCGTTAGGTCTGATTGTAAGTTTTGGTGATAGAAAGTAAAGCTTCATACTCAGAAAAGAGAGAATGAAGCTATGCTGCTGCTGGTAAGAACCCTGGATGTAGGACGAGAATATTATGCACAAATGTCCAGCAAAGGAAATACAATTTTGTGCGTTTTACTTCAACTTTTATAAATACGGATTTGGTCTTGTCTTTTTGCCGGCATACCAAATGTGCAATTTCATCATCGTTTTTACTTCTTTGTCGCATACTCTTTCCCAGATTTCACTTGCAAGGCTGAAAGAGCAAACGCTCCGTACGTGGAAAAAACCCATGCCATGTACATAAATAAAAAGGTTTACTTCTGCATAACCCTTTTCCTTTTGCAGCCACTTTGGATTAAAATATGTGGATTCCCACAAAAAGAAATGCAAAGAATGGAATGTATTTTACTTCAACTTGATCTTGTGGTGCATCATGACTTAGCGGAGTAATTGTATGATCGATTAGATCACATTACGCAGTAACATTTCTTACTCAATGTTTTTTCATTAAAGTTTAACAAAAGAAATGTGAACAACCCGGTTCACTTATACTTAAATAAATAAATAATTGTACCAAATAGTTTTCACCTGGATTTGGTGTCCGACTAGCTGGCTTTTGGGTTTCCTGTCCAATTCTCTCTCTTTTGCGTAAAAAACGTAAGGACAGTCAGAGCTTAGGGAGCTAAATAGCTCTATCAAAGTGCTATTTAACTCTCCTTCAAAATTTATATTTCAAGCTCTCGTGAATGTTAATCAGCAAACGCAAATGATTTTTCTGCAAATGTGTCCAAATTAGCAGCCTTTAGAATTATTTTGGCCCCGCACATAATTATGTGACCATGAAATAAAATTCGACTGCTGAATCCAGACTTTTTTTAACAGAGCAGAATTCTTTTTCACCATGGATAGCAAATTTCAATGTTATTTGTATCAAAAATTAAAAAAACTTGAAACTGAAGGGAAAGAAATTGCGAATACTTTTTAATAACTTTGCGAATACTTGTAAACCTATTAAAAGAAATCAAAGTTTTAGGTCAAGATCAAGATATTTTAATGAATTAAAAATTGAATGAAATTTTAAAAAAAATTTTGCTTATAGTTTTAAATCATTTTAAGCCAAATTAATGTTAAAATCATTTTTCTCACGATCAAAAACAAAAATGTTTAGTAAATAATTGACAAAAATCGTCAGGATTCATATATTTAATTTCATGCCAAACAAAAATTATAGTGCATATTACTTAAATATGTACATGACCAACAAAGATTAATTTTTCATACAGGGCTGCTAATTAATAATCATTGCAATATTTCCATATCACTACGTTAGAGTCTAAAATTCGTCTAATTAGCCCTCATGAAGAAGCAAAATACCTACCTATTCCAGGAGTGCTAATTATCTCCCAGGGAGCTCTCTTAAGAACGCCGAGTCCAGACTGAAGGTTGGGGTTGCTGTGTAGTTGAAGTGGATGGGATACTCTTGAGCTGATGTCAGGGCCCGGCCTACGATAGCACAAGCTAGCACCCGATTGCTAGGCCGGACCGCTGACAGGGGCCGTACCGATACTGGCGACCCAATAAAAATTCGGCTTATAAATCTAAATGCTTGACTTGAAAACTTAAAAAGAGGTTTCATTGAGCTCGCTGCAAGCCGTTTCGTGTTTTACTTCATTTTTTGGACATTTAATTTTCACCAGCTGTAGCAATCACACTTTACTCGTTTATATTACAAATTCATCGTTTCATCGTTCGGGTTAGCTTAGTAATGTCATTCAATGTCTATGAAAACTTTTGCCAGTCTAAATCTTTTCAAATCAATAGAATCTTGAAGGAAAGTTGTAAAATTAACACAATCATGGATCGCTCATCAAATAAAAACTCAAATTTGTGGCACACAAAAGGGAAGTAAGTGGCTCTGCCGGGCATGGAAATTCTTTAGGTGGGCGGCGATAACGTGCGTGTGATTCTCCGAAATTCCCATATTTTCAATTTTTAGCCTCTGAGAGCCCGATTTTTAATTTGAGGCTTTCAGCTTTGGAGTTTTTTACGGACGAAATTGTAAACAAAATATATTTCCTGACGGCAAAAACTGTTAAACTAAGCGGTGTCTACTGATCTATACCGTGAACAAGAACACCAACAAATAATTGAGTTTTTTTTGCTCCTTAAAAAATGTATTGGTAAGAAAAAAGAAGTTGGAATTGAAAAGTCAAAACGAGGTGCTATAATAGCTTAAAGGTTTTTCCGGAAGGACTCTACGTTAACAAAATGGGACGAGATTAAATGTAGCATGTTATTTTATGATGCTTGTCTATTCTTCAATTGCCATTGTAGACATTTTAGTCAAGTATGGACTGCGTCAACAGTTTTCAAATGTTAGGACGGTACTCCAAATTTTTATCACACTTCCAGTGACAGTTGCAAGTAACGAATAGGCATTTTCCAAGTTGAAGATCATCGAAATAATTTAAGATCTATAATGGGGCAACAGCGATTAAGCAACCTCTTCATTCTTTTTATTGAACATCAAATAGCTGAAGACATTTGTTTCGATAAAGTGATCAATGAGTTAACTACCAAAACATGTAGACTGCTATATAATTAATTGTTACTCAAAATAAAGCTGCTCACAGTAAATTCACTTGCTAAAACCGAATCAACTCATACTTATTAGCATGTGTGCAAGCCGTACTTCCAAGTCATTGCTAGGCCGTACTTAGACAAGGCCGGGCCCTGTTTGGAGGTGATCACTCAACGCCTATTTCAGCTTCGTCTCCGGGCCTGCTTATCGCATTTTATTAAATACGTTTTTGCACAATTCGGTAAATATCGTATTTGTCTGCACGGTTCTTGAAGTCATTTACAGATCAAAGCAAGCTTTATGCCACATGCTTTTTATGCGAGAATGTGCAACGCACAATGAAATGATGATTGATGTGATTTGGAGCAAAAATTGCTTTACTTTTTAGGGAAGTATAACATTTATGTCGTGTTTTTTATCATAAAGTGGGACAGCCACACTCTCAAACTAATATGTATATCATAAAGTCTCGGCATGCAAAAAATATGTAAATATTAAATGATTCATTCGTCAGTCAATTCTCTCGTATCAATTTTGAGCCAGTCTTTCAACCAGAAGAAAAGCCAAATCTGTTGCTTCTTTCGGATTGTTACTCAAAAACTCTTGGTACGATTCCGTTGAGCGAAGTTGTTTTGCATTTCTGTTGAAAATTAGAAAAAATTCCATCACATTACAACAGACCAATATGTAAAAAGTAAATATGAAAATGCATTCATTTCAAGTTTTACCTTTTTAGAATCCCAACCATTTTATCACCAAGAGGTTTGAAAGCATCAACTTTTGAGGTGAAAACATACAACGAGAGAGTAGTTCGTAGGCTAAACCATGCTCCTGGCTTCCCCAAAAATAGCCCCATCATCAAACTCTCCAAGTTCGAAACATTGTATTTGTGAGCAACGTGAAAAAGCTCATTCGACAGGTCCTCTCCAAGCTCATCAATATTAACCTCGTTTTTATAGAAATAGGTCAGCAATGAGTTGACCGCTTCCTCGCTCACATCTTCCATGAAAATTCGATTTGTCTGAGATTCTTGAAGGCCATTTGTGAGCATTGCATGGAGAACGTCACTTTGAGCTGTCAAAAAATATTTAGCACAGTTAAAAATGAGTAAAATGTGTATTAAAATAAAATAGGGAAATTGTGGTTTAACAAATAATTACTCACCAGCAATGATATTACGATGACAGTTAATTTCCTTGTTATTTGAAGGAATAATCACACAATCGGAGAATAACATTTCATTCATCATTTTACCCATCCAACTAAACCGCGTTGGATGAGGATGGCGTCCAAACCGTTTCCAGGTGAGACTCACTGTGTACTCAAATGTAAAATCTCGGTCACGTTCCGGAGGAATAATTTGATTAGCGAGAAACTTTAATTTGTCACTGCCTTCAAACATTGCAATCACATGTTCACGTTCGGAATCCAACTCGATGTCTAAACATAAAAGAATGAGAGACGTGGAGATTAATGAGAAAGTTCATAATTTTGAAGAATTAAAACTTTATTTCAAGTAATGATTGCTTGATTTTTACTGCAGCTAAATGGATTCCACTCCTCTTGTGCATTTCCTGCACCTCTAAAGCTACAGGAAAAACGGCCTTGAATTGATAGTAATGGTTGCACCAACACACATCGCAGTTTCTCAACGAATTCGTTTGTTAACAAAACTCGGATATAAATTTCAAATTCGTCACTCATGTCGTTTTTTAGCATGGTAAGCCTTATAAAACTGAAATTTGAGAAGAAAAAAACAGTTGAATAAAGTTAGTTGTTAAGAAAGTTTGAGAAATTAAAACATTTTTTATGGATTCATTCGGTTTTGTAATATTTAAGTAATTTACTTTCTGCAAACATCCTGTAGACGAAAATCATCCAGAAACTCACACATGGATTTAACTTGCTCGTCAATGTTATTTCTTTCTTCCTCACAAAACATTGCGTTGATTTTGCTTCCATCATACAAAGTAATGCACTGGTTTGTCTTGTGCCTTTGGGAATTAATGTCTTGAAAAAAAATTAAAAGTATGTGATGATGATGTGAGGTATTTTAAGTAACAACAAATATTTCAATACTTTTTTATATTTTGATCAACTTACCCAATCTATGAGTTTTTGAGTCTTTCAGAAGCATGAGTTTATGCATCCATGCAGGATGTGAGCAATTTTCAAAATCCAGCATCGCAACTGTGTAGTATTTTATTTTAAAAACTGTAAATGAAAATTGTATTGCAACAGGTAAGTCCCGGATGATTTTGTTTATGCTTGTGATGAACAGGACGCGCTATGACTTTTATGAAATGTGACTTGTCTTTACGTGCCCCTTCCAAAAGAATACTTTACGGTTGCTTCTTTTCATGTGAGAATATGCAACACAAACGAAGTTCTGATGGCTGATGGTATGATGCCGATGTTGCACTTGTAATACAATTGCGTCAGGCTTTCATTGTATATTACAATAAACCCGACAACAGGCATAAAGAACCGACACCCTTATGCAATTTAACTTAAATTTGAAAATTTTGAATAATTAAACATTAAGACATTGCGACATTTATACGTTCGTAGGTCACGCTGGGGTCATTGTTGAACTTTTAAAACATCATGACTGAATTCATCTCAGCAAATGGTGTCATTTTGATGTATTACACTAAATACTTTGCTAGTAAAAATATTTCGACATTTAAACGTTCGTAGATCACGCTGGGGTTATCGGAGAACTTTTAAAACATCATGACTGAATTCATCAAAGAAAATAGAACCATTTTGATGTATCACACTTTATACTTTGCTATTTAGAAATATTTGATCTTATCTTTGACCGGGTTATCGATAACCGATAACCACCATCTCGCTTCCCAGGGAAGGTCTTGACCTAAGTTATCGTTTACCAAAAAGAATTTTCGAAATTTCTCAACCGTGTCGCCGCTATCGTGCTCACAGACAGACAGACAGACACCATTTGTTAAAATAAGAACCTACCCCCTTTTGCAAAGGGTGCCGGTTAATAATTACTTTCATTAGCATTTTAAGAATATTATCAATACTTTTACTACTTAACAAGAATAATATTTATATCAAATAAACTGCTAGTAAGCAGGCCCAGAGACGTAGCTGAAGAAGGCGTTATGTGATCCCCTCCAAATCCCCTCCTCCCATGTCCACCAAATCTCCTCCACCACCTCCCTCTAAACCCACCTCTGCGATCCTCTCCCAACGTAGTAAAGACATAATACCATTCCGGATTCTGCCTTTATGCACAAGCTCTTGATTCCAGATGTATGCACAAACTCATCCACACGGATGCTATACAATTCTTACGTATACGAATACGTTTCAGCCAAATCGACGAGTTTCTGAACTTTCGAGCCTATAACTTTCGAACCATTTGACCGATTTGGCTGAAAAGTATTCCCAGAGGTCCTCTTGAGTAGTGCTACCTGTGTACCAAATTTGATCCAAATCGGTCAATGTATGTGACCAGGAGAGTGCGCACGGACAGACAGACGGACAGACAGACAGACAGTTTGAGTAAAACCGTTACTTCGCTGAATGCTCTCGCTTCAGCTACGTAATAATCAATGTCATATGTAGCTTGCGTCCATTATTAATAATTACTACAATCCAACATTCGTCACCCAGTAAAAGGTCCCTCTCAATCTTTTTTGCTTTAAATTTTAACAAAATGAAATGAACCCAGCTCACTTATACTTAAATATATGAAATTGTATAAAACAGTTTCACCAGGATTTGGTTTCCGACTAGCTGGCTTTTGGTTTACTAGTCCAATTCACTCTCTTTAGCGTAAAAAATACGTAAGGGCAGTCACGGCTCGGAGAGCTAAATAGCTCTAACCAAGTGCTATTTAGCTCTCCTTGAATAAATGATTTTTCAAGCTCTCGTGAATGCTAATTAGGATACCCAAACGATCTTTCTACTAAATGTGTGCAAATTAGCAGCCATTAGAATTGTTTTGGTCCTGCCCATTATGACGTTACCCTTTAATCAAAAACGATTTCTGAATTCATACTTTTTTTGGCAGAGCAGAATGCTTTTTCATCATGGGAAAAAATGAATGCTATTTGTATTAAAAATTAGGAAACAATTGAAACTGAAGGGAGAGAAATTGCGAATATTTTCTAAGAACTTTGCGAATACTTGTAAATATATTGAAAGACATTAATGTTTTAGGTCAAGATCAAGGCTTTTAATGAAAAAGTAATTTTGTTTGAATTAAAAATCTTTTAAAAACTTTCACTTTTGCTGATATTTTTAAATCATTTTCCTCGCAAACAAAAATCAACCCATTTGGTAAATAATTTATAAAATCGTCTGCATTCACATATTTTATTTCATTTCGAACAAAAATTAATGTGCATAGTACTTAAATATATACATAACCAACCAAGCTTGTTAGGTACAGGGCTGCTAGTTAGTACCCATTTGATTTGCAATATTTCCATGCAGTCTAAAATTAGTTTAATTAGCACTCATGCACAAGCGAAATACCATCAATTCAAGAGACGCTAATTAGCACTCCTAGCGCAAGAAGCTCTATTTAGTAAGCTGAGCCACAACTGAAGGTTGCTGTGTAGTGGAAGTGGATGGGATATTCTTGAGCTGATGTTGTTCAGAGGGTATCAGAACTTTGCATGCATATGTACTTTCCATAAACCTGTTTCTGTGCTTCATGCATTGAAACACAGTCAATATCATGCTTACTTTTCCAGAAAATAATCTCTGCTTGTTGCATTTCAAGTTGATACTCAACGCAAGCGAGTAAATGGTGAAACGAAAAGGAATTCTAAAAGTTAAGAAGTTGATGATGCTGATAGATAAACATGAGTGGATGTGTTTCCAGGTATGATACCTTGTGAGCTGAAATGAAAGCACACTTGAGCAAACACCACACATGCATATCATTTCAAGCTGAAAAATATTGTTTTCGTACAAGCAGTATTTCTCGTTTCGACTGCGATTCCCAGCTGATAATTTTATTTTGTTTACAATTCTATTAGCAGTTGATTGTGTTTGTTTGCATTTACGTTGTGGTGAACATGCGAAATAAATCTGAACCATTTGGTGGAGCGCTGAAAATCTGTTTTAGAAACCAAAGTGATTTTGATGGATTGGAATTAATGTAGTTTGATTGTATCCTCATTCCCTGTTGATTAACTACAACAAAAATGAATTTATATTCCAAAAAACCTTGTGTTATTTGTGGGAAGCTGTCCACCTCCAGTCATATGCCGGCTCACATGCTCACCCACACAAACGAAAGGCCTTACAAGTGCTCCCTCTGCCCCTCAGCTTGTCGATCGAAAGATCATCTTAATGACCACATGCGTTACATCCATGGACCGGAAAAAAGACCAAACCCAAAACCGAAGGAGTGCATTATGTGCCTAAAAATGATATCTCGCTTTGGCTATTATCAGCACCTAAGATTTCACACAAAGGAGAAGGCTCATTCCTGCGAAATTTGTGGAAAAGATTTTGCAATACCAGGTGGTTTGAAGAAGCACATGATGTGGCATAATGGAGTGAAGCGAGCTCCTTGCCTATTTTGTGATAAAGAATTTTCAATCTTTAGCAATCCGGAAAATCACTTAAGGGCGCATATCAAAGAGAAGCCTTTCTTTTGTGAAAAGTGTCCGGCTTCATTTTCTCAAGAAGGAAATTTAACTGTTCACGTTCGAAGTATGCACCAGAAACAACGTAAAATTTCATGTGGAATTTGTGGGAAGCTATTTTTTGTCAAACGTAGTCGAGATTTGCACCTCAGAATGCATTTACAAGAGAAACCGTATCAGTGTGAAATATGTGCAAAAAGATTTAAAAGTTCGGGAGGCCTAAAATACCATTTGGAAACCCATGAGAGTGTGAGAAAAAAATTATTCCCGTGCTCCAAATGTGACAAAACGTACACCAATGGGAGTAATCTGCAGCGACATGACAAGGCCACTCATCAAATGGTTGAGTGCATTGTGTGTGAGCAAATGGTGGAGGTCAATAAATTAATGATTCATCTGAAAACAGAGCATTTGAAAGAAAAGCCGTACTCATGCAAACGTTGTGGAAAATCTTTTGAAAATAAAGCCAAATTTCGCCTCCATTGGAGCGAATCACATAAAAAAATAAAAAGTGCTCCCGCAACCTGTATTTTCTGTGAAAAGGTGTGCCCTACCAGACCATTACTTGCAAGCCATTTGATGTCACACACAATGGAAAAGCCTTTCGATTGTGATAAGTGTCCCATGTCGTTTGCTTTTCCTGGACGTTTAATCAGACATATTAAATATGCACATAACAACGAGCGTCCGTTTCCTTGTGGGATTTGTTCTAAATCCTTTAAAGAACCACATCAACGGCAGCGTCATATAGCAACACATTTAAACGAGAAGCCGTTTCATTGCGCTGTCTGTGGGATTAGATTTAAATCAAAGCCTGGTCTCCAAGTACATTTGGAAAAACACAATAATTAGTACTTGTCCATCATCATTTCGGTGGATTCCTTAGAAATAAAACCGTTGGTGAGTCCAATAGCTGTATTTTTTGGCATAGGAAAGTCTTGTTTTGCTCTGGTAATAAATTACTCAATTTTGGATTTTTGTAGGATCACCCAAGCAGGCCGTGGCTTCCAACTTGGTTTCATTTTTCAACCAGTATGAAGTGGATGTGAAAAATATTTAATGAATTAAACCACACTTTATGAAAGGGCTTATATATTTGTTATTGATGGTAGAATTACAAGAGAAGTGTTTTTTTATTATTGATGTAGCATATTTAAGCACGCTTATTGCCCAAGTGAATTTTAAATATCCTCCAGAACAGGTTAATACTTACAACAGGTTTGTTTTACTCATAGTTTAGTAAAGAAAACAGGTAAGGGAATTCCAATAAATGTATTTCTACGTTGGGTACGTTAAAAAATGTTGAATGATAAAAAATCAGTGTATTACATGGTTCAACTCAAATTCGAATTATAATATGGACAAATTTACATTCCATAGAAAATTATTTAATTAATTTCAATATACATAAAAATTTGCTTCATTTAATTTAATTTTTAAAAACCAGAACTTGTCTTTTCTAGTCATTATTATTCCAGCATACTATATACTCATCCATCATTCCGGTCAGGCAGGAAAACGATTTATTTTGAACAATCACCAGCCTTCTGGGAATGGAATGTGAAAAATTCATTCTTGTAACCTTTTTTGTTTTTCATTGTCAAAATTCCTGAGATGAGTTAGAAGACAAAAGTATTAGCGAGAATCTCACACTTGAAAGATTTGACTGAATCCTTTTATTTCAATGTAAAAAAAGAAAACAAAGGGAAAACGGAACAAAGGGGAACCGGCCCAGGCACAAAAATAATGTTTAAATGTAAGTAATGCACAAAAACCTCTTTACCAGCATTGGGTTTCCGACCCTCTGCTTTGTTTTTACTTGTTTGATTCCCTCTTCTCTACGGCATTCATTAAAACATGCAAGGTTGCAATGTGAGCTGTGAATGGGATGTCCTTGAGCTGTTTTTGAAAAAGATTAGGTATCATATCCTTGCATGAAAAGCATTACAGCATATTCTACATAAAACCAGCACCAAATCGTTCCCCTGTCCTTTTCTTGGGGTTTTCAGCATAAGGCAGCGAACGAGGGATTTTCAGGGTAGCAAGAAAGAAAAGCTTGATTGTACCTAAAACTGAAGAAGATGAATATGATGTTGCACAGAGTTTCCAAAGCCGTATATTGTGGCATAAAGTCTTTTTTGTGGACCTTCTTTATGTCAACAAAACTCAGGTTTTTTGAAGCTGGAGATTGTAAAGCATGTCAAACTGTGCTAGAAAAAAAATACTGGAGAATTTTAAAGTGAAAATTGTTGCAGATATTAATTAAAAACTATCAAAAACATGCGTCTTTCCAATTTTTTTCCAATTTATTAATACTTGCGGGTTGGATCAATTTTTCTCATCATATACATAAGAAAGCGCAAGTTTTCTTCTCTAGGATAGCGTTGGAACCAAAAATTGATCGGACCCGCAAGTGCATGTAATTAATTAATGAAGATGACGATTTCCATATCACAGGCCAGCAGGGATGGCCAAATTATGACATGTATTATACCAAATTAAAAAAATCATTGGTTTTGGCCGTTTTAAACAATGCTTAGTGCTGTGATTTTTATGAAATGACGTTTAACTACATAATTGTTTGTCGTTTTCCGGTCAAAACCAATGATTTTTTTAATTTGGTATAATACATGTCATAATTTGGCCATCCCTGCTGGCCTGTGATATGGAAATCGTCATCTTCATTAATTAATTACATGCACTTGCGGGTCCGATCAATTTTTGGTTCCAACGCTATCCTAGAGAAGAAAACTTGCGCTTTCTTATGTATATGATGAGAAAAATTGATCCAACCCGCAAGTATTAATAAATTGGAAAAAAATTGGAAAGACGCATGTTTTTGATAGTTTTTAATTAATATCTGCAACAATTTTCACTTTAAAATTCTCCAGTATTTTTTTTCTAGCACAGTTTGACATGCTTTACAATCTCCAGCTTCAAAAAACCTGAGTTTTGTTGACATAAAGAAGGTCCACAAAAAAGACTTTATGCCACAATATACGGCTTTGGAAACTCTGTGTGTTGGATAAACTGGATGATCTCCCAAGGACGGCATCATACCTCGCATACTTGGAGTTGTATCAGTTCTCGCAATAAAATTTTACTTGTGCACACAAAATCCCTGAACCTTCCCATGTATATGACTTGAACCAAAAAAATATTTGTTTTGGTACAACCTGTATCTCTCGGCTGAGATTCATAAAAAATAATGTTTCATATTTTTCAATTTAGATTTTTACAGTACAAAAACAGTTAATGAATCAATTTTACTATTTGCGTAACTCACTTAG
This sequence comes from Orchesella flavescens, assembly GCA_964034955.1. Lineage (NCBI taxonomy): Eukaryota > Metazoa > Arthropoda > Collembola > Entomobryomorpha > Orchesellidae > Orchesella > Orchesella flavescens. The sequence continues at coordinate 2,918,267 of OZ035954.1, forward strand.
CTTAAAGAATTCAATTAATAAAATTCAAATCAATTTTTGATTGTGGAAAAGTGCAGCAAGCAAGCAAAATTTAGATGAAATGGTGAACGAAATCCGTGAAATTTAAACGAATACTAAATTTTTGTTAGAATCCTTTTCATTTTTAAACTTAACGACAATGAGTTCAATTAATAAAAAACCTTGTGTTATTTGTGGGAAGTTGTCCAGTTCCAGTCATATGCCGGCTCACCTGTTCACCCACACAAATGAGAGGCCTTTTAAATGTTACATTTGCAAATTGTCTTATCCACGAAAATTTCACTTGGATGAGCACATACGCTACGTACACGGACCAGAAAAGAGACCAAAACCAAAGGCAAAGGAGTGTATTATCTGCTTAAAAATGATATCAAACTTTGGCTTATATCAACATTTGCGATCCCACACAAAAGAAAAGCCTCATTCTTGTTCAAAATGTGAAAGGGGGTTTGCACAACAATGTGACTTGAAGAAACACATGATGTCACATGAAGGGGTGAAGGGAGCCCCTTGCGTGTTTTGTGAAAAATCATTTTCAATTCGAGCTGACCCTGAAGATCACTTACGGTCTCATATCAAAGAGAAGCCTTTCTTTTGTGAGAAATGTCCCACTTCATTTTCTCAACCAGCAAATTTAAGGGCTCACGTCCGAAATGTACACCTAAAGCAGCGTCACATTTCATGTGGAATTTGTGGAAAACTATTTTTTGTCAAAAGTGGTCTAGAAAGTCACATCAGAATGCATTTACAAGAGAAGCCATTTCAGTGCGAAATATGTGCCAAAAGATTCACATGTTCAAGCAATCTTAAATCTCATTTGGATACTCATAATCATTTGCGAAAAAATTTATATCCGTGTCCAAAATGCGACAAAACGTACACCCACAGGAGTAATCTACACCGACACGTCAAGAGCACTCATCAAATGGTTCAGTGCATTGTTTGTGAGAAAATGGTGGAGGTCAATAAATTAATGGGTCATCTGAAAGCTGAGCACTTGAAAGAAAAGCTGTACTCATGTAACAGCTGTGGGGAATCGTTTGAAAGTAAAGCCAATTTCCATCTACATTGGAGCAAATCACATAAATTAATTAAAAGTGCTCCCGCAATCTGTGTTTTCTGTGAAAAAGTGTTTCCAACTCGACCTCGGCTTGCAAGCCATTTGATGTCACACACAATGGAAAAGCCTTTCGATTGTGATAAGTGTTCCATGTCGTTTGCTTTTAAGGGACGTTTATTCAGACATATTAAATATGCACATAGCAAAGAGCGTCCATTTCCTTGTGGCATTTGTTCTAAATCCTTTAAAGAACCACGTCACCGGCAGCGTCATATAGCAACACATTTAAACGAGAAGCCTTATCCTTGTTCCGTGTGTGGAATCAGATTTAAATCAAAGCCAGGTCTCCGAGTACATTTGGAAAAGCACTCATCATTAGTTTGAAGGAGTTCTCAAGAGAGTAACAATATAGGTAAGCAAAATAACATTATGGTTGGGAAAGCTATTACATGACGTTGGCTAACTGAATATTTTACCATTCTTTACATGTAGTTTTTGTTAACACTTAACAGGTTTGGTAGGTTTCCAAGTTGGTTTCAGGTTCATTTCAACCAACATGAAATGAATGGGACTCGAAAACTTTCAGTTTATGAAAACACCACTTTGATAATTATCCTATTCGTAAAAATTAATGATATAATTGACAATTTTCGCTATTTTTAATTGTAGAATAACAGACGATAGGTAAATTTTAAATTGCGATTGATGTTAAATGAAATAAAAAATGATTGCTTGGTTGTACTAAAAATTTATTGAATTGTATATTTATTATTTAAGTTTTCATTGCAAATCAAAATATAATGTAATTTTGGAGAGGATGAAAAAGATTTGGGACACAACACTACTACTGGATCTGTTCCTTTTTAGGTGCTTTCTCGTGAACATAACGAACATGATCCCTGAGTTGGAGATGAAAGGGTGGTTGACAAATGTCACTTTCGAACGCTTTGACTAAAAAAGGGGGTAAGGAGATGGAAGCTGAGATGGCCTCTTGACCTGCAACGGAATTTACATTCCGAGCATGGAAACGGCATTTAGTTTTTATGCGTACGTAGTTACCTGCTCTCTCATGATGATGCGCACATAGAATGATATTCTTGCCAACAAAACAACTCGTTTCCTAGTTCATATTACGTTTTGATACTAATTGCTTGAAAATACTAAGAATGACTCAATATTTTTACTTTTTAAGTTAACCAAAACCAAAGAGAAACTATCCCGGTTCAGCCATGGCCGGTTCATAATTAAATAAATAATAGTGTACACCAGGATATTTTTTTGACTACCTGATTTTGTTTTTAATTGTCCTTCACAACCACGAAATATGTGAATAGCATGTCTATGAGCTGATGGTATCGGGCATCATAACCATTGTCATGCATGCAACTGCATTGCGTGTTGCATTTATTGAAATGCAATCTAAATCATGCTTACTTTTCAATAACAACAACAAAAATTACACCGGTTGCAGTCCCACTCCGTTTTGTTAATTGATATGTAACAACAACAGTGTAAGGTGAGTTTGTAGGTAAAATAAAAGGTGAAAGGATAGGTAAGCCAAAAACGGAAGATGGTGATGATGATGACGACAGTTCGGTGATGGATAGGTCGTACATGAGGCGGATGCTCTTTCAAGTACGTAATGACAGCTTGCTTAGCGATTTGTGAAGAGGATTACATATTACATCTTTTCTCTCCAAAAAAAGTTTATTCATGCACACAGAATCTCTGAGATCTCTGATAACGATGCAGTTAATTCTCTCTCGGCTGAGATTCTCAGTCAATTAAAACAAGGTATTTAACATATTGTTCAGTTCAAGTTTATTCTTTATTCTAAAAACAATTTGTTAGGTTTATTTATATTGAAATATTTCCAGGTGTTTTAGGAATTTTCAAATGTAACTTTTGAATTTAGAAAAGTGTTAAAAGTTCAATGAAATTTAGCTGAACTTAGGAATAAAATCTGAAGTAACACTGGATTTTTTAAACTTAAACAAAAATGACTTTACATTCCAAAAAACCTTGTGTTATTTGTGGGAAGCTGTTCAATTCCAGTCAAATGCCGGCTCACATGCTCACCCACACTAATGAAAGTAGGCCCTACAAGTGTTCCATCTGCAATTCATTTTATCCACGGAAAGTTCATCTGGATGATCACATGCGCTACGTTCATGGGGCAGAAAAGAGACCAAAGGCAAATCCAACTTGTTGTAGAATTTGTGGAAAACTATTTTTCTTCAAAAAGAATCTAGAAAATCATCTTAGAAAGCATTTAGAAATGCCTTATCAGTGCAACTTATGTTCCAAAGGATGCACCAGTTCCGAAGCTCTTAAATACCATTTGGAAACCCATGAAAGAGTGCGGAAAAATTTATTTCAGTGTCCAAAATGCAACAAAACGTATACGAACATAAGTCAAAATGACAAGGTGACTCATCAAGTGGCTCAGTGTATTGTGTGTCAAAAAATCGTGGAGCAGCTCAATCAATTAGTGGGTCATTTGAAAGCGGAGCACATGAACGAGAAACCATACTCATGCAAAAGTTGTGGAAATCAATTGAAAATAAAGCCAACTTTCGTCGTCATTCGAACGCATCCCATACCAAAATCAAAGTCTATATTTTCTATAAAACGAAATCCTTTTATTTCATGGGTTGTGCATATGTGATTTCTGAAGTTACGAAATAATGAATAAATTTTTTTTCTACAAAAAATTCAAAAATGATTCACGATTTTTTATTTCTTTCTGCAACTGCAAATTATCTCACTGGTGCATACATACAATTAATGCGAAAACCCGGTATAAAAGGGCTGAGCTTTTTATCATGTAAGAAATAAACGGACAAATTTTTCACCTAAAAGATTGTAGCATGCACGCAAGTTCGCATAATAAACCTGTTGATTGACAGATCTAACCTAGTCCATCCACTTTCAACTATTCTTTTGTGCTTTCCTATATCCCAATCATATCGTGTTGCTTTTGCTGCATGATATTCTTGTTCTTTGCCCTCGGGTGAAATGTATGCTTGGGAGTTGAGCTAGATCAACTCACCCAGATTTCCAGAGAGAAATGCTTGCTTACAGATACATTCACATTCATCAGCTCGGCGCTGAATTTTTACTCATCCAAAAAATATAGAAACTAGCAAGCAGGTGATCAAAAATAAAAACAAGGGAAAAAACTTCCTCTTTTCGTTCGTTACTAAAGCCATAGCTAATAAATTTTATCAACGAATAGAATTCTTAAGATAAATCAAAGGTTAAAAAATAAAAATAAATAATTTAACAAAGTTCTGTTCAAAATGAAGGTGGGAAATAACTGTCCAATTTGTTACAAGCTAATTCCACTTCCAAAGAGGCGACTGAATGTACACATGCGCTCTCATACAAATGAGAGACCATTTCCGTGTCCAAAATGTAAGCAATCGTTTCGAACTCGAGCTCATCTCAACACTCACCTTCAACGGCACAGTGGAGTGAAACCGTTTTCATGTGAAATTTGCAAAGCTTCGTTTTACCGGAGAGACCAACTTAAAGATCATATACGTTATGTTCACGGTCCCGAGAAGCGTCCACCCGCTAAGAAAAAACAGTGCATCATTTGCGAAAAAATGGTTTCTGAAATGTATCGCCACTTGAGAAAACACACAATGGAAAAATTCCATACTTGCTCAATTTGTGGGAACGGATTTTGCGAAAACAAGGAACTTAGTTACCACATGAATTCCCATAATAAAGTGCAATCAGCGCCTTGTATATTTTGCGAAAAAACATTTTCCATCAATGCCGACCCTAACAATCACTTACGGGCTCATATTAAAGAGAAACCATTTTTTTGTAAGAAATGTCCCGCATCATTTTCTCAAAAACATCATTTAAAAACACATATTGGCTCTGTTCATTTGAGAGAGCGTCCTTTCAAATGTGAAATTTGTGGAAAATCATTTGTTCGGCAGAATCGTGAAGGTCATATTAGAGCACATTTAAATGAAAAGCCGTATAAATGCACAAAATGTGGAAAAAAATTTGCACGCGCTGGGGGTCTAACGCAACATTTAAAAACGCACATGGAAGTGCGACAAAATTTCCCTTGCTCAAAATGCAACAAAAATTACTCCAGGCTTGGTAATCTACGTCGACATGACAAAATAAGTCATCAAACGCTTCAATAAGTTCTTTAAGAATCAAAAGGAGTTTGTTGTCCACCTGAAATCCCATCCGGAACTTCAACCTCAACCACTTTCCAGCATTTTTTGTAAAAAACTGTTTCCAATGAATTATTGGTTAGCAAGACATTTGATATTTCATACAAAAGAGGAGCCGTTCAGCTGCTTAAAATGTTAAATGATGCTTACATGTGTTGCAATTTAAATTTATTTTTTGCTACCATTTTATAGGATCATCACATCACCGAATATGAAATGGACGAGAAAAAGTTATTAGAACCTGGACCGAATTTAGAATAAATAGAGAATTTTCAGCTATAACATCACTTTATTGTATCATAAATAGTAATAAAAATTAGTTACGTAATAATTTCTTATTGTAGGATAACAATTGAGACACAAATAAATTTTTAATAATATTCTAATCGTATTTTCCATAAGAGTTTTCGCATTAACACTTGACAATTATATTGCAGCGGAAAAATCTTAGCGTGTGTTCTTCTTCCCATGGATTTCTTTTTGATGTTGAATCATGTTACTTTTGCTGAAAAAGGTTTTACTGCAGATTGTACAACGAACCCTCCTCTTCTGTTTTGCTAGCTCATTATGTGATTCTAAATGAATTTTCAGCCCTCGAGCGGATTTTAATCGCTTCCCACATTCCGTGCACTTGTACGGAAGTTCATTTAAATGGGTTGAGATATGAAGCTGCACAAATCTGGGATGTTTAAAGGATTTCCCACAAAGGTCACATGAGTAAGGACGGTCTGAGTTGTGAACTAAACTCAAATGAGATGCTAATCCTCCGGAGCTCGAAAATGATGACGGACACTTCACGCAGAAAAAAGGTTTCTCTCTAATATGTGACCTCAAATGATCATTTGGCCATGTTCCGAATGACAATTGTTTTCCACAAAAAATACAAGACTCTCGTTTCTCTCCGGTATGGATTCTTAGATGATTCTGATAATTTTTTTTATCAAGAAAATCTTTTTCGCAAATTCCACATGAAAAGGGCCTTTCTTTTGTGTGGGTTCTTATATGACGGTCGAATGCTTTCCGGGTAACTTTCTTTTCACAAATTATACACTGGAATATTTTACTCTTTTCCCGTTTTTCGGTGCCATGAACACATCCCATGTGTTGACGTAGGTGATGTGAGCGTCGAAAGGCGGAATTGCAAATAGAGCACTTGAACGGTCTAATATTATTATGTGTGAGGAGATGAGTTGTCACATGCGCTTTCCTTTTGAACCGTTGAGAACACTTTGGACATGGATAAGGTCTTTCATTTGTGTGCACACGCATGTGAACTTGAAAGTTCGGGACGAGCCTGTTGCAAACTGGACACTGTTTTCTGAAATATCTCCGAGAAATACTTTTGCTTGACATTTTGTACCTTGGTTTGTTTGTCAAGGAAAAAGTTAGTTAGCTCCTGAGATAATGCACAGCATAAAAAGTATAAGATTGAACTAATTAGATTTAAAACATTATCCTACTGTTTTTCCTGGATTTGGCACATCTGGTGTCTGCAAAATAAATGAAAGTGTGTTTTTTATATTAAGAAGCAGTTGCAGAAGCAGCTCAAGCAAAAACTCTCGCTCATGGCAATGCTCGCTACGTGTTGAGTGGTAAGCACTTTTACCTCTTGGTTTTCCCTTTGCAAGCTTTACCCTTTTGCCTTGCGGCCTGTAATACATAGGGTGCCCTCCATTCAGTACGTCACGCTAAAATTGCGACAGTAGGCCCCATCCCCTCTGTCAAACTCTGCTTTGGATTTAATTTAATGCCAAATCCCAGAGAGATGAGTGTTAGTTGAACCGTGAAAACGAGCGAGTAGCAAATAGCAACATTTTTGAAAAATATTCTAACAGAATGTTACGAATTTTAACAAAAAAATGTCCATTACTATTTTTCTGTTATTACTGATACTATAGTGAACGAAGAGTACTGATGTATGCGCATTTGAAACAGTTTACAGAAGCCACGGATAACTGATTCCCATAAAGTTAATGCTACGTAAAATAACGAGAGGAATTACGTAAAACTACTACTTTCACAAATGCAAATCATCTCAGGAAACGGAAGTGAAGCATTGCAAAATGCTCACAAAGTAATATGTTTCACCCTGAATACATATCGACGACAGGGAACTTAAAAGCCTTATCTCTTTTTTTGGCGGTTGGGTTTTTGTATTTACCGACAATGGTAAATCCCAACCGCCAAAAAAAGAGATAAGGCTTTTAAGTTCCCTGTCGTCGATATGAATTTCAAAAATGCTTCAATTCTTTCCGGTTTTGCTAACATTAGCCCTTGTCAAGCCACGTCACGCTTGCATCTTGTTCAGCAAGAATTCACCCCTTGCCCACCATCAGTGTGACGTACTAAATGGAAGACCCCTAATCTCAACCCATGAAATCTACTCTAAAATCTAGTTACGTATAACTGGTTTCTAACACTGATTACTGTGTGGACGATCAAAATGTAATGCTGCGCTGACCAAATACATATAATATTTCGTATTAATTACATAGTGTTTTGTATGGATATGAATGAGATTGACTGTGTCTATTGCCTATGCATATAATTTATGTATATTCCATTTCTGAACATGGTGTTCAAACGTAAGCAATGAGAAATCATAATCAACATCATGGTGTACTGCTAAAAAGGTCAGTTGCGTAATCCTCACTTATGAGTAAAAAATAATAACAAAACTTTGACTGTAGTAAAAATTGTCCGTGCATTTAAATCATTTGGTGACTAAATAAAATCAGAAAACCCTTCTCGAATTATATTGTAAAACAGTTGTTTATTTCCTCAAACGCGTTCTCAATCACCTCTAAATCATAATTGCATAAATGTAATACGTTGTAGAATAAAATTGGAAATAAATAAGATTTTTGTATTTGTGGTAAAATTCCCCTCGTCGCCTCTAATAAATATCAGCAGTGAAATTCCAGCACCGCATCGCACCCTTGTCATTCAATTAGATCAGATCAGATTTATTTTTTAAAGTTCGTTGTGAGCTGCCGTATGCATCAAGTCCAAACAGAAGCCGCTTACTCCATGCTGTAATAAAAAAATAAAAAAATTATTAACTAAATCCCACTAAAAACTAATAGCTCAAAATTTATTGTTTGCTTACTGGATCTAAACTTACCGTGCAGTCAAATCCATCAGCACCGTGATGAACACTCTCATATAATTTTGAAAACGCGTCCTTTTTCATCGTCGCTGATGCTTGAAAAGCTGAGATAATACTGCAAATAAAAAAAATCACAAAAAAATATTAATTAATTAATTTTCCTTTCGCTACTTTTTTACATCTGGTTTATTTTTTTTTTAAATTTAATTTAATTTAATATTCCGTACCTGCTCGTTTTGATGACATATCTCCTAATGAAATTTTGACTAAAAAAGTTATTATTCAACTGGCAAAAAATGAAATTGGCACAAGTGGAATGCTCAATCGCCTTCCCATAAGCGTCCCAAACGGAAGTCATCGGCTCCAACACTTCATTATTTAAAATGTCACTGGCAATCTTCTCAATATCCTCTGGTCTCAAGTCAAGCAGAGATTCCTTAGTAATCTTGAATGTTTCCCTGATATATTGCGTAACAGGTTCAATATATTCTTTGGTCTTTTCTCCAAATCCCATCTTATTATTCAGCACGTCATCAGCTTTATTAATAACTTCCTTCAGATCACTTGGCACCTTAATTCCCCTAAAGAATTCTCCAACTGGACGAACAGCTTGGGCAACCATGAAGCTTCTTATCGCAGGATCTTGAATTTGACGAAGAATCATGTCAAACCGGAAGCTCATCTCTTTCTCAATAATTCTCAGGGCGTCAGGGAGCGTCTCGGACTTGAGGAGGCGGGGAAGAACCCTGTTGATTTTTTGGCCGGTGGGACTCTTAATAAAATCCGTCCACCACTTCATCATCTCTTGAATTTGAAGGAGGTCCGCGATTCCCCCACCAATTGAGGTTTTACTTCCTTCCTTTCCTTCCCCACGTTTTTGAACAGAACCTCCTGAGGGAGATGGAAGAGCTCCAAAAGCTGTTGCCATGTTGATCACGGTATCTATATCAACTTGTTGGGTGAGCGTGTTCATCAAACTCTCAAAGGAAAATCCTTGTTTGCCCCCTGCCGCTTGAGTAACGCTTTGAATCATGTTCACGAGCATTTGTGGGTTGGAGCTCACCAGGTTTCCGAGCATGGAACCTAATGGACCGAAATCAAAGCCTCCTCCAGATTGCTTTTGAGGACGACGCTTCTCATTTTTATTGTAGTTCATTTGCATGTCTGCTACTTCTACTTCGACCTCGTTGTCCTCCTCTATCTCCTTTCGCTGGGGTGGCTTCTGCTTGGGGATGACGTTGAAAGCTTGTGCAATGTTTGCAAGGTTTTGGAGATTTAATCCACCACCGAAATTCTGCATCATGTTTTGCACTTGAGGACCAAACATGTTCATTAGGTCCTGCCCAAGTTTTCCGGGGTTGGAGAGAAGATCCTTTGTTAATTTATCACGAAGTTCCACAGGAAGGGCGGAATATGCATCTGAAATAAATTAAACATAAATTAGTTTTAAAATGAATTTAAAAATGAAAAAAAATTATGAGCAGTATGAATTCATATCAGAATCAAAACTGATGTTGAATAATTTTACAACTGGAACGAGACTTTTCTTTGATAATTTTTCATAATATTTATTGATTTTAAAATTAATTTAATAAATAATATGAGATTCTTTTTCAAAAAAAAATTATTCATAAAATATGGGAAAAACTTCATGAACTGCATGGATTATTTTCGGAAGGAAATGATGTGAAATTCTTCCTGATAATAAAAAGAATCTTTTAGAAATATCTCGACGAGTCTTTGTAAATTATTTTTTAGTCTACGAATTGTTTTACTGAAATAAATAATTTTTAACTTACTCTGAAAAGTCTTGAGCTCATCCCCTTGCAGCAGGTCCTTCACCAAATTGACAAATTCATGCTCCTGCTCATCCGCTTTGGCATAATGATAACCACTAATTAAAACAAGTACTACTGAACATATCGAAACTAAATTATTTCCCTTCATGTTGAACCCTATTTTTTAACTAGTCTCTCAAATAAATCACGACGTATGC